>VDFB02000003.1:193429804-193779385 GCA_007258455.2 Sequoia sempervirens | reverse complement strand
CCATCATAAGATGAATTTGGAGAGTAGGAAAGGTGTGAAGGACCAAATAATTGCTGCTGATCAAGGCTAGGATCAGCGTAGTGCAATCTGATTCTCGAGTCCTACCCAAAGGAAAACAACAACACCACTCAAAATCCCAAGCGTGAGCATGTGAGATGACCATTGAGCTGCAAGGTGACACCTCCAAGGTGGTTGGAAAACACGCTAGATCCATCTCCATGAGAAAACTACCACTTCTTTGATCAGGAGTGATGAACCAACTCTCTTGAATGCGAGAAATGCAACATGTAAGGTGGCTGGTCTGCCTCAAACCAGCAAGCTCGAGTCTCAAAATCTGTCCTGGTCTTAGCTGAGAAACACTCTCAAGAGCAACCAATCGTTCATTTCTCCAACCCATACTCAAAATTTCTCTCCAACCCAATTGTTGATGAACAAATAACCCCATCAAGTGGCGGACAAAGAAAGGAACAACATCAACAAATTTGGAAATTTGATCCTTATTCCTCCAATAGCCCTTTCCAAATGTAATAAGCTTTATCAAGCCAAGTTGAGAATCCCAAGCACAGATACCCAACTGAAAATGATTTTCAACACAATGCAAGGTAATCTCAATGCATTCCCAAGAGCTAGTAAGGATCAAGTGTATACTGAAGATATTGATGCCTCCTCTATTGAACCCTTGAAGCCTATCCATGAAAGTTTCAACAACAATGGAGCATGAAATATTAAATGACCTCAAAACCAACTCCAAAAATGGACTAATAAATGCCAAAGCATCATTCAACCCAAGGGATGGATTGACAAGCATACAAACACCGAGTTCTAGTCCATTTTTCTTCCCTACTTCATGAGTAACAAAACTGAAATCTTTGCTCCTTGCTGCTGTAATGAAGTTACCAGCAGCTACCAAGTCTTGCTTTGTTAACACCTTGGTGTCGGGGATGTTGAAATCTCCTCGAATCAACACTTCCCATGTAGAGACTCCATCCTCAAACCCACTTATGCATCCATTACTACTCAACATACGTGGCACATCCTCATGGAGTGATATCAAGGCATCCTTAGATTGGAGTTCATGCTTGACCTCATGCTTGGTCACTTCACTACTTGACTCATTTTTCAAAACAAAGAGAGGATTGTCATAAGTTGCTTCAACACCCACTTCAAAGAAGGGATTGTCAAAGACCTGGAAGCCATTCCTTTCGTCTCGCTGCCCCAAATCTGTACATGCAACTTCTGATTTTCTTGAAATGCTTTCAAGATCAAACTCCTCTTGAAGACAGTCAAGATCTCCAATCACTTGATTGATTTTTTCAGCTCTTTGTGCATCCTCTTGCTCCTTGAAAAGTTTGAAATCTGCAAACTGGTCTTCAACCTCTGTTAGATCCAACTGAGTTTCTTTCAACTCGTCCTTTATTGATTTAAGCTCCATAGTGAGCTCATCAATCGTACTCTCCTTTTCATGAAAAGCACAAATGGCCTTCTTTGCAACTTCAATGACATGATCCCGTTCTCCAATAGAGTGTACGTACTCGGACTTCAAGGTCTCCAAGGAATCTCTGATAAGTTGCAAATTAGGAAGAGTAACTTCATCGGTCACTTCTCTACGTCTCTCTTCAAGCTGAGCCTTCCAGTAAAGCTCTTCAACCAAGCTATGTGCGTAGTCAAACAGGGATAGAGCTTGCACTTCCTTGTCAACGAACACCTTGAATTGTCCTTCCCACTCATAAGAATGCGAAGATGGTGAATTGCTGGTTGGCTGCTTTTCAAAATCAGAACTTTGTTTTCTGACATCGCTGTCCTCAGAGCTGCTCCAACCTTCTTGTCTTTCATCCTCAACTAACGGAGAATGTTCAGTGTCATGGAGAGGGACATACTCCACAGTTTCTTCGTCCTCAAGCTTGCAATCAGCTTCTTGCCTTGGTAGATCAGCCTTGTGATCTAAAACCACATTGAACCTTTCTTCTTCAAAAGCCGTAAGGTCTTCAAGCTCTTCATCCACCTCACTGCCATCTTGATCAAAGGCTATGGCAGCCCCTGACTCAAACGAACAATCATTGAATGCTGGTTTGAAAGTTTCGGAAGTAACAACATCCTCCTTGGTGGCTGCAATCAACTTGAAGGGATCACCATGGAGCTCTTCAGAGTAAGCTTCTTCATCAAAAACAACTTCTCCTTCGGCCTCCTCATAGCTTGCAAGGCAGACAATATTTTGGTCTTCATCAGGATCAAAGGGAAATTCATCCCACAAAGGTTCTTTGTTATACCTCGGTGCCAACACACCTGGATCCCAAATGCCAAGGGGTTGACTGAGATGATCAATAGGAAGAGGTTTTTCATGCTTCACTGGAAGTATTGACTCAATGAATAAGTCAGATCCTGAATCTCTTAAGCTGATATCTTCAAAAACATTTTCTTCCAATGGTTTGGTTTGCTGGTCAAACCCAAATCCAACAATGTCACCACCAAAATGAAGTGAAGATTCTTCGATGCTGCTTGTTTCAAAAACTTCACCTTCATTATCTTTTATGGAACCATCATGAGAAAGTATGTCGCTGATTTCCTCATGTGGAACTTCTTGGGGAGTTGAGACAGCAACAAGAGTAAAACTATCCACCACCAATTCTTCAACACGAGGTGGTACAGTCATGTTGGAATCATTACCAACTTCATCACTTTGGCAATGCTCATAGGCTGATTCAACGGGACCATAAGTATTTCCTTCTACTTGCTCTTCATCAGCAAACTCATCCCATACAACAGTACTACTAAAATCTTCAGTGAAGCCCTTAGCTTCAAGACCTTCATAGGTTGAATCCTTATTAAGATTCAAGACTGTCGTTCTGTTCTTTTCACCAAGCTGATCTTCATCACTTACTATTACATGCAAGTCAAGGGAAGTATTATGGGGTTCTACTCTTAACTCTTCACTTGCCATGGTATCTTCATCAAGCTCACGATCATTCTGATGTGGCATGTGCACCTTTCTATCCCGACTTTCAGACTTAGCATAAATCTTTCTGACTCCCCATTTTATGTCAGGATCCTTCATTAGCGTAAATAGTTCATGCATTAACTCCAGTAGTGACTTCTCTGTAGTCATCTCTTTCTGTACGTAGTGTCTGGTATCTCTGTCACTCATCTGTCAAATGAACTTTGTTGGGCACAGGATGGCAGGATCTTGGCTCTGATACCACTGAAATATTCCGAGCCAAATTTTTTCAAATTTTCAATTGCAACAAGCAGAGCAATCCACAGTCGTTAGGGTTAGCTCTAAACCAGAACGATACTGAAACAACTCTAACCAGAATGTACACCAGGATCCCGATGAGGGCAAGGTGTGAGCATTGGTCAGAGGATCTGAATGCAAAAACAGAACTGGAAGGAACTCTAACCAAGAATGGCGCCGATGATGGCGAGCATATGGTCAGAGGATCTTCTACCACTACAAGTACTGAAAGGGAACTCGACACCAAGTATGTGCTACCCAATCCAGTATGGAGTTGAGGCGACCATATGGCGGAGTGCTAAGAATTACAATGCTTTGAAGGGAAATAAGCTAGAATGCTGAAGTAACTCGACACCCAGAATGTGCTTTCTAACCCGGAGGGGGAAAGGAGCTACCATAGGGCGGAGATGTAAGATATTACAAAGCAATTACAGAATGTAAAGCATGAGTGTTACAAATCATGAAAAAGCAGGATTAAAGAACTGCTGTCAGTACTACTGCCAGCTTACAATAATTATGAATCCCTGCAAGATCAATATTAGAGCTCTTCAAAATTGTTGCAACAACAAGGAACCTTTTACAAAGCCTTTAATGATTTCTTAACTCCGATCCAAGGAAGAAAATGCAGATTTCTTAAATCTGGTTATGACAGACCTGCACTTAAAATAAATAACCAGCAACACAGAAATTCAATGAATAGCTCAAAACTCCCTCAAATCTCACTCAAATTGTCTCAAATCTGATGCAATAGACCCTCAAAATGATGGCGCCTAACTTAGTAATAAGAAATGGCATCTAAAAATGGTTATTAATTACTGACACGAATCCCAAGGCACTCCAGAAAGTACGGCCTTCAAGGAATGACGAATTTGCATTATAAAATCATAAACTTCGTATTAAAATCTGCAAATATTCATGAAGGGGCGCCTCCAACAGGGAAACACAATGAGACAATACCCAGAATGAGAATGTTTAAGATTTGAGACTTGTGAGCAGAAATATACATTCAGCAGTCATGACCAGCAACTCTGAATTGACAGGAAATGATAAAACTCAACTACGAAGGATAGGAAACCAACTATAACTGAAAAGACAAATCAATAACACTCAAACCTCTCAACTAGTTGCTGTCTTTCAAGCAAGAAGAAGAGCCAAGCTAGGAGGCCTTCATTCTTCGAAGCAATCCCAAAGCCAATCTGGCAGCATAACATTCCTGTAGACAAAAGATAATCTCAATGATAACCAATGGCCTCCTTTTATTATTTTCAGATGATCTTTCTCGAAACCCTAAACTTCCTTTTCGAACCAAACCCTAATCCTCCAATAGAAGGCGTCCCACTTTTCCAAGCAAACTTTGACTTTTAATAATACTTTATTTCCTTCTTGAAATTGGCGTCCAATTTGAGCTTGGGTTAATCTTTACTTTATAAGAAATATAATTAATTTCTTTCAATGAGGCGCCCACCCATAAAGACATCTTTTAAAACAACTTAAAGTGACGAGCTAGGCCAAGGGGTCAATGTTAAAATATAACATTAAAACATGACTTTAATTAAATAATTCGACTTATCTCTCCAATTGTGCCTCGAAGCCATAAATGAGCAAGCCAACTGATCAGTCTGAAGTAGAAAGTCAACCATGCCGAAACCAACAGGAACACTGCCAGAAATAGAATTTACTAAAAATAGTAAATTCTTGAAGATGCTCAGAATGCCAAGAAGAACATATCACTGTGAAACTCTCTGAAAACCCAGAAAGAATCCGCCATTGAATCAACCAACCTCGAGCAAGAGCATCCTTCAAAAAAAGAAACCCTAATTTTACCTTCCGAGTAGCCTACGGGTCTCCGGAATAGGCCAACGGTCACTGGAAAGATCATGCTCGAGAAGGGGACATTACACTAACTCTCCACTAGTTGCTTTCTTTCAAGCCAGAAGTTGAGCCAAAGCTAGGAGGCATTCATTCCTCAAAGCAATCCAATCACCATTTTGGCAACATAACTTTACTATAGACATAAGATGATAAAATGAAGAGAAGAGGTCTCCTTTTATAGGCTCGGCAGGGAATCTCCAAAAGCTTCTAGAAGAGGTGCCCTAAATTTCAAATTTGAAATAAACTCGTTTCCCTCCAAGAGATGGTGTCCCACTTCAAGCATTATTTTGACCTTTTTAGTTAATTTAAAATTTCATCTTCTCCTCAAGTTGGCGTCCCAAACAAAAGCTTCATTTTTGACTTTATAAAAAAAATAAAATCACCTCCTAATGAGGCGTCCACCCTTGAAGCCCCCTTTCTAAAACAACAATAAGTCATAAGACTAGGCCAAGGGGTTATGAGATGAGCCCTGCTAGCTCTCTACGAAACCCCTGTCTTTTTCTTAAGTCTATTTGTGTTTTACTTAGTTTTTTAGAGAATGTTTATAGACAGAAGAGAAGGTGTGCATCATATTAAAGCTTATAAAAATGCAGTATGAATATATTCTGAGCAACAGATGCAATAGATATTATTCTTCAATACATACAATGAGATTACAGACGAATCACATACCCGAAATGCTCCAGAATAATTAAATAAGAAATAAATCCAATTTGCTAGTCGGAATTGATGAAAACAAGCAAAGAAACATGCCCAAGCTCCAGATCTGACTTCTCCCACTCCAAAACAGGATACAATGCCCTGGTAGAGGTAGACGCCAAGAAAGAGACACAAAAGGGAGCCAAGAGGAAGGCGTTTCAACTACTTCCTTCACACGCCTTTCCAGAACAAGCTCATTTACCAATGCAAAAGTACGGCCCAAGTAAACTAATGAGCAATCAAAGATGAAAGCTGAAGAATTGTTGGAGAGGACGCCTCAAATGAAGAACCCCCTTTCTTATTGCAAACAACAGGAAATCTTTACAAAGTACTCTGAATGAATCATGTAGAACCTCTGAATGAAGCTCTCAACTGCACTGATTCGACTGATCTCTCACAATCTCAAGAGTGCTCAACATCGAAGAGGAATAATTCTTCAATGGAAGATTGTTCAAACCCTAATCACAGGAGAATACACAGGAAGAAACACAATGGCAAAGTCGTAATATTCAATTGATGAGTTTCTCATTACCAAAAATGCCCTTATATGCAAAAGGCACGAATTCCAAGAAAGATACGCCCTTCTTTATATTTTAAATCTTTTAAAATATATTTAAGTCATTTCAATAGTATTTGATTTAAATACTTGGGCGCCCTTTAATATTTTAAGTGATTAAAATATTAAATCACCTTTAGAGAATATTTAAGTGATTTAAAATGTATAAAGTCAATTTGACTTTATAATAAAATATTAAGTTAATTAATAACTTAAATCACTCAAATAGGCATAACTTCCACAAATCTTCATAGAATCCTGTGCTGTCAGAAGCTGTCGCCTCCTGAACTGCTAACGCCTGCCATGAACCAATCACTGGGCTCTAAAAACAAAAATGATCAAACTCTCCAGAAAGTACCACTGACCCTCTAACCAATCCAGCTAGCCCACAAGGGTCCAATAAAGGGCTAACACACTGTTCCCGAGAACTAACTAGAGCGGGGGCATCACAGTCCGCCCTCCTCGAATTTGCTTGTCCACAAGCAAACTCAAAGCCGGATGCTGAAAAATACTGCCACTCTCCCAAGTAGCATCCTCTGCCGGTAGATCTTTCCACTTTACCAAGTATTCCCTGATAACCCGCCTCCGAAGATGACGCTCTCTGGAATCCAAAATGGCTTCAGGTATCAAAATCAATTTCCCCTCATCATCCAGGGGTGGTAAATCAAAAGAAGGAATCACCTGTTGTCCCAACGCCTTTTTGAGGCGCGACACATGGAACACGTGAACCTTACTGTCCACCGGAAGATCTAACTCATAAGCCACTTCACTGACACGTCTGACAACTCTAAAAGGTCCATAGTATCGCGGCTTAAGTTTCTCGGCGCCCTTCTTACGAAGAGTGGACTGCCTGTAAGGCTGAAGCATCAAATACACCAAATCATCGATCTCAAAAAATCACTCCACTCACCTTTGATCAGCATATTGCTTTTGCTGATTTTGAGCTTTTTGAATATTCTCCCTGAGTGCTCTCATAATGTCTTGGTTTTCCTGCAATAGATCACCAGCACTGGGTACTCTACTATCACTCAGCAATAAATCAAGAAAACTCGGAGCATCATATCCATATAATGCTCGGTAAGGTGTCATCTGAATGCTCATGTGATGAGTGGTATTGTAGCAATACTCACAAAGGTGTAACCACTTCACCCATGCCTTTTGCTACCCTGAACTGTAATTCCTCAAGTATCCTTCCACCCATTTGTTGACTATCTCTTTCTGCTCGTCTGTCTGAGGGTGGTAACTGGTACTCGGAGTGAGTTTTGTCCCGCAAAGTTTGAATAACTCCTGCCAGAAGTTACTCATAAACCTGCTGTCCCTATCACTGACTATGTTCCGAGGCAAACCGTGCAACCTGAATACATCTCGGAAAAACAAGTTCGTCGCCTGAATAGCTGTGTGTGTAGTAGTGATTGAGAAGAAATGTGCAAACTTCGTCAACCGATCTACTACCACAAAAATGTTGTCCTTCCCTTGAGCTTTCGGCAAGCTCGTAATGAAGTCCATGGACAAGCATTCCCACTTCCTCTCAGGAATAGGAAGCGGCTGGAGTAAACCTGCAAGGTATGTATGCTCTTGCTTGTTCTGCTGACAAACAAGACATTCCTTGACATACTAAAGAACAAAAGACTTGAGACCCTTCCAAGAGAATCTCTCCCGTACCTGCCTGTAGGTCTTAAAGTAACCAGGATGTCCTGCCATAGGTGAATCATGGAATGATCTCAATACTCTGTCCCTCATCTCAGAATCTGGGACTAGTAAAATCCTCCCTTTGTAAATGATAAGATCATCTACAAGTGAATATCTGTCATCTTGTACTGTCCCATCTACTATGCTAGAAGCCCATGGGTTCTTAGCATACTCTACTACTATCAGATGTCTCCAGTCCTCTGAAATCAATGTAATGGAGCTCAAGTGAGGACAGCGAGATAATGCATCAACAACCACATTCTAAGTGCCCTTGACATAGGAGATGTCAAAATCATAGGACTGAAGTTTGCTGACCCATTTCTGTTGCCTTTCGTTCAAATCTCGCTAGCCAAGAAAATGTTTCAGACTATTATGATCGGTTTTAACACTGAATTTACTACCAACCAAGTACTGTCTAAATTTGGCCATGGCATGCATGATGGCCAACATTTCCTTATCATAGATACTGTAGCCCCGTTCAGGACCTCTTAGCTTCCTGTTCTCGAAAGCTATAGGGTGTCGATCCTGCATGATGACTGCACCAATACCCTCACCACTGGCATCGCAATGTAGCTCAAATGGTCTGGTGAAATCCGGTAAAGCCAAGACTAGACATGTAGTCATGAGAAGTTTGAACTTCTCAAAGCACGCCTGTGTGAGAGGTGACCACACAAAGGCTCCCTTCTTAGTCAAATCAGTTAGTGGAGCAGCATGTCACGAGAATCCACTAACGAACCGACGATAGAAGGCACATAATCCTACAAACCCCCTGAGTTGTGTCAATGTCTCAGGTGTAGGCCAATCGATGATAGCACGAACTTTCTCTGGATCCATGCTGACTCCTGCATCGCTGATGATGTGACCCAGATATAAAAGCTCTGCAATGCCTAAAGCACGCTTGGACTCCTTGGCGTACAAGGACTCCCTGTCAAGAATACTCAATACCTCGTCCAGGTGAACCACGTGTTCCTCCCATGATTTGCTATAAACCAGGATGTCGTCGAAGAACACCAATACAAATTTCCTCAAGTGAGGATGGAAAATCCTGTTCATAGTGGACTGAAATGTAGCAGGAGCATTGGTTAAACCGAATGGCATAACCAAGAAATCAAAGTGTCCACAGTGACATCTGAATGCAGTTTTCTCAATATCCTCCTCTCGGACTCTGATTTGATGGTAGCCTGTCCTCAAGTCAATCTTTGAGAAATAGCAAGCTCCATGAAGCTCGTCTATCAACTCATCTATCCGTGGGATAGGATACCTGTTCTTTATTGTCTTCTTGTTGAGCATTTTGTAGTCAATACACATTCTGAGTGTACCATCCTTTTTCTTCATCAAAACAACCGATGAAGCAAAGGGTGACTTACTCGGCCTGATGTGCCCCATAGCTAGAAATTCTTTGATGGTCTTTTCAATTTCATCCTTCAAGCGTTTAGGGTGCCAGTAAGGAGTGATCATAATACGTTTTGTGCCCTCATCCAGTTCTATGATATGTTCAATACCTCTATCAGGAGGTCTACCTGGTGGAATAGCACTGAAAACCTTTGCATGTTTGATACGAAGTTCCTGCACATCTGGATGGTAAGAAGAAGCTTGCTGCTCCAACTGTGAAGGCATTAATTTGCACTCTGCTGCCCAATCTACCATATCATGCCGAATCAAACGTTCCATTCTACGGAGTGAAATTTCTTTCACATTGTTGTCCTTGATGGCTTTAAGAACATGATTCGTGCCATCAACTCTGAATTTCATTTCCATGTCAAGCAAATTAAGCATGAACTCTCCTATCGCATGAAGCCACTTCATGCCGAGAACTATATTTGTTCCTCCCATGTTCACAACATAATAATCTTCCTTAAACTCAAAGTTATTGAGTTTCATGGGCAAGTCTGGTATCATCCTCTCGCAATTGAGAGTGTATCCATCTGCAACCTTCACACGAATGCCTTCAAACTGCTGAGTTTGAATTCCCCGTTTCTCCACTAACCGTGAATCAATAAAGTTGTGGGTTGCACTTGTATCTAGAAGAGAAATGACCCTTTGACCAGCTAGGATCCCACGGAGTCTGAAAGATCCTTCTCTCTGCATGCTGGACATATGAGCCTCCTGTAACTCAGTTTCTACTACAATTTCTGCCTCATTTTCTGATTATTCTCCATCTGTATCATAGATTGGAGCTTGCTGATCAGAAAAATCAGTCAACGTGTCTCCCTCATAAAACCACTCCATGTGCCTATTTTTCCCTTTAGGTTTGAGGGGGCAGTCATGATTAAAGTCATACGGACCTTTGCAGTAAAAACAAAGTTTCCTTCTACGAAGATCATTCATAGTTTCACAATCCAATGGTGCTGCATATTTCTTCTTTTGATCAACAGTATCAACTTTTTTTAGATCTGATTTATTATCTGTGTATGAGGTAGAAGGTTTCGAGCCAAATTGCTTACGAGGTGTAGTAAGCTCCATACTGCAAGCTTTCTTCATGGCCTCCTGTAGTGTAGGTGGATCAAATGCCTTGATCCATCCTTTCATGGGCTCGAAAAGGCCCTCAATGAACAATATGATCAGCCTTCTCTCTGAGATTCCTGTCACCATCACGGACAGTCTTTGGAACTCTCCAATGTACGATTCCAAACTACCCAACTGTTTCAGTTGTGCTAGATCTCTAAAGAATAGTTCTGGATCACGTCTATCAAATCTCTTTACCAGTCTATCAGTAAACTCCTGATACGAGGTAAACCTGTCATGGTGAAGAGTAGCCATGCCATGAATCCACCAGTCATGTGCCACGCCATCAAGGTGAAGTGCTGCAAATCTAATAGCATCTTCCTGTGGCATGGGACGTAATGTCAAGAATGTGTCTAGCTTACTGACCCAGGCATGTGCTGTAACCCTACCACTGCCATCAAAGTTCGCCAAGGTAAGCTTATCGGTAGCCTGTCTGAGATCATTCTGCTTGTATCGAGGCCTCCTGTCATTCCTGTTTCTGATGTGTTCTCTCTTCTGGCTCATGAATCTATCGAAGTTAAGGTGATCCTTAACTCTTGGAGGCAATGCATCCCATTCATCATGCATAACCATGATGTTATTTGCAAAGTTTATCCCACCACCCTGTTCAACCTCATCCTCTTCATCAGCATCATTTATGGTAAAAATAGGACAAGTAGCTCTCTCAAAGGTGCGTGCTGGAGCAATGATCCTCTGAGGTTCTCTCTGAATACTGCCTTCTTGATCTCGATCCATATTCTGAGCTCTATGAATTGTCAAATTTTGAACGTTTGTGCTGAGCTGCTGGAGAATGTTCGCCACCTGTTCTTGGCCTGCAACCATGCCTCTGAGCACATCTCTAGCTTCTCTGTCCTCTTCATTAAGAGGATTCCTGTGTGAACCTTCAGCTTCCTTGTCAGCCATGTTATCAAAGTCCAATTCTTCTTCCTGTTCGTCAAACGGAATTGCTGAAAAAGGTTCAAAAATACTTTTCTGCACACCAGGACCCCTGCATGAGTAGTACCTATCAAACCTATTCTGATGAGGCCACATAAAGACTGCTAACCCTACAGGCTGGCAAGATCAGAGCTCTGATACCACTGAGATGAGCCCTGCTGGCTCTCTACGAAACCCCTGTCTTTTTCTTAAGTCTATTTGTGTTTTACTTAGTTTTTTAGAGAATGTTTGTAGATAGAAGAGAAGGTGCGCATCATATTAAAGCTTATAAAAATGCAGCATTGTATGCTTAAATTAGCACCTCTGGAGTGCTGATTGTAAACGCTCAGCTATTTCAAATGTTTTGCAACACTTCTTCGTTATTTAAAGAGGAGAAGTCCCTCTCTGCTGGGAGCAATGCGTAAGGAAGGGAAATGTTAACTAAAGTTCCTATCTTTTTATGCTTCAGCGGCAGGACACAAGGGTGCACAAACACAATACACCGTAGCTAAGCTTTTCTCTGGTTTCTGCAGATCTCAACTACTACTAACTAGCTTCTATCTATCCAATACCTTCAAGATAAACAGAGCATGAGGGTAAAGGAGCGGGAATGGGTTTGGTTGGATCACCTGAATTCGCCGTCTCCCGAGAATATGACCGAGGCTCTGAACTCTCGGGTACACACCGGGGTGAGGTTGGTACAAGCAAACACTCTACACGGTAAATCCAGATCTCGAGACTGGCCAAGGAGGAGGGACTCCTATCCGAGGTAATGGGCTGTGAAAGAGTTTAATAGAAACAACAAAAAATCACGCATGCCTTGGCCAACTTAGCTTGCTATGAGGAGGGACTCCTATCCTAAGTATAGCTTGGAAGTCAACACATTAAACAACATCAAACGAATCAGGTCATCAACTAATATCCATGGAGGAGGGACTCATCCGAGAGGGAATGAGACAAGTTATTAGGACACAAGACGAGATATAACTCAAATAAGATGATCAAACGTTTTCCGATATTCTTCTTCAATGCTTCATCAACTTAACTACAAAAGTTGGGAAAGCAAAGCAGCAATTCTAAATCATGCACACCATAACGCTCCAACTTAACTCTCATCCAAGAGTGAATAAGCATTCGCTTTCAAAGCTGTTGGCAACAATGGCGAACCAATTTTGCATAGCAAGTAAAGGTTAAACAAACAATGAGCCCAAGGCTCTTATTTATAGAGCTCAAAGGAGTGGGCAACCCCAAAATCTCCTTGAGTTAATAATGAGTTCTTGCCAATCAATTAGCAAAATTTATTCCTATGAAAGGGGAAACGCGTTAACCTGAAAGCTACCGCTTAACTGAAAGTCAACAAAGAGTCAACTGGAAACTACTTCAGTTGACTGAAAGCAAACTAAAGGTGAACTTAAATGTAAAGTCTCCCTCCAAAATAGACATCCACATTTAGTGGAGATCTAAGATCCACGAATCATGGAAGCCAATTAGACATCCTTAATCAGTGGGATCTGACAATGCATGATTTAAGGAAAGTGGAGTTAAACTTGGAAAGAAGCATCAAGTTAACTCCAACTACATTTAATATCATCTTGAGTTGACTTGGAAAGAAGCATCAAGTCAAACTCAAGTCTCATAAATGCCACTTGGAGGGTGTATGGTGTCCTTTTTGGGTGCATTTATAATTCGCCATTAATCAGCAGTGTCTCTATCCATTGATTGACTTCATCAGCTTCTGGGGAATTAATTCTTTGTAGAATGATGACGTGGCGTCGTAGCATGACCTCACCCATTGTGAGCTGATTTCCGAAGTCCATACACTGAGATGCTGCCTCTTCAAACTTGGTTGATAAAGTTGCTACCTTAGCCAGCTTGCAACCATCTGGATCATCAAGAAAGGTACTACGGATGACATCCCTGAACTGGTTCTGTACAGTAACCATCTCGACGTATTCTCCTCCCTCACGCTGATATTCCATGCAAGGGAAAGATATCACCAACATTCTTGGGAAGTTGATAATAGTGGCAACCGCCCGTCTGTAATCAATCAACTCTATTGAATGAGCGTCATAGGCTTTCACCTTGTACGCCAATTGTTCTTTCCAAGAAAAGAGATGTTGCTTGTTTTCTTCGGAGTAGACTGATTGATATGCCAATTGCAAATCTGCAATTGTGCTCTCGTCTTCTAGCCTCTTCTCTGCAATTCTTTGTTCTGATTGTTGGATGTTTGCATGAAGTCCATGTGCCAACTCAATCGTATAGGTTTGCCAAAGATACATCTACCCTTAGAACAAACTCTTCCAATTTGATTCTCAAGGGTTTTACTGCATCAGTTATCAATTGCCGATGATTTTGTTCGGCGGGGAGATCTAGTAGTCCTGCTGGTAGGGCTGAGACGTTTGGTGTGCCATGTATCAAGCTGGTTATGTATGACCTCAGTTTCTGATTTTCAGCCTTTAAGGCTGCCTTTTCTTTACCATCCTTAGCCATCCTTTCTTGTGCGCTCCCCGAAGCTATTCCAAGAAGGTCTGCCTCCACCTGTCGTGTAGTCTTCCCGAGGTTAAGTTGAGACAAAGTGTAGTCTTCTACTTGGACCTCGTGTATGCTTTTCTCTACTGGTGGGGCGGCGGTCTCTATGATGATCTCACACTCTGCATTCCTTTCTATGTGAACTTGTTTCTTCAACCTTTTTACCGACGTGTCTTGTGGGACGTGGTCGAATTCAGTAAAGTCAAGTTCATAGGAGGGTTTTTCCCTCTTCCTTCCTAGGAAGCCTTCAAGCCAAATAGAATCTCGGCGAACTTCGCTAGGAGGGATGTGAGGCCCTTGAATGCTAGATGTGTGAGACTGTGCTGGAGCAATGTCTCTCGGTGGCGAATCCAAGTCGATGAGGACTTGTGACCGCTGTGGTACTGGTGATATTGGTGACTCTGCTTCCATAACAGGCACCGTTTCTGCTGCTGCTTCTACTGTTGTTGCTTCTGCCATTGGCTCTGCCACTGGTTCTTCAGCAACTACTGCTGTTGGTTCCTCCGTGATAACCTCTGCTGAATCAGTAGTAGCAGTCTCTACTCTTTGTTCTGGGGCAGCAATACCCGTGATTATTTCAGGACTATGTGTGGCTTTCTCCACTGGTGTCCTCTGTGTTTTAGGCTTTGTAGGCTTTGACATCCTCATCCCTCGAGGAGGATTGCACCATTGCTTCTGCCTAGGTTTCCTTTTTGAAGTGGAAGGTGGTGGAGACTGAACCTGTGGCGGCTCTGTTCTGTGAGGTGTCACCTTCCTTGATTTCTTGCTGTCGAGATAGAGTTGGCTATTTCTAACCACTCTACTCGTTCTTTCTTCTATAGACGTGTTCTCCTTGGCATACCAATCCACTCTCGGGAGCGGTTGGGAGTCAATTGAATCTGCGAAGAATGAGGGGAGAATGACTTCCCCTTCATCATCGGACAGGCCCTCAATGTCTGCTGACATAAAATCAGCAATTTGTGGGAGTCTGAATCTGCTGTAGTTCCTTCTTCGCACTTCATACTCGTCTTTACAATTTACCCAATAATCTTCCATAGAAGATTTATGTGATGAGTGTTGCTCGAGGTGTGCTGCATAGAGTCCTCTGGGATCATAGGATCTTCTCTCAATGAGATACTTGAGGTTAAACCTCACCGTTTCCTGACTCATCATCTTAGCATCTGCCGCGAATCCACATCTATATAAATCCCATTTCAACGGGAAAGTTAACAAATGTCTTCCTCTTCAAGCGCAAGTAGACATGAACCTCGGACAACTGTCTCAGGAATTCCATGAAGACTACCCTATCTGAAGGGTATCTTGGTAGCATGGCAGGGTGGCCAATGTAGCCATACACGCATATGTAGGAGAACGTAGGAAATTGGATGAACCAATCTGCCCAATCTGCCATTGCCTCTCTGGCTGTCTGTGAAATACGCACGTGCATCTCATGGTTAAGCTCACGTACTGTGTGCATAGTGAAGAGATCACTTGTTTTCTTGAAGTGTCTTTCCGCTTGAGTAAACTCAAGACGTGTGAAATGTTCGTGAACCTTCTGCACACCTAAGGTTCCCACATTGTTCAATAACCTGAAATCGCCTTGGAAGGCTATCAGGTATACTAGGTAAGAGCACATGTGGAACCTATGAGCTTCCAGATACCCAGTGATTTGTCGGTGGAGTGTGTCACTAATCAAAGTGGCCCAGTCATAATATTCCCTCTTGCCAATGATTTTAGCAATGATATAGTACATCCATGGCTGGAATTGACGACCATCTTCTTCTCCAGTGATTCTATTGAGTAGAGTGATTAACACTGCGTACTCATCTTTACATTCTCCTCGTCCCAACGACTTAGGCAAGCTTTCCTTTGTCACTTTTAACCATTTTTCAGCCATTACCTTTTGACATTTGTCCTTAGCTGTCTCAAATGCCTTCTCACATTCCGTCACTGATATGACTTTGCTGTTAGGACATGATGGAATATCAAAACACCTTTCGATATCCTGAGGCTTTAGACTACAAACAATTCTTCCATCCGCTGCTCTGATTTCTCTGGTGGTAGGATTGTAATGCTTGATACAAGCGATTACAAGCTCTACGCTTTGTAGTGTGATGGGAATTGATGCGGCCTGCGGCAACCCGGATTCTTCAATATTCTACAATGTGATTTGATTCATGCCTTCTAGCTGCTCCAAATCAACCACTGGATTTACTTGATGTAAATTTGTGTCAACTGTTTTCAAGTAATCATGGAGTAAGACCATCTTGGTCTCGTATTGTACCTTGGAGTACTGCATCTTGAAAAACTTAAAGATTGACTGTAAGCTTGACCTTGTTCAGATGATTTTCGGAAACCCTCGGTAGTGAAGGCCGGCCGAGAAGTATTTTTCCTAGTGGCCTTAGCACATGGGTTTTGTCTGCTTCCAACAACAAACTCCAGCTCCTTAGAATTTGGATTCCAACTTTTTCTAAACCCCCAAAAATAGGGGCAGCAAATTTGCTGATTTTGGAAAATTTGTCGAGATGGGTTTCACTGGAAAATAATGCTGAATCTACCCAGTTGATCTGATCTGATGTAGCCTGTTGCTTTTTCTGTCAAATGCAAGAAAACCTAAGACCAGAAGAGAGGAAGTAGACAGAAGATGGATTGGAAGTTTTATCTGATTCCTTGAAAAAAAATCTATCTATGGGTTTAATCCTCAAAATAGCAATCCTCTTCTGCTTCAGATCTACAAGAAAAATTGAAGAACGGATGAAAACCTTGTTCAAATCTATCAATGGCATCCTTGAGAGCTTGTGTCTGTTCTTGATCTTTTATCCTGCAATGAAATAATGAAATGGGACGCCTTCACCTTGAATATATATGTTTAAGCCTTAGATCCACAAGTTTGGGGACCTAACTCAAGCTCAAAAAGTGATTTTGGCTTGATCTAAAGTTAAAAAGGTGATTTCCACTAATCGTGGAGTGTTTTAGCCAATTTTAACTCAAAAGCTCTTGACTTTAGTCAACAAATTGACCTTTGACTTCTTTTAGGCGTCCCTTTTGGTTTCTTGCAAACTTTTAAATATTCTCTCCTGAAAGCCCTCTGTTTGATCTGGAATCTAGTGTTATCTGTTGATCCTGAGATGTTGCGAACACATTCACTGCGGAGCTGGATCCAAACTGAAAAGAAGTGCTTGGGAGACATGATGATGAAAAGCTGAGTTTAGGGCTTCAAAAGAATGGGCGCCTTTTCCAAGAAAAGGCTCTTTTGCTAATGCCTTGGTGAATTTTCAAACTTCGTTCTTCAGCCTTTTGAAATGACCTCTCGTGCTTTGATCTGGATTTCTCGTTGATCGGAGAGTTAGATGATTCCGCTTGATGTCTCATCAGGTACCTAGCTCTGTTCTGCCAAAAATGACTGACTTCAAAAAACCTGGATCTCAATTTAGGGTTCCTTTATTCAAGGGCGCCCCTCCTTGAAAAGGGCGCTTTTGTCTTTTGGCCTGATCATCTTCATCTGAAAAGTTGCCTACTTTGATCTGGATAATCTTTGAATGCTCTGTCAGATGTTGGTGCTTGCAGTTGTGTTTCTGAGATCTACTTGGGCTGAGAAGATTATCCTGGGAAGCCTTTTGTCATTTATCAGCATCTGGAGGTCAAAAAGGAAGGGCGCCTTTCTTTTGGAAAGGCTCTTTTTTCTTAGAACTTCGACGTTAACTGTGGTTTCCTGATATTTCCTCAACTGCCTCTTTTTGCTTCGTCAGCAGCTGCTTGTGATCTGTCCCTCAGATGATTAATCTGTTTGTTTCATTATCGCGCCAGCAGGCAAACGTCAAGAATGAATGCCTTGGATGATCTGAATGACTTCATTTGACCTTAAATGATCATGGGCGCCCCTGCTTGAAAAAGGCTCTTTTCAACATGCGAACAATCTGTAGAAACCCTAGTTTCCCCCTATTCTCCGATCTGACTGTTCTTGTTTGACTTTCTGAAGGATTTTTGGTTTTTACTTGTTTTTGACGTTTTTGCATGTAATAAATGAACAGTACGGCTTTTGTAGAAATTAATATTAAATTCAATAAAATTGCTAGATCATCAATATGTATAGGAAATACAATGTAGAGTGAAGGCGTCTCCTTTATTATTCAAATGACCTCAATACAATAATGATCTGCTAGCATGCAACAAGAGAAAGAGTGATTTTTATATGTAAAAACCTGGTTATAACAGCTTGCTGGTAATCTGATTGAGAAGGTACGGCTGATGCAAAACAATGCTCCCTCCTCTCTGCAACAGTCTCGAGTGTCTCCCAGCATCCAAGCGCCCACACAGGTGAAGACTGGCAACCAGAGTGCTAGGCGTTTTCTTCAAGGAAATAACACGCCTTAAATGAAAAGTACGGCCCAGGTACAGTGTGGTACGGCCTGCTGCTGCACTAAATAAAGGTTGTATGTCTCACTTGTAATCAGTGTCTAAACTCTGTAGAAAGGTGCGCCATCATTAAGATATATCTCCTGATCAAACCTCTGGCAAAACTCTTTTGAAAACTATGCCTCAAGATGGATAGTACGGCCCTGGTACAGAAGTACGGCCTACAGCAATCAGCAATAAATAACTTTGTACGCCCTTTCTCAGAAGCTCTCCAGATCCAATAAGGATATGCGCCTTTATGAACAGAAGGTATTCTGAATGATTGATTATGCTGAAGCTCTGCAAAAACAATAATCTCTGATGTTTGTATCAACTGTGATGCTCTGTAATTCCTCCTGTATGAAGAAATTTCTCAATTGGCAATAAATCAGATGTTATTTCACATCCTCTGAACTGCTTCGATGGAGATGGCTCGTTCTCCAACGAATTTCGAGATGAAACCCTAAGGTCTCCGTTCTCTGGCAAAGCCTGATCAATTTTTAATTCATCAAATGTCATAATGGCACATTTCCCAATGCAAAACCCTTTATCCTCACAAAAGTGCGATTTCCACCATAATAGGGTTTTAATTAAAATATTCACATTTTAATCTTTTAATAATTCAATAGTCTCCAGCCAAAATATTTTATAATAATTTAATTCTCAAACTGGCCCCTTTCTGATGATGGGCGCACCCCTCAAGGCAGATAACTTAAGTTATAATTTAATATTATAACTTTACATTATAATCGTTAAATAATTAATATTTAATTAATATAATTAAATATTAATATCTTCCTCGTTACACATCCGATAACTGTTCCGTCTGATGCTGACGAACACTGAAGTGATCCCGAACACTGCCAATCTCATACTGCTAAAAATAGCAGGGGTCCCACACTGCCTGCCAGGAACTGCTAAAAATAGCAATTCTGCAAAAGGTCTCCGATCGAGCCCAAACGAAAGCCAATTGATCAAAACTGCCAATCTGACGCTGAGCCAAGCTCCCAAACGACCCTCTAACCACTCTGTCAGCCTACGAGGGTCTCCTGATAGGCCAATCTCACGATCTCTGATGCTCGCCAAAAAATGGGGACATGACACAATCTCTCCTTCGAACATTTCCAGAGTTAGTCAAATTTTGACCTTTTTCACTTTTAGGAATCTCCTTCATCAAACAGCATCATTTTTTACCTTTTCCGCCATGGTTGCATTGTTGAAACTTTTGAAGTTTAGCTTTTAGCACTGGTACTGGCCAATCTGCCATTAATGGTGCGAAGCTCCTAACTTTGTTCCTGAAAAATAGAAATAGACCCACCAGAGTAAAACATGTCTTTTGATGATTCGGACTTGACCAATGTGATCGTGAAGCCTTTTAATCCTATCAAAATCATTTTCAATCATTTCTGGGAAGGTCCTATTTTCGGGGGTTTCCCTGAAAATAGGGGCAAAAAACCCTAATTTTCAAATTTTCAAAATTTTGCACATGTGTTCCTTGACAGAAACCCACCAAGATTCTATGAGTGGTTTGACCTAAAACAGACTTAACATGGCATATTAACAAGATTTAGCTCAATTTATACAGAATGCCAAAAATTTATTTTGGGTACAACAGCCTCCATTGACCTCTTTCTTGTAGGTTTTTGGAGAAAACGCGATCATTCTTTCTCTATTGGGTTGCTTGTGTGTGGTCTACTAGTTTGTTAATGTTTTGTTTAACTATTAAGGCCTAACAAACATTTGCATAGCTTTTTATTTTGATTTCAGTCAATGCAATTTATGCTAAGTGCTTAAATTTTAATTGTTTCAATTTCATGAGTTTAATTTTGATTCCAATCAATTCAAATTATGTTGAATGTTTAAATTTATATTGTTTTATTGTGAGTTCAATATACGGTTGTTATATTGCCCCTCCAATAACAAGCAGAGTGTTGCCTCATCTAGCAGATTGTATAATCTCTCCACACATTCTTGGATTTGATGGATAATGTTTAATGTTTTATTTGGATGGATAACGGATAATGTTTGATTTAGTTGGATTTGATTTAATTGTTTAATTTCTCCCACACATTCCTAGATTCAATGGATAGTTTTACTTTTAACATTTGATGTATATTTTCTGCCACGCATTTCTGCACGTTGTTATTCACAAGTTAAACTTCCATAAGGCTGTGTTGTCAACAATTGTATCCTCAATTGATATTCAATTAGTATGAGTTTCCTATTTTAGGCCTATCCATCATTTACTACATTGGTCACACTATCTTTCGTTTCCTATTTTATGCATGTGTATCATTTAGTGCACTGGTCTTCTAACATCCTCACTATTATTCAAGAGCTTTCTAAATGTCCTCAGGTCATATTCCATATGGGGAAGTCTAGCAAAAACTTGGATAGCAGAGAAGAATTTTAAGGGATCAAATGTATTGGCAATCTGTAAAATGTCTTTATGATCATTGACACCTACACCTTGATGAATTCCAAAAATTATCCATTGTTTTTTTCTCAGAATAGTGATTACTAGCTTTGATATCTAGCACTATGATAGATCCTCCTTACAAGGTTAAAGGCTAGATTGGCATTTTCTGTTGTATCAAGCTTGCTTACATACATTCGCACATAATGCTTGCAGGTATTTATGTTTGTCATGCCAAACCACTAATGAGTTTCATTTATTTTCTGAGTAAATCGTTCAAATTTGCTGAGCGAAAATCATTTTATCCACTATTTTAAATCATTAAATTTGGTGGTTGAAAATCATTAAAAAATCTGAATTAAAATTCTTTATTATCTCATGCTCATAATTTAAAAGCTTGTAGGTATTTACACTAATCAAAGAATATTCCCTAGAAACTACTAACTAGTGGTTTTGCAAGATGTTTGTTGAAGAGATTTTTTTTCAAAACTACAAATCCATTGTTTGGAGATTTTGATTTTCAAAGACAACATCCAAATGGCTAATGAGTTTCATACAGGTTCAATAGATAAAAATATTTTATCAAACCTTCTGTTTTGTGTCTTTGTCCATTTACTTGTTTGGTTTTGCTTGCTCACACATTTGAATTTGGGGGTTAAAATTAACATCACATTTGGATTTGGATTTAAAATTAAGTGTCTTTTAATCCTAAAGTTGCACTTGTGTATGTTCTACCCTCACAATCTATGGCAATCTTGAGGATCAAAAACAAGTGTAATCTTCTTTTCTTTTTAGAGGGCCTACCTAAGGATATCATCACCATAGAGAACGACCTCGACCACACATTTTAGCAAGGGATAAAAAGGGGGCAGAGTGAAAGTTGTACCTTAAAGGAGTCATCATGTTTGGCATAGCCTTGGTGTCCATTTTCATAAGGAGTCAAGATGAGGTGACCTTCACTTATGCTTAGGTCACATGCTTATAGATGGACTAAAGCTCACAAAAATAGGCCTCACATACCCTTGTGGTATATAAAGGATACCCTTAGAGAACTTGTAGCTTAAGACCAACAACCATCTTTTTGCATAGCACATTAGTAACCAATTACGCCTAAGAAGATACTCACGCCATGCTTTCAAGTTGGTGAGATAATGCTAACTATGGACAAGGCCTTGGCCTCCATGGTAATGGGTGTATAGGTGGTCCATGACCTTGCATTCCCTAGCTATCCTTACTTAATAGTATATTTGTGAGCCCATGGAAATTGATACTCCCGCATAATTTAGGCCCATTAACATGCCTTCATTGCTCGGTGTTGTGAATAGCTCGTGCTTGTTTGTATACCTTAAAACCAAAAAACCAAAAAAAAATGAAAAAACCAAAAAATAAAAAAGAGTTCAAAACCAAATCATGGATCCAAAAACTATGAGTCAAGCTAAGTTAGATGTTAAAGTTGACCCATTCTGAAATATCCCTATCAATCAATAAATGTAATGTCCCCATTTTAGCTCTACACTCTTCAATGGGATTTAGCTTGTTTCCGAAAACCCATAGGCTAAGCAGAAATGGAAATTAGGGTTTCCTATTTTATAGGAGGTTTCAACTTGGCTTTTGGAGGCTCACATGCAAGAGTTTGGAAGTGAGATTTAGGGAACTTTTTGGATTTTTGGAGAGCTTCAGGATGTGGTGATAGGCATGTTGAGAAAATGACATGCATTTTTGGCGAATACCTTGCATGCAGGAAAGGTTTATGGGTTTTTCTGGGTTTTCAGTGAGCTTCAAAATGGTGTAACATGCATCTCCATCTGGCAACCTTTCCACGCACTTATTATTTTTACTAAGTCATGACGGCTGCCCGGTTTGTGCTCAAAAGGTGTTTGGGAACACTTACTATTTTTAGTAAGTTCTATTTATAGCAGGGTCATCC
This sequence comes from Sequoia sempervirens, assembly GCA_007258455.2. Lineage (NCBI taxonomy): Eukaryota > Viridiplantae > Streptophyta > Pinopsida > Cupressales > Cupressaceae > Sequoia > Sequoia sempervirens. Next base: position 193,756,674 of record VDFB02000003.1, on the reverse strand, counting down.
TACTAGCAGCTCAGTCATTTCCAATTCATCTTTCTATTTTGGGCAGTGAGGCTGATCAGTTTGGGCGTTGGCTTCTTCTTTCCTCTTGGAGCTAAGTTTTAATAACTTAGTCATTTTTTTAGTGTTACTTTTTGGACCCCGTGCCTAGGCGATGAACTTGAAGTTGTTTTTAAAAAGGGGCCTTTTATGTGGTTGTCCAAGATGAAATATTATTATCTTTAATGATGTTTTATTTGTTCTTTTTGGTGGACGCCTAGGGAAGAGATATTAAATTTATTTTAATATTTTAAAAAGTGCATTTGGAGATGGGTGTCCCATGAGGAAGTCGAAAAGGTTCTTTCTTGGAGGTTTCAAATTGATTCATTTTCCAGTTGAAGAGTCTATTTAATGAGGCCTTGCTCCTTCATTCTCATCTTTGGAAAATTATCATAATGTTATGCTGCTGCCATTTTGAGGAGAGACCTCCTAGCACCTTTACTTCGCCATTTTTCGGGCTTGAAACGATAGCTTCCTAGATGGCATTCTAAAAACTGTGCTTCACTCAGGAGTGCGGATAGAACTGAATTCTGATTTTATAAACAGATTGCTGCTGTATAGTCTTTTTATTTATGCTGAAGATGTTCATGGCTGAAGCGAACTTCTGCTCGTACCTTCACCATCGAATTTTATTGGGTTTTGGGTACTGGCTCAAGCTGTTCAACTGTGTAGGGCGCCCAGTTATGCAAGTTTTCAGAATTTAATTCTAAGAATCTGATTTTTAAGAGAAGGTCAACCCTTCCTGGAGGCCGTACCATCTCTTGTTGGTTGCATTGGGATTCGTGCCAAGTCTATGATGTTGTTTTGGCATAGTTTGCTGGTTGGAGTTTGGACACCTAAGCTATTGGCTTCATTTTCCCACCGTTTGGAGTCAATCGCAGCTGAATTGAAGTTGTGTCCAAATTGGTGAATTCTCATCTTGCTGGTCTGATTTTCTGTGATTACTGTTTTTTATTAGACTTGTTTATATTCTGATATACTGTTGTTTTGAGCTCATTTTCTATATCATTCATATGTTGTATCAGTTAGAGGTTTTTACTCTAACTCCTTGTGGTTTTGGAAGATTAATTCTATGTTTGTGCAGCTGAAAACTCTATCATTGTAAAGCTTGTTTAGTAGTACTAACAGTTGTTATTTTATTTGCTGCATTTTAAATGTATGTAGTTACTCCCATTGAAGAAGTGGTTGAGTTAAATAATTTACTTTCAGCACTTGTTTAAATTCCCCCCACTAAATAAGCGGTAGAGCAGATTCATGGTTGGCTTGCCGCCTCATTATTTGTAATTAGTTTTGCTCCCGCTAAATAAGTGGTCGAGCTTATGGTGGGTTATCCGCCTACTCTTGTATTTCCAGCATTTACTTTTCATTCATGGTTGGCTAGCCACCTAGCAACTTTGTATTTCATTTCCGACACTGTATGCTCTCACCTCGCCCACATTGGGATCTTGGTGATCAAAAGGTGAAGGGTTACTTTCCAAGCTGGTTTATATTTGGAGCTAATGCTAACAGTGGTGATTTGTGCTGATAAAATTCGAAAAAAATTAAGGGGGAATATTACAATAAACCAATCCAAAAAACATATTGAGGATGATATTGAGGACCTTGCAAAGTGAAACCTTTGATAGTATTGATGACGTGCTTAAATCTAAGATCACGACCATGTACAACAATACCTCTTTGAAAATCGAGATGAGATCCTTAAAATTATTTTAGAGGTAAGCGCAAAAATCCCTAAAGACTACACCATAATGTCTTGAGCAACCTTATTGACCAATACCTTTCAAACAAACATGCCACTACTAGCAATATCAACTTTAATGAACAAAAACAATTTTAAATAGAAAATCTTAAAGTTCCCCATGACCATAAAGGTAAAACCATCCAACATGACTTCTTAGATTCAAACAAGCTCATGAGTGACCAATTGCAACTTATTAGTCAACAACTAGCAAACATGTCACATGTGGATCAGTTAACCCCAAAACAATCCAACCAACAACATCGAAACAAGTTGACTCAATCGTCTAAGTCATCCCCAAACCCATCATTTATTCAAGAATGGAAAGACATGAAAAACAACATAGAAGAACTACAAACAAGATCCCAAAATCAAAGCAAGAAGTATAAATTTGAGGAGTTATGCCCATACCCCTTTAATCGTCTATATTGCAAACCCCTTTCCCTCTTCACTTCAAAATCTCAAAATTTGGCAAGTATAAAGGGAAGGGAGATCTTAGAGAACATGTCAACGAAATTTTATGGCATGTCAGGAAGTTGCTTACAATGATAATTACCTAATTAGGCTATTCCCATGAAGCTTAGGAGGGCAAAGCATTGGAGTGTTTTCTACACCTTCCTAGGGGATCTATCACCACCTTTGTTGAATTGGTTAAGAAATTTGTTAAAAAAAATTCATACATGGAACACAAACTAACAATGATGAATTTATGTAATACAAAACAAAGAATTGATGAAAGCTTCTCTTCATTCCTCCAATGGTGGACAGGCTTAGCTAGTAGATTCCCATGGCCAATTCTTGAGAAGCAACTGTAATGTCCCCTTCTCATCAGTGATCTGTTCTGACACTCATCAGCCTATTCCGGAAGCCTCTAGGCTCGTTTGAGGTAAAATTAGGGTTTCCATGTTCAGAGGTTCTACGGCATTTCAGAGAGTTTACTATTTACAGTAAATCCTATTTTTTTGGCAGTATGCAATTATCAGTCTTCAAGGTCTTCATTTTCAGTTGGAGCATTTACTGCAATTCAAGTCTGGCTTCTAAAGGTTTTATTTTGGTGAATAAAGGCATTAATGTTATAATTTGCAGTTGACCCCTTAGCCTAGGAGAACAACTTTAAGTTGTGTTTAAAAGAGGGACTTGGAAGGGGGACGCCTTCATGAGGTGTTTATATATTTTAAATATTGTTTAATGCCTTGGGAAAAGTGGACGCCACTTTTAAGAAGATATTTTTAAAAATAAAGTGAAGTTCATAATTGTGCAAAAGGGACTCCATATTGAGAATTAATTGTTTTTTGGAAATTGAAAAGACTCTTGTGTCTTTTGGTGTGCCTTCTCAGGAAATTGAAAAGTTTTGTGACCTTCTATTTAGTGAAGGTTTTGCTCCAGCCTTGGTATCCATTATGCTTATCATATTGTTATGCTGTTGTAACGACTTCATGAATTTAGCTTCGAGGAATGCTTACCTCTTAGCATTGATCCAATTTCGTGTTTGAAAGATAACACCTAGTTGGTTTTGGGATTGCTTCTCATCCAGACTAGCAGATTGAGTTCGAATGTTGAAGAATTTTGGAGATTTATCAATTTTGGTATTGCTGATTCATCTACAGCTGAAGGTGATTTTGATTCATAGTTTAATTATCAGTCTGAATATGATTCTGGGTATTTCATCATTGGATTTGTTGATCTTGGGCGACTCATCATGCTAAGTTTGAGATTTTATAGTTGAGAATCTGATTTTTAAATGAAAATCGCCCCTTCAAGGAGGGTCGTACCTTTTCATAAGTGCATTGGAATGGGTGCTTAATTCACAGAGGGTCTTTGTTGCTGTTTCTTCATCCTAACTTGGTCGCCTACCTTCCAGTTGTTCATTGCATTCGATTTCATTCGAAACGGAGGTAATTTGATGAAGTTATGAGCATTTTATGGTGTTTCAGTTTGCTAATCAGAAATTCCAGAAAACATTGTTTTATATCAGGTTCATATGATTTCAGTTTTGGTCTTTATTTTATCATTGGAAGAGCAAAAGAACATTGCTAGTATTCATTCTTCTCTTCTTAACTATGTTCTCTATCAATGTAATTAGTAATTTGCAGATTTGTGATTGTAAGGTTGAGATTTTAGTAGTACTAATCCAACGTTTTAAGTCTCTGCAATTACTTGTTTTATTCCATATTTATTACCCCTGGATGGTTTACCGCCAGTGTGGAAAAATGAACATTTGATATCTCTTTGTACCCACTCTCAAGTGGTGAATCCCCACTCTTAAGTGGATGCCCGCCGCAGCGGATGAATTAGATAGTTGTATCTTCATGGCTGGTTATCCGCCTAATTATTTCAGTTCAATTAATAACTCCGTCATATGTTAGCACCTCGCCCTTAGTGGGATCTTGAGTGCACATCCTTGACATTGAGTTTGTCTCATTTCAAGTATTGTTTTTAGTTTCTCCGCCATATGACAACACCTATCCTTCCTTGGGATTGAGTGTGCATTCTTGGCATTGTGTTCTTTCAAGCTTGGATTTCAGTTTCTGATGCTAACACTAATTCAATTGGCGAAGTGTTGGTTGTGTGTGAAAAATCTATCGAAAAAATTGGTTAGCATATTTCAGCAACTAGTTAACATCTTTGTCACCAATTTAAACCAAGAGATGGCTTTCAACTTGCAAGTAATTATGTAACTATATTCTAGGAAATTCTTGAAAAAGAAGTTCAAATAGAGAAGGCCCTTCTTATATTCAATTTGATAAGCCAAAATGATTTAGCAAGAATAAGAATGTGGTTGGCAATGGAGTGATTGAATCTAACATATTCAAATAGTTCAAAATCCTGCTACCACTTCCATTCCCATAGGAAACACACAACAAGAAACCAAATGCAGACAATTTATCTCCTTAAGAGAACCATTAGAAGTTGTCTTTCATAAATTAGTAAAAACAAACATGATAATATTTCCAAAAACCAAACCTTTCGATGAGAACAAGCCTAAGTGTTCAAACACATTCAACCGATAGATATCTAAACCTTAAGAACTATGTCCAAGATCTTATTGACGATAGAAGTATTGCGATTGAACAAGATGCATCTACATCACCTAATGTGCAATTGGGGGTTTATGAGGACCATTTCCTAAAGCATGATTGATCATGTACATAGCCTAACCAAGGTCAAAATGGTCAAACCAACAATGTTCATACTAAAAATATCACCCATTCACATAACACAATTGTAAGACATGTCGACAACCAAATTGCCAACATTAAAATCAAAGGCCCTTCCTATGCTACTACATCAAGACGCACTAAAATATTTGTCCCAGGTCCTCCTCCACCTACTTCTAAAGGACGATATAGCATAATTGAACAACTTGAGTAAACTCTATCACAAATATCAATAATGGATCTTCTCAAGGCCTACAACATCCACAAGGATGTCCTCTATAACATATTGCAAGAATCAAAAGTCCATAGTAACATAGACCTGAATGACTTCTGAGCTCTCATTGGTCACTTAGCCTCCACCCACCACCTTACTTCTAGCCAACATGATAGGCCTCCAATTGGACCATCTCGCAACCTCCCTTTACACAATGAAATCCTTATCGCTAAACACAAAGTAAAGAAGGTTCTTGTAGACAACATATCAAATCTAAATATCTATACCTTGCAATTGATAAAGCACCTTGGTTACTCAAAAGAAGCATAGGATCCTCAAACTATAACTATGAAGGCATATGACAATGCAGTAAGGGAATCAGAAAGAATTATCCACCTTCCCATTATGGTCGGGCCTATCGTGCAACAAACCTTATTACATGTTATAGACCTTGACCTTTGATATGACATCCTTCTTGGTCATCCTTGGCTCCATGCTATGCAAATTGTCCCATCCACATTCCACCAATGCCTTAAATTCATCCATTCAAGCATAGAGTTACAATCCCTAGAGATCCAAACCCATACCAATATTGTAAAATGATGGAAGGTAAATATCATAAAGCCATCATTGTCCAATCATACAAATATCCATAAAATCTAAGCCAAAAAATTCATCCTCTCATATAGATCCTGATGACCTTTCATCCACATCTAAATGCCACTTTAAGATCCTTAACAAGGGTTGTGGTGAGTACAAAATCCAAGATTCTTTTCACATAGGAAGCTTCCCCTTTCACCCAAAAGGCATGGCGGGCCAATCATGAATAGGAAGAAAGTATTAGCTTCACATCAATTTGGCTCAACAACATTTATCAGCTCAATTTTTCTTGCAAAAGAAATTATTCATATTGAGATCTCCAATGGCTCATGGCTTTATGAAGAAAAATTAGCACCCTGTTATACAATTAATGAATATCCTATTGCTATTAAGATAATGGAAAAAAATAATGAAATACCAAGTAAAAGGCCTAGGTCTCCATGAGAGGGATATTGAAGCACATAAATGTACATGAAAATAAAGTAACTCATGGGCTGCCCTCCGATAAGCAAACCCAACTCACTTGTGACAATTCTACAATTTCCAAAGCAACTTCACCAAACATAATGATGAAACAATGGCTCTTTATAGCCTCTACGATAACCTTTCCACAACCAATATCTTTAATGGCATTGCTATCCTAACCATCTACCTTGAACTAAAACACCCAAAGCTTATCGATTGGGAACAACAAGATCACCCATCATTTGACCGGTTCCAAAATGATGAAGCAAGTGTAGAGTTCATGGGATGAGAGACCTCATCCCACCTAGGGATCACAAAAAATATTTTTGACATTAGTCTTGCTTCAATGGTATACTTTGGGGAACATGGAAAATTCTTTAGTCATAAAAATGAAAAAATAAAAAGAAACAAGAAAAATAAAAAAATAGTGTCCTCTAGTGAAAACCTCTCTAGGGTGCTTTTGGACCATAAAAGTAAAGATAAAGACACATTTGATAGTAAAACCTCTCTAAGGCACTACTGGACAAGGAATTCAACCTCCCCCCAACATCAACACAATTACAAGACAGTTCTACATTGCTTGTAGAGGAAGCTGAAAATGTTAATCTAGGAACTGATAAGAATACTAAACTCACCAAGATTGCACTTACTCTTAGTTTTGAGGAAAAAGAAATCCTTGTTCTCCTCCTAAAATAACATTTAGATGTTTTCACTTGGTCTTATGCAAATATGCCTAGTTTGGATCCATCTCTTGTAGTGCACCATCTAGTTGTACATTCGAATGCAAAGCCAATAAAGAAAAAGCTCAAGAAAATGTACCCTAAAGTAGCCCTTCTTTTTTAGGGAGAATTGCAAAAGCTTTTGGAAGTAGGATCCATTTGTCCCATCAACTGTTCTAAATGGATTTCAAGCATTATACCTATTAGAAAGAAAACCTCAGGCATCAAAGTGTACAAATTTTAGGGACATCAATAAGGCATGCCCAAAAGATGATTCCCCCTTAGCCAATATTGACATGTTTGTGAATTTGATAGCAAGGTGCAAAATGCTCTGCCTCATGGATGGTTTTTTTGGGTATAATCAAATCTGCATAGCACCTAAAGATCAACATAAATGAGCCTTTATCATCCAATGGGGGACCTTTTGCTATCAAGTCATGCCCTTTGGCTTGAAGAATTATGTTGCAACCTATCATAGACCCATGACAATAATATTCCATGATATGCTCCATGACCTTGTTGAAGATTATGTAGATGAAATATTGGCTAAATCAAAGACTAGAGTTGAACAATCATGTTGTCCTTTGACGAAATTTTGATAGAATAAGAGAATACAAAGTTTTTCTAAATCCCAAAAGGTGTGTCTTTGGTGTTACATCTAGAAAATTGTTGGGATTCATTATATCCATAAGAGGAATTGAGGTAGATCCAACTAAAGTTAAAGCAATCACAAAGTTGCCTCCTAGCAATCTTAAACAACTTTGTAGTCTGCAAGGAAAACTCCAAGCTATTCTCAGATTTATTTCACAGCTTGCCAATAGATGTTAACCATTCTCACACTTGTGAAAGAGCACAGTATTCCATCTAGATGAACAATGTCAAAAAAGCATTTGATTCCCTCAAACTTTATCTTGCAAACCTCCCAGTGCTCGTCTCACCTATTCCAAGAAGACCTTTGTTGTTATATATTTAAGCCACTCAAGTTGCCATAGGAGCTCTCCTAGCTTAGCATGATGATCAAGGAAAAGAAAGGGCTATCTATTACCTAAGCAGGAGTCTAGTTGCTCATGAACTCAATTATGCTATCATGCAAAAAGCATCCTTAGTTGTCATTTTCACATCCCAAAAATTGTGACACTACATGCTCAATAATAAAACACAACTTGTTGCTAAAATTGATCTTGTCAAATACCTCCTATCCAAAACAGCTCTTATTGGGAGAATGGCAAAGCGGGTCATGTCGCTTAGTGAATTTGACATTGAATACATAAACCAAACGGAAATCAAAGGGCAAGCACTAGCAAATCAACTAGCAGAAGCACCTTTATCAGATCACCAACCCTTAATAATAGAATTTCCAAATTAGTCCATCCTCTCTCCTCAAGAATTACCAACATAGAAATTATCCATTGATGGCTCCTTAGCCTCTTTGTTGGAAATATTGTTGTCATTGATGTCAAAGGAGCATAATCGCCGTCAAAGAAGGAAATCAAGAAGGTGGGCCAATCCATGAATTATTTTTCTTGAATTATAAGTCTAAACTTATTACAAATGTTGGCCAGCTCAATTTGTCTCAGATTGGTGCCCAATTTATGGCCCCCATATTTTGTAAAATCACCATTCTTTTAAATGGGCCAACCTCTATTGGGGGAATTAAAAATAAATTAAAATTAATATTATTTGTATGTGGCTGACTTTCCTTGAGAAGGCCAACCCTATTTGGTGAAGAGGCATGATTGGGTATAAATAAAAGTTGAAGTGGAGGTTAGAAAGCAAGCAATAATGTAATATCATTCAAAAACAAGAGCAGAGCAGATTTATTAAAGCAGATTTTTGAAGAATGGCATATATGAAAAACATTGCAAACAAATTTTTGACGAAGTTTCAAATGATCATCATCCATTGAAGAAGCGTTATTCAAGAAGGCGAATTTTTTGTTCATTAGAGGTTGGTGCCTCTCAATAGAAGAGATTGGTGCCTCTCAATAGAAGAGATTGGTGTCTCTTGCTAAGTTGGTTCTTAATAGCAAGGATTGGTGTCTCCAATGGGTTGGTGCCTACAAAGATTTGTAAGATTATTGTATTTTTGTTATGGCTGGATTTGGATAGTAGATCCATGCAGTCTTTCTCTGTGGTTTTCTCCCGAAAGGGTTTCCTCATAAATCTTATGTTCCTAAATTGTGTGGATCTTGTGTGCTTGCTTTTATTGTGGTTGTTGAATTTTAAATAAGTTTATCTTATATTGATTCACCACCCCTCTCGGTATAAGTGTGTGCTCTTCACTCGCATGGCTTAGGGGTAGGAAACCTATTTCTCACACCACAAACTGATTTAATACCAAAAGCTTTCAGAATTGGAGATACGAACAATATAGCAAAATGTGAAGCATTCATCTCAAGTTTGAAATTGGCAATACAGTGGAACATTAAGCACTTGCTAGTCTATGGTGATTCACAATTGGTAATCAAACAAGTTAATGATGAATATAACACAAAAGATGAAAAACTCATCCCCTCCAAGTGAATGGTTGATAGCTTCAAACAATATTTCACTTATATTCAATTTGAGCAAGTTCCACGTATCAACAGCAAATTTGTAGATGCTATGGGCACTACCGGTTCTCTTCTAACAATGGATATAGATACTTAGCACTATCAATTCTTAGTTGAGCAATTGTTGATTCCAACATATGATGTACCAAAAGATGGTGGAAAGCTAGAAGATCCAATGAACATTGTTCATCTCAAGCATTTAAACCTAATGCTATAGTAGCTCAAAAAAGAAAAGCAAAAGAAGCAAAAATTAAAAACAATTAAAAAAATGGAAAAAAGCAAAAAAAATCAAAATAGTAACAAGAAAAGATTCATCTAATGGTGAAAGTCATTTCTATAGTGCCTTGGGCAAATACCATGATGAAAACTAGTTCAAAAGTGTCATTTGTAAGCCTATTTTTTGTTGTCTACAAGAACCTTACACTTGGGGTCAGGTTCATTCCATCTACCTCTACCAATTACCCACCCACTATTCACAACTCCCCATTATCCTTTCAGTCGCCTTCTCACTTTGACCTTGACCATGGCTTGGCAAGAGTGTTGCATCATACTTAGGTAAAAACATCTTGATACCACCAAACCCTCTTCGACGATCCTTTGATACACTTATACTTGTGACATTGTTCTTACTTGAAACTTAAATGGGTGACCTAAATAAGTGTTACCGAATTAAAACATCTAAACCCAAACCCTCAAAACAATGCAACAATCAACTGCAAGTCCATGTGTAGCAAACAATCAAAGACACAATTCAACACTCTCAAAGGTCCTTGGTAAATCAGCATCCTAAAAACAGATTTCAGCACATTAGTACAACTTTTAGTGAGATATATCATTCCCAATCCACCTCTCTTGCATATATCTAGTCATTAATCTATCTTTTCCACTCATTCTTGACCATCTAGTCTTGATTCCATCCATTTCAAGAGCACACCCATGTTCTTTAGCCCCACCCGTCCTCTCCAAGGGACATCCCTAAATTATCCAATTAATCCTAAAATCAAAATCTCGATGCTTGTGACAAGTTCTCATTTCCCACCAAGTGCCTATATCCACTTACTTTGAAATTCCATTACTTCATAATGCCATTTCAAGGAGGGAAAAAATTAGACACTTATTTCTCACCATTGACGAACATTATATCTTAATATTGTGACCCTTTCTAATTCCCATTTCCTAGTCTCCTTCTAATTCCTGCTTTTCCTTTACCATCATTAATAAATCAAGTAATCTAAAACAATTGAATAAATAATAAAATCTCCCTTTCCAAATAATAAATTAAAAATCCATTTCCATTATCCATTTATCCTCCACAAATAAATAATTAAAATCCAAATATTCTATCCTAACACCACCACCGCCCCCCCCCCCCATAATTCCCATCTACTTTTATCCTATGCACAACTATTTATTTAAAATTAAAAAATGAAAAGAGCTATTTATCCTCATCCACTAATGAGCCTCCATAGCTCCTAACCATTCTTAGCCAGTGAGGATTCTCCACTCCTCTGATTCGATCTCAACTGCTCTTATTCGATCTCAATTGTTTGTTTGAGATTGAATCCTCCCCGTTCACATTCTCACCCAAAATCCTATAAATAAACCCTTTAATCCTTCATTTTTGGAATGCGTTAATGATTGATCTACAAGTACATGTTGATTCAATGAGCAACGTACATTTCAACATCACAAAGCACATCCAAAACAATCATGGAAGTTTGGTGCATTTTAGTTTCAATTTACATTGTCTTTTATCTCCATTCTTTGGAAGTTTGGTGCATTTTAGTTTCAATTTGCATTGTCTTTTTATCTCCATTCACTCTACCTCGAGTGTGAATTTTTATTTGGGCTTTTGGGTTTCATCTTTTGCATCTAACTGAAATATTCCCCTTACTTTTTTCCCCAAAATTAGACACACAAACCAGCATCAAACCATTGATTAGAGTTAGCTCCAAATGCAAATCAGCATGGAAAGTAACTCTAACCAAGAATGTTCACCAAGATCCCAATGTGGGCGAGGTGATAGCATATGGTCAGAGGATCATTAGGTATAAACTAAACTGAAATTACAATTCATCTGCTGATGCAGGCATCCACAAGCAGTGGGAATACTCCACTTATTCAGTGGGTTAGATTATTACATTATTAAGGCAGCAAGCCAACCATTAAATCCTCTCTTCCACTTATTTCGTGGGGGGAAAACAGTCTACACAACCACTTATTTTGTGGGGGGAATTTACAAACAAGAAAGATGTTTATTCTAAAACTCAACCACTCAATTGTGGGAGTGTAATCAAGTATAAATTGCAGCAATAAAATGAAATAGCCGTTAGTACTAATAACTAGCTTTACAATGAATAGAAATAGCTGCAAATAAGAGAGATAAGCTTCCAGAATGTTCTTTATCCACACTGGTGGTAAACCATCCAGGGGTACTTAATGTGAGAAATAAGAAACAATTGCAGCAATAAAGGACTAGAACAGTACTACTGTTTATAGTCTTACAATATAGAAAAAGAGCTGCAAATTACATGAATATTACAATGTTTTCAAAGCACCAAGATACTGAATGATTCCATGATAAATATTAACAATTATTGATGAAGAAAGGACTGGAAATTCAAACTTAAACAAGTTTGATATAAATCTTCAATTCTGGAAATGAATAACCAACAACTATAAGAATCAATTAAATGCTCATAACTTCACCAAAATACCTCTGAATGGCGTGAAACGAAGTGCAATGAACCTCTGGAGGATAGGTGCCCATGACAAGATGAAGAAACAGCCTCAAAATTCATCCATTCATTTATGGCACAATTCCCCATGCTCTCCAAATGGTACGACTCTTGAGAAGGGCGATTTAGCAATATAAAATCAAAGACTTGGAAATAAATTCCAATCTCTTGTGGAAGGGGTCGCCTTGGGTCTAGAAACACTTTGCAAACATACCCAGAATGATATATAATTTGCTCAAAAAGCTGTTAATAAAAAACACTTTTAGCTGTAGCAATATCAGCAAACACCAAAACTAAGAAAAACTCCAAAATCTTCAACAATTGAGCTCCATCTGCTAGTCTGAATGAGAAGCAGCAATAAAAACCAATTAGGTGTTGTCTCTCAAACACGAAATTGATTGGACTCTAGGAGGTAAGCATCCCTTGAAGAAATAATCACAATGTCATTTCGACAGCATAACTTTAGCAATTAACAATGGATACCAAATGCTGGAGCAAAGCTTCATATTTAACGAGAATGAAATGACTTCAATTTCCCCTCATGGTACGCCAAAAGTCACATTTGAAACTTTTCAAATTTCCAAAAGTTATTAATTCCTCCTCAAGATGGCGTCCACTTCATGGCAATTAAAACTTCATTAAATATTTATTTTTTCCTTTATGAGGGCATCCCCCTTCAAGTCCACCTTTTAAACACAACTTGAAGTTATCATCCTAGGCCAAGGGGGTCAACAAAGAAACATAACATTAATTGCTTTGTATTAAATAATTGCCATCAAAACTGCATTTTGGAAGCTATACCAAAAATACCAACTACTCCAACAAGAAAGAACAACTGAAGTACTGCCAACAGGACCACTGCCAAACATAGTATTTACTAAAAATAGTAAACACCAAGAAATGCCACAGAACCTCCAAACAAAGGAAACCCTAATTTCACTTCTGATCAACCTACGGATTTCCAGAAATAGGCTATCAGTCAAAGAAGAGTGTATGGCCAAAATGGGGACATTACAGTCTGCCCTTCCCAAAATTGCTTGTCCTCAAGCAATGCCACAACACTCCAAACTGATCCCACTAACATATAGGATCCCGAGGTCCCATGTCCATCTCGGAAAGGTCCCACCATGTTGATGCTGCTCTACTCTGATCACACGAATGAAATCACTGCACCATAACTGCATAAACCAACCCTGCAACCTCAAGGAGATAACATGCTTGAAATTCAAACTGAAAAACATGGAAGGAATGGAATCAAAATCTAGCAACATCTCATGCCCAATAAACACTGAGGAATTAACATCTGCGATGTCAATGTCAATCACCATCCTGAGAACAAAGAAGATTACTCTAAACAACTCAAAGATATTCTCATCAACATCACTCCTCAAAGCATCAGACCAAATCACAACAACAAATGTGACTCCATCATAGCTATTTGCAAAAGAATAAACAGCCCTTTGCATGTTCATAACAGACGCATCACCAAGGCTCCTCCAGGATGTATAATGCCTCTTCTGAGTAATTTTGACATATTCAAGAAAATTTCTGAAAACTCCCACTAATCTCTCCTCAAAAGTCTCAAAAAGTTGAACCCAAACAAGCAAGGGTTTGCTGCCCCAAACACTAGTGCAAGAAATTGTATAAAGTAAATCACTAGAAAGGAACTTAAACACCATCCAAATCTGGTCCAAATCACTATGGAGCATCATTTCCCACTTTTGAGGCCATAAACCATTACTAAAAAAAGATTGAGAAGAGGAAGAATGAATGTACCAGCTGCCTATGAAAACTAAAATGAACCTCTCAAAATCTGATTTTAGGAAAATCATCGTGCAATGAACTGAACAGCTGCTACAATACTGAAAATCAGCGTCCATAATAGAACAATTGCTCATGCCCAAGGCTGGAAACATCTTCTCAAGAAACTCCAAACCAACATTAAACCAACCTTTGTTCGAAATATCTCTCCAATTCACCAGTTGATGAGCAAAAAGAACCTTCGAATGATTGGCAAAGATGGGGACAACATCAGAGGATCTGAAAATTAAATTTTTATCTCTCCAAAGATTCCTCTTTCTACTTGTAACAATCTCCATCAAGCCATGTTGAGGATTCCAAACACGGATACTCAACTTAAAATGTTCTCCAATGCATCTGAAAGAGTACACAACACTTCTCCAAGTACTAATCAAGACAAAATGCAAATTCAAGAATTTAGAGTCTTCTTTGATAAACCCATGTAGCCCACCCATGAAAACATCAACATTAATGGAGCGCAAAACAAATGTTGTCCACAATTCCCATTCCCTCAAAGGACTAGGATGACCCAAAACATCACTCAACTCAAGAGATAGATTGTTAAGAAAGTAAATAATCTGTTTAGGTCCAACTTTCTCCCAAACTTCATGAGTAATAAGTCTGGAATCTTCACTCTTTGTTGCTGCAATAGAGTGACCAGCAGCTACCACCAAATCAAGAATGAAAGATTCAACATTAGAGTTCAAAGAAATTTGCAAACAAGAGTAGAAACAGCTGCTGCAATATTGAAAATCCACATTCATCTTGACCAAATTGCTCGAACACAAGGATGGAAACACCCACTCTAAGAGCTCCATTATAGCAAAGAACCATTATTTGCTCAAAAAATTTCTCCAATCCATTTGTTGATAAACAAATGGAATCATCAAGTGGCTGGTAAGAAAGGAAAAAACACCATTAAATTTGAAATTTTGATCCTTATCCCTCCAATGACCCTTCCTATCATACCCCAAAATATTTTTCACAACAAATTCCTGAGTGCCTATCAACTCCAATTGCACACCCAGAAAATTATCGACTTCTTTGGTAAACCACTGAAGTCTATCCAAGAAAGCTTCAAAAACAAGGGAGCCTGAAACAAACATTGTCTTCAAATCCTTCTCCCAAGACAGGTTAGTGCGAGCATTACCCAATCCAAAGGATAAACTACTAGGCATGCAAACAATATGTCTTACCAAAACATGTTTTAACAACACCTTGGTGTCAAAGATGGGGAAGTCGTCATGAATCAACACTTCCCATATGGAGACTGAATTCTCTAAACCTCTTATGCATTCACTTACAAGCAAGCTTGGAGGATTATCAATCACAAAATATATCTCGTCCCTACATTCTCTGAGAAGTTTGAAATCAACTAGCTGGTCTCCTACCTCCATTACACCCAACTAAACATTCGCTAACATGCACTTTGTTGATTCAAGCTCAAGAGTAAGCTTATCAACCTTTCTTTCACATCCTTGAAATAAACCAATGATCTTCTTTGTGAATTCGTAGGCATAATCCCAATCTTTAATCCAGCATAGATACCCTGATTTCATAATCACTAAGGAGTCTTTAATAAATTGCAAATTAAAAAGAGTGACTCCATCCCAAACTCCTTCTTGTCTCTCATCATCGCTGAAACTATGTGAGCGGTCAAATCTGAACAAGGCATGCACCTCATCCCCAATGGAAAACATGAATTGTCCTTTCCACTCACAAAAGTGCAAGGATGGTGAACTGCTGATAGGCTGCATTTCAAAATCAGAACTTTGTTCCTTGTCTTTGTTGCCCCCATAGCTGCTCCAAGACTCCTGCCTTTCACCACCCACCAACTGAAAATGCTCAAGGTCATGAAGAGAATCAAATCTTACCAATTCTTCGGACCTCTGTTTACAATCAACTACATAAACAGGAAAATCCGATTTAAATTTGAGAATTTTTTTAACCTCTTCCTCAGCAAAGGCCCTGTGGTTTTCTAGCTCTAATTCCCCTTCATTGTCTCCTTGATTATATGTTAAAGAAGCCCCCAATTTGATCAATGAGTCATTATTAATCGCAGACCTGAAAGTTTTAGCAGCATAAAAGTTTTCTTTAGTGACTGCAACCAAACTAAAATGGTCATTATGGGGCTTTTTCCAGCAAGCTACTTTGTCAAAAACAACTTCTCCTCCAAAGGCCATCTCATAGCTTGTAGTGAAATCTGAATTTTGTTCTTTATTGAGATCAAAGGGAAATCTATATCATACAAGTTCCTTAACAAGATTAGGTGCCTTCACACCCGGATCCCAAATGCTGAAGGGTTGATTATTTTGATCAAAAAGAAACTGCCCTTCGTACTCCACTTGGAATGGTGACTCTTTGAATGAGACACCTCCCAACTCAACAAAATTGATATCTTCATGAGAATCTTTCTCCAGGAGCTTAGTTTGATGATCAAATGATTCTAATCCATAACTATTCATGACATCTTCACTGGAATGAAGTAAAGGATCATCATTACTAGCTGATTTGAAGACTTCATCCTTCTTGTCTTCAATGAGCCCTTCATGTAAAGGTATATTACTAATCTCTTCATAAGTATTCAAAATTGATGTTGCCTCCTTGCACTCACCCTCAGCATGTGCGAACAACTGCATATCAATAGGTACTTCTTGAGAAACCGCCTTAGAATCATTGAGAAACAACATTTTATTCCCATCCTTTGCACTAATAACTACCTCATTTTTTTGCTCTGTCTTCTTCAAATGTGGCTTCAATTTTCTCACACTGAATGAACAAATCTTTGATCAACAAACCAGCAATAAAGGAATTATTTCCTTCTTGTTCATGAATGTTTAACAGAAAAGTTCGGACGGATTTTGGAATGTCATCCATCTCATTGATAGTCAAAACTAAAATGCTTCTCATTGCTACCACTACAACCTCCTCCTATTCACTCCAAGTTGAAATGAAGAGGTAATGGATCAAATAATATATTCAATTTTGCATACCTAATTCAACCAGCAACATACTTGTTTTGAGTTCAGAAAATATCTTCAATATAGCAACCCTTCTTGGAAACAAACTACTTCCAGTTTCATCCAAATCTTGAAAACTCTCCACTATCATATTTAATATGATCTTCATGGTTTCAACATCATAGGGCAAATGGGGATTTACAATTCTTATTATCTCCATGAAGCAAGAAGAAATCAGCAGCTTGGTTTCTTCATCAGGATGACCCAACCAATAGAGCCAATTCAAAGAATTCACTGCAGGAGCTAGTGCCAACTCCATTTTCTCTAAAGGTGATGGTTTTACTTGTCTCAAACATTGTTCTAACAAATGAAGAATGTTCTCTTCATTTTCTCTTGACTGAAATTCTTTACCAAGTCTCTTTCTAGCCATAAAGAGAGTCTCTTCCAACTTCATCTCTTCTTCATTAGCCATGCCTAACTGCCAACTTCTGGATACCACAAGGAGCTGAACTAGAATCTGCACTGACTTTCGATGTAGTACCGGAGATCTCTGTCACTCATCTGCCTAAACATGAAGTACTGATCCACAAGATGGCAGGATCTTCTGCTCTGATACCACTGAAATATTCCCCTTACTTTTATCCCCAAAATTAGACACACAAACCAACATCAAACCACTGATTAGAGTTAGCTCCAAATGCAAATCAGCATGGAAAGTAACTCTAACCAAGAATGTTCACCAAGATCCCAATGTGGGCGAGGTGATAGCATATGGTTAGAGGATCATTAGGTATAAATTGAACTGAAATTACAATTCATCTGCTGATGCAGGCATCCACAAGCAGTGGGAATACTCCACTTATTTAGTGGGTTAGATTATTACATTATTAAGGTGGCAAGCCAACCATTAAATACTCTCTTCCACTTATTTCGTGGGGGGAAAACAGTCCACACAACCACTTATTTTGTGGGGGGGAATTTACAAACAAGAAAGATGTTTATTCTAAAACTCAACCACTCAATTGTGGGAGTGTAATCAAGTATAAATTGCAGCAATAAAATGAAATAGCCGTTAGTACTAATAACTAGCTTTACAATGAATAGAAATAGCTGAAAAAAAGAGAGATAAGCTTCCAGAATGTTCTTTATCCACACTAGCGGTAAACCATCCAGGGGTACTTAATGTGAGAAATAAGAAACAATTGCAGCAATAAAGGACTAGAACAGTACTACTGTTTATAGTCTTACAATATAGAAAGAGAGCTGCAAATTACATGAATATTACAATGTTTTCAAAGCACCAAGATACTGAATGATTCCATGATAAATATTAACAATTATTGATGAAGAAAGGACTGGAAATTCAAACTGAAACAAGTCTGATGTAAATCTTCAATTCTGGAAATGAATAACCAGCAACTATAAGAATCAATTAAATGCTCATAACTTCACCAAAATACCTCCGAATGGCGTGAAACGAAGTGCAATGAACCTCTGGAGGATAGGTGCCCATGACAAGATGAAGAAACAGCCTCAAAATTCATCCATTAATTTATGGCACAATTCCCCATGCTCTCCAAATGGTACGACTCTTGAGAAGGGCGATTTAGCAATATAAAATCAAAGACTTGGAAATAAATTCCAATCTCTTGTGGAAGGGGTCGCCTTGGGTCTAGAAACACTTTGCAAACATACCCAGAATGATATATATAATTTGCTCAAAAAGTTGTTAATAAAAAACACTTTCAGCTGTAGCAATATCAACAACACCAAAACTAAGAAAAACTCCAAAATCTTCAACAATTGAGCTCCATCTACTAGTTTGAATGAGAAGCAGCAATAAAAACCAATTAGGTGTTGTCTCTCAAACACAAAATTGATTGGAATCTAGGAGGTAAGCATCCCTCAAAGAAATAATCTGTAGAAACCCTAGTTTCCCCTATTCTCCGAATCTGACAGTTTCTGAGTCTTTTCTGATGTTTTTTGGTTTTTTTGCAATTTTTGGGTTTTTGAGCAATAAATGAAATGGTACGATTTTTGCTTGAAGATAATAATAAATTCAAATAAAATACTTCTACTCTGATAAAAGGAATATCTGATGCCAGTGCAAATGCCAATCTTATTCTTGTTCTTCTGGGACAATTACAAAAATGATCTACTGACATGCAATAATAAAATAATAATTTTTATTGTAAAAACCTGGTAAACCAGCAACAGCTGAAGGTACAGATTTGGTACGGCTGCACTAATGGTCTTCTTCTCCTTCTGTCTGGTAACCTCCAAAGTCCTCTGGAACCCCAGCGCCCTTATTGATGCAATCTGGAAGTCAAAAGGGAAGGCGTCTCTCTTGCTTGAAAAAGTACGGCTCCTTCAAATGGTACGGCCTGCTGTACAGAGGTACGGCTGAGCAGTGACAGCATTAAATAAAGGTAGGGCCTCCAAAATAAATGTCTAAACCTTCTGATATGGTGCGCCTTGAAGAATGAATGACTTCTGGATGGCAAGCTCTGTTAAATCTCTGAAAATAGACAATCTCTGAAGCTCAATGATTTCCTCTGAGTGAGAAAACCTCTGCTGCAATAAATCAAGTGCTATTTCACACCCTCTGAATTGCTTCCAGTGGAGATGGCTCGTTCCCCAAGGAATTCAAACTCGAAACCCTAAAGTCTCTTGCTCAGATCAAAGTTGATCAGTTCTCAAATTCAATAATCTCATAATGGCTCAAAACCCAAGGCAAATGCACTAATATGCTCAAAAGTGCGATTTCCTTAATAATAGGGTTTTAATAAAATATTCACTTTTTAATCTTTTAATTTCTCCATAGTCTCAGCCAAATATTTTAATATAAATTTAAATGTCAATTTGGCCCCTTTCCTGATGATGGCGCACCCCTCAAGAAGAATCACTTAAGTTATAATTTAATATTATAACTTTATATTATAATCATTAAATAATTAATATTTAATTAATACAATTAAATATTAATATTTCTCTCGTTACTCATCCGATGACTGTTCCGTCTGAAGCTGACGAACACTGTAGTGATTCTGAACGCTGCCAAAGCCATACTGCTAAAAATAGCAGGGGTCCCACGCTGACTGCCAGGAACTACTAAAAATAGCAATTCTGCAAGAAACCTCCGATTGAGCCCAAACGAAAGCCCACTGACCAAACTCTGCCAACTGAAGCTGAACCAAGCTCCGAAGTGACCCTCTATCCAGTCTATCAGCCTACGAGGGTCGTGTGATAGGCCAATCCTATACTCCGAGAGATGTCACTGAGAAGGGGACATGACATAATCACAATGTCATTTCGACAGCATAACTTTAGCAATTAACAATGGATACCAAATGCTGGAACAAAGCTTCATATTTAAAGAGAATGAAATGACTCTTCAATTTCCCCTCATGGTACGCCAAAAGTCACATTTGAAACTTTTCAAATTTCCAAAAGTTATTAATTCCTCCTCAAGATGGTGTCCACTTCATGGCAATTAAAACTTCATTAAATATTTAATTTTTCCTTTATGAGGGCGTCCCCCTTCAAGTCCACCTTTTAAACACAACTTGAAGTTATCATCCTAGGCCAAGGGCGTCAACAAAGAAACATATCATTAATTGCTTTGTATTAAATAATTGCCATCAAAATTGCATTTTGGAAGCTATACCAAAAATACCAACTGCTCCAACAAGAAAGAACAACTGAAGTATTGCCAACAGGACCACTACCAAACATAGTATTTACTAAAAATAGTAAACACCAAGAAATGCCACAGAACCTCCAAACAAAGGAAACCCTAATTTCACTTCTAATCAACCTACGGATTTCCAGAAATAGGCTATCAGTCAAAGAAGAGCGTATGGCCAAAATGGGGACGTTACACTAACTCAGATTTTGTAGCTCAAGTAGGGGGTCCACAGATAGACTATTCCCTTTCATGTACTCCCTAGATATCCCCCCAGGCTACTTCACATGAAAGATTTTATCATTAGAACTACTAGAGAAGACATTTGTAGACAACATTTTTAGACCACCTAGATTTTCTCGCATGAGCCACTCAACCCCAAGTTAGCTTTCTATGTTGAGCATTTCTTACAAATGGTGGATGGTTTCATTCACTGGCCTTACTATTTCCAGCGTCACTAGTCCCACAAATTAAGGTTTCCCCTTCGTCAATTGAGAGAATGCTCTCACTAGTTACAAGTTGAAACTAATCATCACATCCTCCGTCAAGACTAGATGTCATTTTTTCACTCTAGGAGGTGGAGACTAAGGAAGAGGTGGAGACTAAGAAATGCTTCATTTTCAAATGCACCATTTACGATGACATACAAGGAAGGTTTTATTGCCTCTACAATTGGCTCGGACAATTGTCCATCTATTTTCTTCAAATATTCAAACCAATAGTGTGTAAGAGACCTAGTGTCTCTCAACCCCAACTGATGCTAAGAATGCAGATTGTTTTGATGTTTTTTGCTGGTTTAGAATGTTTTGTAGTTTTTTTGTTGTTTTTGCATATAATTGTTTTTTTGTATTTTTTTTCTAAAATGATGCCAAAACAATGAAAATACAATGAAATTGCAAAAGAATAGAGATGCTGAAGCAAACTACTTTGAATATAATGGCGAATGACTATTATTATTGATGAGTGATTACAATGTTGGGAAACTAACATGCAAGTAAAAAGGCAAGCAATACAGTATTAAGAAACCTAGTTTTAGCTTGCAGCCGCCTGAAGAAGACAATAAATTGTACGGCCAGCTTGAGAATAAACTTCTCTGACCGAAAAATGATTGCTATGGCCTCCAGAGACCAAGGCGCCACCAATGGTAAAGGCTGGAGTAAAAAAGGCAAGGCGTTTTTTGCTGCAAATGAAAGGACACCTTTGTTGCTGAAAGGTACGGCCAGGGAACAGCAATAAATGCAGCTGTACGACCCTTGGAAAGAGTGCCAAATGATAGGTTTGAATAGCCACTCCAAATAAATCCCTTCTGAAGAAAATCGATTCAAACCCCAAAACAAAATCTCCACTGTAAGCACAAATTCGACTTCTGTGTGAAGCCAACCTGCTGAGCAATCTTTAGCTGATCTTTCACAACTTCAGAAAGCTTAACTCTGAAGAGGTATTGTTCTCCAAAGTCTGGAATTGCATGAATTTGCAGAAACCCTTGTTTCACAAACTCCAATGTTCTCAGAGAGAAAATAAGACAAATTAGAATAATCAACAACTGAGTTCAATTTGTCTTGGAGTTAATAAATACTCCCTTCAAGAAGCTCAACCCCCAAAAAAGCATTTAATAATGTTTTTAAATGATAATTAATTCGCCCTTCATAAGACTTAGAAGTAATTCATTAAATGGGCGTACTTTTCCTCCTTGAGTATTAATTACTCATTAAATGATATTGGCCCCATTTATTATAAAGTCATTTAATACTTTATAATATTTCATTAAATCATTAAGTCTCATAATTTGACTTTATAATATAAAGTCACATCAATAATTAATTAATTATCATTAAAATGCTCCAATAATAATCCATTTGCTAAACCAACTGCCAAACTGGGTCGAGTTTGAGAATACTAACTGAGCTAGGTGCCCTGTCAGAAATAGTAAACCCTGATGGCCCGACTTACGATAAATAGTAAGTGCCAAAATATCACTCTGTGAACATCTATAAAGGCCCAAACCTGAATTAGAATGTGGAGTAATGTCCCAAACCACTGGGTAACTACCATAGAAGACCCTCTAATCACAACTGTCAACCTACGAGGGTCGAAATGATAGGCTAACACCCCAAATCACACGAACTGTCTAGGAAGGGGACATTACATAGTGCCTTATTATTTTTCTTTGTGTGGCTATCACCCTCTAATGCAAATCCCTACAAGTGAGGAGCAAAAGGCTCTAGAACCCCCATGATCACCTCACTTTTCCACCACACTTAGGCGATAGGCTACACAAAATGGCCTTTGGATGCTATTACTTCACATATTGAAATATCCCACCCTAGGTGAGATATTTTCCAACTATAATCTACTTGTATTTGCTTGTAATTTTCAAAGTTTCTTGTTTTATTTTGAAGTTTGCAAGATTTGTGCCAGGAAATGCAAATAACATATACCAATGCCAAATAAAAAGAAATATTGAATGTAAATACTAAAATGTTTCAAATCAGATTTATGATATCTTTTGCTATGAACAATATACTTCCAATATAGATTTAATCTTTGCATTTCATTAACAAAACTCATACTCGGATTTAAAATACATCGAGTGCTGGTCTAAAACTTTATATCAGCAAATCTGCAATTGTTTACCAGCAACATTAAACCCTTGAAATGGACGATTTGCAGCAGCAGATGAATTCCCCACCTAGAAAATGCCTCAAACTGAAATCAAATGCTAAATCGCCCACAATGATGATGATAGCAGCTCATTACCCTAGGTGCTTTCAACTAGGAACTCAAACGCCTCCTCTATGGAGCTGTATGGCCTGACAAAGTGACTGGTACGGCCTGATATTGACTGCAAGGTACAGCCCAGCAAGGTTATAACAGCAAATAACATTCAGCTACAAAGATACTTCTGATTTCTGATCATAATCTTCTGTAAACCCTCAAATAAACTCTCCCAATCAGCACAATGTGACTTCAGGAATAAAGTCACCTGTTTATTGCAGCCTTTGGGTGATATTGCACATCTGTGGATTGCACAATCCTCGAGATACCACATTCTCCAAGACTGAAATTGCAGTAAAACCCTGGTTTACTTCTATCCACAAGAATTCTCCAAAAAGCATAAGTGTAGAATGATTTTCATTTTCTTTTTGAAAGCTTATATACCTCCCATGAAAAAGCACGATTCTCCATGAGGTTTTTTTGACTTTAAAATATAATATTAAATTTGCTTTTGATGTGACTTTATTATACCTTATTAAATGGGCACTCATATCAAGGCACTTTATAATTTACCTTTATATCATTGAATGGCCCCTTTATTATAAGTCAACTTAAACCATTTAAATATCCACTTATAATAATAACTTATTATTAAAGTATTACTTTAATAATAGTTATAATATCACAACTCCCGCAATAATCATTAATTTCTGATTTTGTCAATGCCAGGAGGTACTCCACTGAAACCACTGCTCACCCGAGTGCCCTTTCCAAAAATAGTAACACTAGACTCCGTCAATTGAGTGACTTACTAAAAATAGTAAGTATGCAAAAACTGAGTTCAAATCATCTCCAGAAGGCAAAACCTGAATAACACCAAACTCCAGAGAAGAAAACACAACTAACTGCCATTAGAGAACCTGATAACTCCCACACAGGACCCTCTAATCAACAACATTAGCCTACGAGGGTCAGTTGATAAGCTAAACTCCAAACACTGATGCTCACCAAAAAGGGGACATTACACATATCAAATCCCACAGATCAGTTAGACCACATTTCTCTTAGTACACCATTACTATTCAGATTCCCTAGAGTACTCTCCCTCAGCATTAAGGCTCTACTCATTCATCTCGGCATGTTTCAGTCCCATTCTAGCAACATGGATCTACTACTTACTAGTCGCTCCCCAGAACATAGAGGCAGACTCATATTACAAATTTCTTTTCTACTACGAGAGCTACAATAGTCTTGGATGGTAAGGGAGTCTAAACAAAGTGCTCTAATTCCTTCTAAGATATCCTAGTGTGGCTTCTTCAACATTGGATACTGCCTGGCAAGCAATATTAGATTTCTCATAGTTACCAATGATGGCTAAAATGACTCCTCCATATCAAATGCAAACCGAGATATTTGATAAGATTTCCTTCTAGTCTTCACTGGCACACGCTTTTGGGGCTCTTATTTGCCCTTCATTGTTATTTGTTAGTTGCACAGTGCTTTATTTTGTCTTTATGTACTTTAATTTTATTTTATTTTATTTTTAATTCTAGGGTTCTCTCTTCCTAGAAATTTCTATTGTTAACTTCTATAACCTCTAAGTCTAGTTTCATTCAACTACTATCGGCCATTTGTGGACATTAATATAATTTCTTTCTTTCTTTCTTTCTTTCAAATACTAGGTTGATGCAACTAGTTTTCGTTTCCTTTGGAATCTGTTTGAAGGATTTCCAGGTATTCTGAGAAAGAGTGGTCATTAGTTTGATCAATTGCTCCTTCATTCTATGGAACATAAAGAAAAATTTTGCCAAGAGGTAACCTAAGAACATATATCCATATTGTCTTAATTTGAATCAATTCTACCCAAACCCAAATCCATGTGGTTTTCATGCTATTCAAAAATATAATGATGAGCAACATATACTCAACCTCGATTTAAAGAAGATACTTATAAGCATACAAATGTCATGAACTACCTGGAATTCTAGGTGTTTCCTATATCACTATTGTACCCAAAATAAATTTTTGGCATTCTGCTTAAATTGAGCTACAACATGTGAAAATGCCGTTGAGAGTCTATTTTAGGTCAAACCAAACATAGGGTTTTTGTGGGTTTCTGTCAAGGAACATGTGTAAAATTCTGAAAAATTGAAAATTAGGGTTTCACACCCCCTATTTTTAGGGAAACCCCTTAAAATAGGACCTTCCCAAAAATGATTGAAAATGATTTTGATACGATTAATCGACTTCACGATCACACTGGTCAATTCAGAATTATCAAAAGACATGTTTTACTCTGGTGGGTCTATTTCTATTTTTCAGGAACAAAGTTGGAGCTCCGTAGCCATTAATGGCAGATTGGCCAATAATAGGTGTTGAAAGCTAAGTTTCAAAAGCTTCAACGATGCAACCATGGCAGAAAAGGATTAAAAAGATGTTGTTTGATGGAGGAGATTCTAGAAACTGAAAAAGGCCAAAATTTGGCTCTGGAAAACCATGCCTTGCTACCAAGGAAGAAATCCAGTCAAAGGAGTCAAAAGGCGCCCCTGCTGAAGAAAGGCGTCCTTGAATGATGATGCAGATGTCAGTTCTCAAAGAAACTTGTCTTCGTAAGATCTCCTCAGCTCCAGCCTAGCTTTGCAATGAACCTGTCAGTGAACCTGCGAGACAAACCAAACGTCAACAGTTGATCGTCAAAGCATAAAAGATAGGTCAATCAGTGAACTCCAAAGCAAAAGCGCCCCTGCTAGCCAGGGGTGCCCTTCTTTTTGAGACACCTAATGAGGTAATCAGCATCTGCTTTATACAAGGCATCTGTTTAACTCTCTTCCAGCTTCGCGATCAATCCGACAGCACGTTCCCAAGACCTGTAAAACAGTCAGAGGGTGAGATCAAGCTGAAAACGCCAAAGATGACAACTGAAGGAAGAACATTGAAAATGGATAAGTACCAAGGGAAAAGCGCCCCTACTGAAGAAAGGCGCCCAATCTTTTGGGCATCCAGATGCTGTCTATTTGCTCGGAGACCTCCAGGATGACCTCCTCCACTTCAATCGATCTCGACAACGAAACCACCGGCGAAGGCAACAGACAACTCAGTCAACTGATGACGGAGATCAAACTAAGGCAATTCATAGCACGAATATAATCAATCAACAAGTCAAAAACGCCCCTACTGGCCAAGGGCGCCCTTAGATTTGAAGGACCTAAACATACCTTCAAAAGCTAAGATACTAGTCATCCTCTCCAGGATTGAACGAGTCATCTAGTGAATCATCAAGCAAAGTCATCAAACTCATCAATTAACAATGATGTCAGATCGAAGCATGGAGAGTCTAAAATGATGAAAACGAAGAACAATCGTGAAAACTAAGTCAGGACTAAAAGCGCCCCTATTGGAGAAAGGCACCCTTTAATCTGGAGCCTCAAACTCAAGTTTTTGGCGTGATTGCTCCCAGGCATACCTCTTCAGGTTGGTTCTATCTCAACAACATATCCATCAGCAGCTGCCAAAGATCGACTGAATGACCAAGAGCAAGGATCAAACAAAGGCACTTCAGCTTGGAAAATAGTGAAAAAAGTACTCAAACTCAAAATGGATGCCTAAAATGGTCAAGTCAAGGTTTGTTGACTTCAGTTAAGATATTTTGGAGGCAAACTTGGCCAAATCACCCCACGATCAATGGAAATCAACTTTTTGAACTCCAAATCAGGCTTAAGACATGAGTTGGCGCCCAAACTTCAGGGATTCAAGCTTGAATCAATATAAATCAACTCTAGGCGTCCCTTTTTCATTATTTCTTTTGCAGGTTGAAGAAAATTGCTCTCAAGGACATCTTTTCAAGATCTAGCAGGGGTTTTGGACCGTTCTTCAATATGTTTTGAAGATCAATGGCATAAGGAGATTTATTCTCAGATGTTGAATTCAGAGGCAGATTTTCTCAGGAAGATAGCTAATAACTTCCAATCCACCTCTTGTCTACTTCCTCTTTTCTTGTCTTAGGTTTTATTGCATGTCACAAAAATCAGCAGGCTACCATAGATTTGACCAACTGGGTGTGATCAGGATAATTTTCCAGTAAAACCCATCTCATCAAATTTTCCAGAAACAACAAACTTGCTGCCCCTATTTTTGGGGGTTTTTTCTAAAAAAATCTCAGGATCAAAAATCTAAGGAACTGGGTTTGTTCAGCATTGAAGCACAAACAAAACCCATGTGCCAGATTTTTTTCGGAAAAATACTTCTCGACAGGCGCTATTTTTAGGGGTTTTCGAAAATTATCAGAACAGGGTCGTGTGCAAAGTCAATCTTTATGTCTTTCAGGATGCAATACTCCTAGGTGCAATACAAGACCAAGACAGCCTTGTACCATGATTTCCTGAAAACGACTGACACAAACTTACATCAAAAGAACCCAGTGGTAGATTCAAAAGATTTGGAGGGCATGAATCAAATCACATTACAAAACATAGAAGAATCTGGGTTGCTTCAGGCTGCGTCCATCCCCATCACATTACAAAGTGTGGAGCTTGTAATTGCTTGCATTAAGCATTACAATCCTACCACGAGAGAAATCCGATCAGTGGATGGGAGGGTAATCTGCAGTTTGAAGCCAAAGGACATTGAAAAATGTTTTGATATTCCACCATGCCCTACCAATGTGGTCATATCAGTGACAGAATGCGAAAAGGCATTCAAAGCATCAAAGGGCAAATGTTTGTAGAAAATGGCAAAACAGTGGTTAAAGGTGAAAAAGACTAGCTTGCCCAACTTGGTTGGACGAGGAGAATTCAGAGACGAGCATGCAGTGTTGATCACTCTACTCAGCAGGATCACTGGATAGGAAGAGGGCAATCAGTTTCAATTGTGGATGTACTACGTCATTGCCAAGATTATCAGCAAAAGAGAACACTATGACTGGGCCACCTTGATTAGTGACACACTCCACCAACAGATTACCGGGTTTCTAGAGGCTCATAGGTTCCACATGTGTTCCTACCTGGTACACCTGATTGCCTTCCAAGGCGAATTCAGAACACTAAACAATGTGGGGACCTTAGGTGTGCAGAAGGCCCATGAACACTTTTCACGTCTTGAGTTTACTCAAGCGGAACGACACTTCAAACGGACAAGTGATCTCTTCACTATGCACACAGTACGAGACCTCGACCATGAGATGCATGTGTGTATATCACCAGCAGCCAAGAAGGCAATAGTGAACTGGGCGAATTGGTTTATCCAATTCCCCACATTCACCTACATACGCGTGTATGGTTACAATGGTCACCCCGCCATGATGTTGTGCTACCCTTTAGATAGGGTAGTTTTCATGGAATTCCTAAGGCAATTGGCCGAAGTTCACACTCACCTATGCCTGAAGAAGAAGCCAGCTGTGAACTTTCTGTCATGTCCCCTTCTAGTTGACATTTCTCAGAGCACAGGATTAGCCTATTATGCGACCCTCGTAGGCTGATAGATTGGATAGAGGGTCTTGATGGAGCTTAGTTCAGCTTCAGTTGTCAGTATTTGATCAGTTGGCTTTCGTTCGGGCTCATTCGGACACTTCTTGCCTGAGTTGCTATTTTTAGCAGTATCTAACACTCAGCGTGGGACCCCTGCTATTTTTAGCAGTATGGATTGATAGCGTGCGGAATCACTTCATTGTTCATCAGCTTCAGACGGTTCGTGCATCGGGTATATATCGAGAGAGATATTAATATTTAATTGATTTAATTAAATATTAATTGTTGGAGCATTATAATATAAAGTTATAATATTTTATTATAACTTAAGTGATTTAGCTGAAGGGGTCGCCCATCATGAAAGGGGCCAATTTTTAATTATATTTTATAATTAAAAATTTGAGTTGAAACTATTGAAAAGATTAAAAAGAAGAGAAGTCGAATTTTAATGATTCCCTATTATTAAGGAATTCGCACTTTTCAGAGTATAAGGCATTTTTCATTGGGAATTGAGCCATTATGATTATTGTGAATTGAAAATTGATCAAGTTTGACCAGAGCACGGAAGCCAAGGGTTTCAGTCTCGAAAGCATTGGGGAACGAGCCATCTCCAGTGAGTGCGATTCAGAGGGTGTGAAATATCATCCGATTTATTGCCAGGCAGAGGGATTTCTTCATCCAGAAGAAATTACAAAGCATTCAAAGATCATTCATCTTCAGAGTTTAAGCTTAGGTTTTCATCCGGAAAGCATCTTGCAAAAACATCAAAAAAACCAAAAACTTCAGAAAACAAACAAAAATATTCAGATTCAGAATTAGGGGAAACTTAGGGTTTCTACACTTTCCCATTCAGATGGGACTCTATAGATGTAGAACAGTGGTAAATGCCAAGTTGATGAGCCAAGAAACAGTGAGACTCAATCTCAAATACCTCATTGAGAGGTCATATGATCCCAGAGGCCTTTATGCAACGCATCTTGAGCAACGCTCATCACATGAATCTTCTATGGAAGATTACTGGGTCAATTGTGACGATGAGTATGAGGTACGAAGAAGGAACTATAGTCGGTTTAGGCTCTCACAAATTGCTGACTTTATGTCAGAAGACATTGAGGGCCTATCTGATGATGAAGGAGAATTCATTCTCCCCTCATTCTTCGTAGATTCAGTGGACTCACAACCACTCGAAAGAGTGGATTGGTACACGAAAGAAAACCCATCTATAGAGGAGAGAACAAGTAGAGTTGTTAGAAACAGTCAACTCTACCTAGACAGCAAGAGGACAAGGAAGGTAGTACTTCCTAGAACAGATCCGCCACAGGTTCAATCTACACTACCTTCCACGTCAAGGAAGAATCCCAGGCAGAAGCAAAGGAGCAATCCTCCCAAAGGGATGCAGATGTCAGGACACACAAAGGGAAGAACACAAGGGTTATATGTGGAGACAGCCACACACACACTCGAGATAGTCATGGGAATCGCTGCCCCCGAGCCAGTGATTGAGATAGTCACTGCAGAGATAGAGCCAATAGCAGAAGAAGCAGCAGCAGAAATGGTGCCTATGACAGAGACAGAGCCGCCTACATCACCACCATCATAGCAGTCACAAATCCCCATCGACTTGGACTCTCCACCGAGAGACGTCACTCCAACACAGTCTCATTCATCAGGCATTCAGGGGCCCAATATTCCTCCTTCTAGTGAGGCTAGCCGGGATTCTATCTGGCTTGAGGGTTTCCTAGGAAGGAAGAGGGAAAGGCATTCCTATATGCTTGACTTCACAGCGTCCGATCATGTCCCGCAAGACATGCCGGTAAAGAAATTGAAGAAGCAAGTACATGTGGAAAGGAATGTAGAGAATGAGTTCATCATAGAGACTGTTGCCCCACCTGAGGACGAAAACATACATGAGGTGCAAGTGGAGGACTTCACATTGTCCAAGCTCAACCTCAGAAAGACTACACGTCAAGTGGAGGCAGACCTTCTTGGAATTGCCTCAATGAGTGCCCAAGAGAGGATGGCTAAGGATGGAAAGGACAAAGCAGCCTTAAAGGCTGAAAATCGATAGTTGAGAATGTACATTTCTAGCTTAATGCATGGCACCCCGAACGTCTCAGCCTTGCCACAGGAATTGTTGGATCTTCCCGCAAAGCAAAACCATCATCAATTGATGACATATGGAAAACACTTGAGAGATCAAGTAGAGGAATTTGTTCTCAGAGGACGATGTATACTAGCAAGTCTATACCAGTTAAGGGATAGAGCACATGGACTCCATGCAGAGATTCAGCAATCAGAGCAAAAGATAGCAGAAAAGAGGCCAGGCGATGAAGTCGCAATTGCAAACTTGCAATTGGCACATCAATCAGTCTTCTCTGAGGAAAACAAGCAACATCTTTTTGCTTGGAAAGAACAGCTGGCATACAAGGTGAAAGCCTATGATGCCAATTCAATAGAATTGATTGACTACTGACGGGTTGTCGCAAATATTATCAACTTCACAAGAACGTTGGTAATATCCTTCCCTCACATAGAATATCAGCGCGAGGGAGGAGAGTACATTGAGCTAGCTACAGTGCAGGATCAATTCCAGGATGTCATCCGCAGCACCTTCCTTGATGATCCAAATGGTTGCAAGTTGGCCAAAGTGGCAGCCTTGTCTACCAAGTTAGATGACGTAGCTACCCAGTGTATTGACTTTCAGCAACAACTTGTGACAAGCAAAGTAATGCTAAACTGCCATGTCATCATCTTGCAAAGAATCAATTACCCAGAAGTTGAGGAAGTTAACAAATGGATAGAGACACTATTGACCAATGGTGAGTTGTAAAGGCACCACAAAAAAGGACGTCCTACCCTCCAAAAAGGCATTAAATGTGACTGGAGTTAACTTGATGCTCCTTTCCAAGTTAACTCCACGTCCCACAGATCATGCATTGTCAGATCCCACTAATTGAGGATGTCTAATTGACTTCCATAATTTGTGGATCTCAGATCCCCACTAAAAGTGGATGTCTATTTTGGAGGCACACTTTGTAATAAAGTTCACCTTTAGTTAAGTTTCAGTCAACTGAAGTAGTTTCCATTTGACTCTTTGTTTAGTTTCAATTAACTGAAGTAGATTTCCAATTAACTAATTGCTCACCTACTTTTAGACATAGGAATAAATCTTGCTGATTGGCAAGAACTGATTGTTAACTCAAGGAGATTTTAGGGTTGCCTACTCCTTTGAGTTCTATAAATAAGAGCCTTGGGCTCATTATTTGTTAACCTTTACTTACTATGCAAAATTGTTGTGCCATTGTTGCCAACAAGTTTGAAAGTGATTATTTGTTCACTCTTGAATGAGGGTTAATTGGTTGATTGTAATTGTGCATGATTTCGTGCCTTTGCTATCCCAATCTTTGTAATTCGTTCAGAAAGCTTGAAGAAGGAAATCAAAGGGCACATGCAATTTGATCTAAAGATTTGAGTTCTTCCAAACGTCTTGTGTTTATAGCTTATTGTTCCAATCTCCTCCTTGGACAGGGGTTCCTCCTCCTTGGATATTTTGTCATCGATAGTTATCGTTTGATGTTGTTTAATGATCTAGATTTAAGCCTATACTTCAGACAGGGGTTCCTCCTCCTTAGCAATCCTAATATCCATATCATCGTAGTTTGTTGTTTCTAGTAAGTTGTTTCCTAGCCTATACCTCGGACAAGGGTTCCTCCTCCTTGGCAAGTCTAAGATCCAACTTACCGTAAAGAGTGTTCACTTGCATAAAACCTTATCCCAGCATATATCCGAGAGTTCAAAGCCTTGGCCATATTCTAAGGAGACGGCAGATTCAAGTGATCCAACCAATCCATTCCCACTCCTATGCCCTCATGCTCTGTTTATCTTGGGGAGATAGGATAGATTAAAAGCTAGTTTAGTCGTAGTTAAGATCTGCAAAAACCAGAGAAAAGCTTAGCTATAGCGCATTGTGTTTGTGCACCCTTGTGTCCTGCCGCTGAGTAAAAAAGATAGGAACCTTAGTACTTTTTTACGCATACATCAGCAAAGAGGGATCTTCCTCTCTATAATCCGAAGAAGCAGTACTATAACACTTGCAATAGCTGACCGTTTCCAATAAGCACTCCAGAGGTGCTAATTGAAACGCCAACAATCACCATGAAAAAGATGCTTGCAGGTTATCAAAATGGAGACCAAGAATTGCAACAGGGAACACCTATACTGGGTTGACAGATTACAGTTGAACATATAGTTCCATTTCATTCTCCCCACAAACAATGTCAAAATAATTGCAGACATCCATGTTCACAGAATCAATTGTCTTCTAGGGATAAGAAGAGTAAGGAACATGATAGAAAACAATATATTTGGCTTTTTCTTAAGTACATTTTGTTGAGCAGGTAGGCCAGGCGGTATCTTAGCCATATTGTCTTCAGAACCTGCCAAACAAATAAGTTTCAATGCTCCAGTCCAAAGGCAAGCTAAATGGACATATGTGTGACAATGACAACAACAAAAGGAATACAAAGCTGAAACTTCTCTAGCAAAGGATTTTTCCTCAAAACTGAGATAGATATGTGGGATTCATCTAACTGCTCACAACATCTGAGCCCTGACATAGCCACCACAAAGTCTTTCCAGTTGTGCTATATGAATATTCATGACAGAAGTTTCCTGTAAAAGGAAAACAAATGTTCCCGTGGAGACAACCAATGGTGATTCTTTTGTCATGCCAAAATGCGTGCTCCAATATTTTACAACAAACTGGTTTGGCATAAAAACAGGATCTAGTTAAGAAATTCTATCACACTCACTCATATTTAGAGCCAAATTGAACCATCAAAACCCCACAAACCTCAAACTTAATTTTAGCGGCTCTAGTAGTAGCCCAATTTAAGTCCTCTCCTTCACCGTCCATGATTATATCTGGTTTATAAAGCTTCAACAGTGAGAATGGTCTCAACTCTCAGCAACAGTTCAATATTTCTGATAAGAACCACTATTATGTTTAGCAGGCAAAGGATCTCATGCAAACTACAAGAAAAATAAATCTAATCAATTCATCTAATAACTCATCCCTCAATTTGGCTGCAATAACATTAAAAGAAGATGCGGATCAAGGTCTTCCCTTACCCCTGCCACTACATGAGGACAGAGGAATTCACATCTAAAATAGTAAACTTTAACTTGTTATCTCGTGAATTCCCTAACAAAATCTAGAGTGGCATAAGACATCTTCTGTCTCTGATGCCAAAAGCATGCAAAAGGCAAGTCGAGTGAAGAGAAGTCCTGTGCAGGCATAGGAAATTACTACTTCAAAATGTTTTCTTTGTAGGAATTATTAACTCTCCTTCAATAAAATTTATAAAAGTAAGAACTGGTTTCCCCCAGCCACTCCATGAGGAATGATGAATTCACACAAAGCCCAAATTGCTATCTTGCAAGTTCTCTAACAAAACCTGAAGTAGTATAGCCCTTCATTACAGCTAGTTTCATCTCCAGTGACAATAAGTCCAGAGAAGAAAAGTTTTGAATAGGAGTGGGGAACCACTATGTACTGTTTTTTTTTTAATTTTTGTGGGTGAGATTCATTGCCTGGAACTTCTTGCAACACACAATTATAGTCATAAATCTAATCTCCACATGATCGGCTTTTAAACTGAGTTTCATAAAATATGTTTAGAATATCTAGCTATTATTGGAGACCTGATACTATGGAGATAAGTACAACCTTTAACTCGCCAGGTTTTTAGCAGTTATATGAGAATTTTTGCAATCTAACCTTATGTCTGTAACTGCTCATCATTGAGGGGTGGTCCCATCATAAAGCAATTTGTATCCGTACTTGTTTCGGGGCTACCGTGCAAGGTTTACCCCACTTGTCTATTTCACTGTTTTCTTGTTTTTCTTTGCTTTATTTAGTTAGCTTTCAGTCTAGAACCATTTTTTCCCTAGTATTTCACTGTTGTAATAGGTGTTTGTTCCAGTCCCATTGACCTATTCTTAGTCATTCATGGATATTAATATATTTTCTCTCTCTTTCTTTCGTTCTGTAAATTTATATGAGCAATATTATTTGCAAGTTTTTCTTCTACAATTTCAAGATTCAATCTCTGAAACTGTAAGGCACAATAAAAAGACATAAAATTTAAATAAGAAATTCTAGCAACATATCTTTTCCATGCAAACTTATGACAAATAGCATAGAATTATTTAGCCAACTATATGTAATAAGAACATGAAAAGAAACCAATCTCTGGTAAAACAATTTGAACAGTTATATCTGCCTAAAATGAACATCAAGCAGATGGTTTTACGTCTATCTGAAATGAACATAAAGCAGACAACACATAATATCATTATGTTTATCTTTGGATGCATTTTTTCCCTCTAATTACAAAGAACAAGAAATTAGGAAAAATCACACACTTGTTCTTCTTCTTCAATTGCCCCACTTAGTTCTGCACCTCTCAACATTAGCTTGAGCTCATCTTCAGTGACAAAAGGTTCACTATGAAGAAAATATCAGTACAGTCAATGATAAGCAATCAAAATATCAAGCATAAATGTTTTAAAATTTATCAATATTGTAAAGTTTTTGATGCATTTCTTCTTAATTCCCTATCCTTTTATGGAAAACAATACCAATTATCAATAGCAAAATAGGTAACCAAAACATAAAGTAATTGAGAGGCCTTTGGAGAAATTGTGAATTTTATGCCTTCAAGGATAGGCTAATTGCTAAGAAAGATGGATGCAAAGTCAGGAAGGGTTTCAGTAACTGGATAAATCCAGGATATGTGCTGAATATATTGTTTTCTTGCTATATGATGAGTTTAAGATCTTTGGAGCATCGAACCTATAATTCTAACTCAAACAAATCCATATGGATAGAGTTCCCAAATGGGAAGAGTAAACTCGAAGAAATATATAATTAAATCAAGAACATTTCTCCCAAGTGATTGTTTAACCTGTATGTACAAGCTTTCCAAGAGATTGAAAATGACTCAATTGCAAATTCACAGGAAGAAAAAGGAATAATTCTACCAGTTTCATGCTGACAGAGACAAATTCCAAGTACTTCAAGAAAATCATCTTAAATATAGTCATTTAGGTTGTACATTAGCATATGTACATCAATAACAAAGTAATAAGGAATCTGAAAAATAGACAATTTGAAGGGAATAAATATAAACTTTTATAAAGGACCTATACTTTATGGTAATCAAGATTTAGTACCTTCTGCTTTTGAGTCCCAAGATCTTTAGCATGCCCATAGACAATGCTGTGAAAACCCTACCTACTGGATACAACACCAAGGAAATCCAAGCCACTGGCCTCACCTACAGAAAATTTTCAATAGAAGAGTCCTCATGAGAGCTATCATGGAATCAGTCCTTTCTAAAACAGTGCAATTATTATCAGAGACTTCCACTCTATCCATAAGTAGCTGTAGGACTCAAATTAGGTAACATGTTTTCTGTACAAATCAAGTAGCAAGCATTTATATCCTACGGTCATCTAAATATTAAACAATATCCCTGCTTTTGTAGCTGTAGTGTATATAATTTTACAAGGAATATAGTCTTACCACAAAGCGTGCCACTTCTGTTGCATTATGGACAGCTAAGCTCTTTGGAGTAATTTCAGTAAGCAGTAAAATAACAACCTGCCCAATGTTCCCATTCAGAATATTCAAAAAATGAGAACAAAGATACTGATCCAACTCAACCTCAAATGCAACATAAGAACTCACAGTGTAGCAGGTTGAAAGTGTGTTTACTTGAAAATTAAATTAAGTTTAGCCCCAAAACAAAATGACTAAAAGAACTGGCCTATTTCATTATTTAAATGGAATATCTTTGTAAACATGCACCATACATCATTTCATAGTTAACAGAAAATTTACAGGATGATATCATCCTTTTAACAGTTCTCTCCCAAAAAACACTAGGAAACTTAGTGGATCCACTCTTGTACATGCTTGTAAAAAGATCATATCTTTTCTAAAAAAATCTAATTCTAGAGATAGGATGTTCCACAATTACTGTCCTAATAGAATCGTGCTCTCCTAATTAAGGTTGGCAGGTCTCTCCCTGAAAGAATGTTTTACATCTCCCTTTCCAAAATATGAGAGTCCTAATTACTTAAAAGTCTCAACAATTTTGCAAATTTCTGGTGATCCCTGATCATCAAGTGTAACCTAGGACAAATCATTTCCTACGGAAAGGGACCGCAAAAGGCATGCCATAATCTATCCACATTCAATTGCAATTTTCTTTAGGATAGCTCTTGCAAGAGAATTCTACAAGTACTTGAAAAATAACACAGCTCACAATTTGACAGATAAGAGATTATATTTCCATGGTCCATTATAGTGATGAAGAACACTTCTGGCTGTAACTGTGAGTTAGCTTTTTGCATAACATTTCAGATCATACTCTGTGATCAATTATCAGGATCAGAGGAGTAAAATTATCATCCAGATGTTGAAAAAGGAAAAGAGAACTTATATTAACGTCCATATCTGTATCAGAGTTCAAACTTTTTTAGCCCAATCCAAACAAGATTGGAAATGAAAACCAAGTAGACTCAGTGGTAAATTATTAAAGCAACCAAGGTCAAATTTGCCAACAGTGAAAGAGAAGATAAGACATAGGAACTAAACATTTAACCAATAACACCAAAACTTGACCAATGTTTCTTTTAACCAATCAAGACAAATTCTAAATCCCCCTCTCACAAAGATCCAGCATGAAGAAGATACAGTTGGGGAGGAGCAGTTTGACACCCAAAGCATTCCATACTACTGATAAGTTTTATGGGTTGTTAAAACTTCACCTGTTCAAGGGACAAGTGGAAAACAAAGTCTAATAAATAATGGAAAGAAATTTGATGGTTGTGGAAAAGACTACTGGTGCCCTCCCTGGGAAGGATACTATAAACTGAATTTTGATGGGGCTGCATGGGGGAATCTAAAAATGGTAGGGGCAAGTTTTGCTATTAGCATCTCGCAAGGTGATCACTTCTATGGATGCTATCTCTTCTGAGGCTTTCCATCAAATAAAGAAATAGAATGGGAAGCACTAATTGCAGGTTTAGGTACAATGATTTCTCATAATATTAAAAAAATGAAAAGAGGAAGGTGACTCCCTGCTTCTTATCAATGCAATAAACAAAGAAAGTAGTCCAGGCTGGAAATTGGATCTTTATTAGAGGAAGATAAAATTTAAAGCAATCCTTTGCTTCTACCAGTTTTACACATTGCAAAAGGTTTTTAAACTAAGTTACTGATTCGCTGGAAAAAGGCTCTAGATACAATTCGATTCATACCAGATACAAAATTCGGGTACGATACCACACGGATTCAACCAAGATACGAAATGACGCCTGCGGATTCAAGCTGGATACGTCGGTTGCCTGCGGATTCGACCAAGATACAACGAAAAGAATCCAAGGAGAATCTGCGACGAATCCATGCATGAAAACGCCCAATCCAAGGAATAAAGTGCTTTTTTAGCATTTTTTATCATTTTTTTGACCAAATGTTGACTTCTAAATATTTTAATATTCATTGCAACCCTAATTTGTACCTCCAAACACACTAAATAGGTAAAAACAATCTCATTTAACAATTTGTGAATGAAAAACAAGTTTTTTTGCCTCCATTGCTGAACTTGCTCTCTTGCTTGCACAAGCTTGAATAGACTTGAAGGCTGATCGTTCATTGTTCAAAGTTGATTGTTGTGCTATTCCTAAGCACTTGCAAGTGTCTGTTCGTTGCCAAGAAGATCGTAGAGCAAGATTTGTTCAAAAGAGGTAGGTTTTTTTGAAGTTTTTTTATTTTTTTCTTACATTTTTTTTAACAAATGAACTATTTTGTTTTGTTTTTATTGTTTTGTTGATTGTTCTCATTCTTTTAAGTTTTTTAGTTTCAAATTTCAATACCAAAATTATTTCAATCTGTTGTGCCTTAGCTATTACAATGGCATATGCTTCTAACTCAGGCCAATCTCGTTTCAAAATAAATGCAACCTCTCCCCTTTGGAAATATGTAGAAATGGTTCAACAATGTCCAGGTGATGGAGTATTTATTTGGATTTGTAGTCATTGCAAAGTTCGATACACGAGCTCATACAGTCGAGTGAAAGCCCACTTGTGTAGGATCCCTGATACTGGCATCAAACCTTGTCCAGGATCTTCAGAAGGTGATGGCAAAGGCCTTCCAGATGATGTAGTGTTGAAATATATTGTTGAGCAAGCAAAAGCAGAGCAAAAAGATGGTAGTCTTAAAACAAGCCATCCTTTGAGGAAAGGATCTCGATCCATGAAACCCCCTACACCACCTACTTATCTTCCACCTACAGAAATCCATCCATTTATGAACATCCCTCAAGAGAAAACCATGCCCTCATCAAATAAAAGATCTAAGGGACCGTTGGAAGCTTCATTTCAGAATGAGGCAAGAGAGATTGTTGATCAAGACATAGCGAGATGTGTCTATGCCAATGGATTGGCATTCAACGTTGTTCGTTCACCATATTGGCAAAAAATGGTGAAATCTATTAATGAGGCTCCAAAGGGGTATAAGGGCACAGGTTTTGAGAAGTGTGTTGCACCTTATTGGAGAAAGAGGTGAAACATGTAGCAGACTCTTTGAAGCCCATAAGGGATTAATGGATTGAAACAGAGGTGACCATCGTTTCTGATGGATGGAAAGATGCAAAAAATCGCCCATTGATCAATGTTATTGTCGTGTCCCCTAAAGGGGCAATGTTTTTGAGAGCAGTGGATTGTGAGGGACAGGTGAAAGATGGTCCATTTATTGCTAACATCCTTTGCCAAGCTATTGAAGAAGTGGGCCACCAACATGTTCTGCAAGTTGTAACTGATAATGCCAAAAATTGTAGGGTTGATGGGTTATTGGTTGAGGAGAAGTATCCTCACATTTTTTGGACACCTTGTGCTGTCCACTCCCTCAATCTAATGCTACAAAAAATTGGATCCTGTTGTGACCTTTTCACACATCACCCCATTCAAAATGGGGACCCCCTTTTGACTTTGGTTTTGGGTTGTTTTGGGGCTGTCTCTCTTTGTTCCTTCTATCTTTTCGGGGATGTACCCTTCTTTTGGCCTAATTTGGAGTGTTGGCTAAGTCTAGAGTGCATTTTTATCAAATTAGGGTTTATGCTTCAGGCTTAGTTTGGAGTCCATTTAAGTGAGCTAATTGAAATATGAGCTTGGCACTGCGTTTAGGAAGCTTCAGGCGGGCTCCCATTAAAATTTCGCTGAATTCGGACAACTTTCTATTTTTAGCAGTTCTGGCTTCGAGAGCAATTTTTAGGGTTTGCATGTATGACTTTTCAATGCATGTTAGGATAATCTTCCTGGGTTTCTCGAGAGCTTTGCAATGGTATAACATGCAAGTCAAGGTGATGACTTTCTATTTTTAGCAGGCACCCCGCATGCAAACCAGTTTTCTGGGTTCTTCTGGGTTTTTTGAGATCTCTCGGGCAATATGACATGCAACCAAGTCCAGCAGTCGGTTGATCACTTTTTCGGGCACTTACTATTTTTAGCAGGTTCACTCCAACAATCCCAGATCTTTAGTTTCAGGTATAGAGCAAAAACGGAGTTGAACGGAGGCCTATAGAAGCGCATGCAGTAAAATTAGGGTTTCCTACTTTCGTGCCTAAAATGAAGGGCGAAACGCAAGAATTTCTAAAAACCGATGTATACCATTGCAATCGGCATACTTCAAGGAATCTATTGGTAAAATTTGAGCACATTCTACACACTTACTATTTTTAGTAAGCCGCTTCCAAAACAGGTCTAAAAATAGCAGGTATACGCAAATGGCGGGTGTGAGCAGGTTGGTCATGCCATGAGGGTCTGGATGAGCGAAAATCAAGCCTTAAGAAGTTGAGAATCTTCGAAAATCATGAGAGCTTCAGAAGTTTCTAAAAATAGAAAACAAGGGCAAACGAAGCAAAATTGGCTAAGTGTTCATATACACCTTAGAGTGATTCCAGAGGGTGCTCGAAAAATTTCTAAGTCAGAAACATAAGCCCAACCCCTTAAATGCGCCCATCATGGAAAGGAAGCTAAAATTTTCTAAGGCATTGAAAAAGGAAGCAAGATAGGCTAAATGCGCCCAAACACCAAGATGGAGGCAAACTCAGAGCACACCCCCTTGAATGCACCCTTGAGAGGAAGTGGAGATAGGAAATCGTCTAAGTCATGAAAATGAGAGCATAAACCCCTAAATGCGCCCATGATGACATGAGAGGGGCAAAACAATTTGTAAGGCACCAAAGTGAAACCTCAACCTCTCAAATGCGCCCAAGAGAAGAAGGCTCCAAATGCGCCCAAGGAGATAACAGGTTGGGTGAGGAATTGTCTAAGTCATTAAAATGGAAGCAGCACCCCTAGAATGCACCCAAGGTAGCAGGGTGGCATCAAAAAGTTTCTAAGGCATTAAAATGGAAGCTTGACCCCTCATATGCGCCCAGAGCATGAAGCAAGTTGGTGAAAATTTTCTAAGGCACAAAAATGACATGAGCCCACCTCAAATGCGCCCAACGAAGAGAATAGGCTAAACATGCCTCAAGGAAGTTCGAAAAGTTTCTAAGTCCAAAGAAATTGCTTGACCCCCTTCAATATGCGCCCATCATGGAGAGGATGGAGAGAAATATTCTAAGTTAGAGAAAATGGTAGTAGACCCCTCCAAATGCACCCATCTTGAATAATGAGGTGTCTTCATCCCTTTCGTTGGTGTCTTCATAGAAATCATGCACATCTTCTTGAACTTGAAGATGCCCATCATTAGTTGTTGATCCATAGAATGTAACATGTTGAATACCACACAAATTACCAGTCATCACATCTAGCTCATGGCTGCAAGCTATCCCTTCTTGAGGCAAATTCTCTTCCCAACTCAAGAGTTCACATTCTTAATTTACCTTCCAATCACTATCAACATATTGAATCTCTTTGGCATTATGCATTGTTTCAACATTATGGAGTTCATTTATTCCTTCAACTATTTGCTTGACCTCCATTAGCCTTGCATTAGCTTCTTGTTCCATAAGAGTGGCTGCCATAGATGATTGATTTTCTGCTTTGCAAAAAGAGTGATGAGCTAAGGTAAGATCAAGGCAAAGACTATCAACCTCTTTCTCCTTCTCTTGGTAGGCATCATAGGTCTCTTCTGCAAACTTAATGGCATTATCCCTATCTGAGAGCAAATGCAAATAATCTGTCTTTAATGATTCCAATGCTTCTTTGATAGTTTGCAACTTGGAAAGAGTGACTCCTTCAACTCCATTCTGTCTCTCCTCAAACTGAAACTTCCAGTAGAGTTCTTCAACAAATTTGTGTGTGCTATGTAGAAACCCTAGTTTCCCCTATTCTCCGAATCTGACTGTCTTTCTGATCTTTTTGAAGGTTTTTGGTTTTTTTGCTTGTTTTTGTGTTTTTGAGCAATAAATAAAAAGGTACGACTTTGCTTGAAAATAACAATAAATTCTATAAAAATTATCTAGCTCTTGAAAATGATGAGAAATGGATGCCAGTTTATTTATTTCTCTTCTGGAGCGATTACAATGAATATTCAATTACATGCAATGAATAAAGCAATGGATTTTTAATATTTAAAGAACCTGATTTCAGCCGCCATGAATGAGATATGAGATGGTACGGCTCACTGTTGACACACTCTTCCTCTGCCAGATGCTACCCAATTGCTCTCTTGATATTTGCGCCTCTTCTGGTGAAGACAAATGATGAAGAAGGAAGGCGTTGTGCTCTGGAACAAAAAGACGTCCTTGCTGATATGTACGGCCTGCTGCAGGATGGTACGGCCTGGTAAATGACAGCAGCAATAATAAATTTGTACGGCTCCCTCAAGTTTCTCCCAAGCTCTCTGAAAGGTGCGCCTAAAGGAATGAATGACTTCTGAATGCAAAATACTCTGAAACTCTGTAAATAGATAACTTCTGAAGCTCTGTGATTTCTCCAGAATGAAGAAACCTCTGCTGCAATAAATCAAGTGGTATTACACACCCTCTGAATTGCTTCCAGTGGAGATGGCTCGTTCCCCAAGGAATTCGAACTTGAAACCCTAAAGTCTCTTGCTCAGATCAATTTGATCAGTTTCTCAAAGTCAATAATCTCATAATGGCTCAAAACCCAAGGCAAATCCTCTAATATGCTGAAAAGTGCGATTTCCTCAATAATAGGGTTTTAATAAAAATTTGACTTTTAATTCTTTTAATTTTCCATAGTCTCCAGCCAAAATATTAAATCATAATTT
Source organism: Sequoia sempervirens (assembly GCA_007258455.2). Taxonomy (NCBI): domain Eukaryota; kingdom Viridiplantae; phylum Streptophyta; class Pinopsida; order Cupressales; family Cupressaceae; genus Sequoia; species Sequoia sempervirens. The sequence continues at coordinate 193,713,522 of VDFB02000003.1, read as the reverse complement.
AATTGCCAAATAGACCCCTTCTGATGATGGCGCACCCCTCAAGAAGAATCACTTAAGTTATAATTTAATATTATAACTTTATATTTTAATCATTAAATAATTAATATTTAATTAATGCAATTAAATATTAATATCTCCCTCGTTACTCATCCGATGATGGTCCGTCTGAAGCTGACGAACTCTGAAGTGATTAGAATCTGCCAAAGCCATACGCTAAAATAGCGAGGGTGCCGCACCGAGAGCACTAAAATAGCAAGCAAAAGTCTCGTCGAGCCCAAGCGAAAGACTACTCCAAACTACGCTAGCGAAGGCAGGCCAAGCTCAGTGACCCTCATGGTCTATCGACCCTACGAGGGTCGTGTAATAGGAAGCCAATCCTATACTCGAGAATGTCCGAGGGGACATGACATAAATCACAGAGGTTTTGGAGTCTGTAGATTCTTAAAAAGCACCATTTTGTAACCAGGTTTCATTGTACTCAAAGTTCGCACCATGGTGCAAAAAGGAAAGCTAAGTGCATAGGTGGTGAACTTAGGGATGCTAGAATACAAAGACACCACATTTTCAACAAATATCTAAATGGAGGGTAATTACAATGCTTTATTTCATAAGTTTAAGAACACACAACAAGCATCTTCAGATTAATCTCAATCTGCTCAAGAGGAAGCATTACATGCAACAAGCATATGAACTTTGTTCCTACATTGAGCAACAGTGAAACTAGAGGTCAAGCCATGCCAACATGGTCATAAATGTTATCCTTATTATACTTTGATATGCAACCATTTTTTACCTCTAATGCACAGAGCAATCACAAATTCTAAAATGCCCAGAATTAATGTGGCATTAAAAGATGATTTCAAAGGATCAGTAGTTGGTTTTTGTGAGATACCATTATGTTGATTATGATCAAGGGGATATTGTTAAAATCCCATTGGCTGTTATGTCACATGCCTGAGTGCTTTGTAATAATGAAATGTGTTATTAGTATGATCATGGGATTGTAGGGGTTCTAAGGGCCAAGTCTCTAGGTTTTTCCCAAATATTAATAATTCTTAGACAACACGAATTTAACAGGTACCTAGCCATGCAGCTGAAAGACCAGGATGTCCTGGCCTTTCAGTTTGGAGAATCTAAATAAAGACCTTAGGATTCGGAAGGCAATATTCAAGATATTTTCAATCCCAGTCTTCTAAAATGGAATGGTTTATGAGTGTAGGTCTATGGATACAGATGACTATAATATAAACACAAAGGATGACCAATAAGTGAAAACTATGATGCAAGAAAAAGGATGTTGACAAGTGCCAGAGGATACACTAGATCAAACCGAGGACTTCAAGGAACAAAAAGAGGATAATGAAGAACAAGGAGTAGAATATTTGGGTGAAAAGAGAATACCCAAGGTTTTAGAGCAATCTGAAGAGGGAGTCTTCAACTCCTCTTCCATTGCCTCAAATTGGTGATTCTTCAAAGAATTTTTCCAAAGCAATGTTTGAGGTAGGGAAAACCCATTATTTTATTTATTAGCAGAATTATCGTTGGACCTTGTTAAATAAGTTTTCAAAGATGTCAAAGATCCTCACTCCAAAGTTCTAAATTTCTTTTCAATTGTACTTGTGCAAGTTGTTTCTGCTTCAAATATCAGTATTATGAAAACTCCTTAAAAGCCTACTTGGGGACAACTCATAACACCGAAAGACAAATAAATGGAAAATTTGAGCATAGTATTATTATGAAAACCCCAGGTGGAAATGAATTATTCAAATAAGAAATGGAAAAGGATCATAAGAGGTCATCCAATCGTTGCTACTACAGAAGAAAGCCTACTGGATGAGTCTCAAAAAGGAAAGAAGCAACGGATAGAAGTAGGGTCAGTGTTAAAGTCCGTGAGTAAGCATGGCAAGAATTTTGATGAGCAGGAGGAAGAGATTACTCCACTGAAGCAACAGGTACAAGTTCATCAAACTAAATTGACAATGACACAACACTAGTTTTTCATGTTTCCTAATTCCTTGGTAAGTGGTGTTTATAAGAGATTATAATAAATGTTCTCAAACCCAATGATTCTATGCATCCTGAAAGATAAAATTGTTAGCATTAAAACCCATCTCCAAGTTTTCTAAAAAACTGTGCAACTTCAAGATAAAGTTCAGTATATTGCTAAAGTAAAATCCTCAGTTAAGGTGACTTTCCTTGTACTCTTTGATGTAGAAATAGAGGTAGTCAACTTGACTACCAGAGGGCCGTATATGGAGGTGGATCAGACTCAGCTTTCTATGGAAAATTACCTACAATCTCATTAGAAGTATACGAGTAAAGGGGATTCATTCATTACAAAGGTGGGATTTGCCTAGGTTACAAATGCACAGAGAAAGTTATCGTCCCAAGTGGAGTTTAACAATTTAGCTTTTCTTTTTATGTTGTCTTTTGTTGTATAGTTAAGGGGCTTTAAAAGGATTGAACAATGCTGCAGGATTTCATAGTTATCTCCACTCAACGGGTTGAAAGAATCACATTGACATCCAATTTGGCAGCTGTGGAAGTCAAGAGGTAAGGAGTAGTTTAAAGGGAATGGAAAGGCACTCTATCATAGATACTTGGATTGATTTGGATGTGCAAAAGTGCCAAGTGTTGATGGCACATGGGTCCTAGTAGTTTTTTACTTTAATTTGTGGTTAGATTGTTAGAACTTCTTTAATAATCAGTTTGATGGTTGAAGTGGTTGGTGAGGTTGTACACATCCAAGAAATGCAATTTATATGGTTTCCTACCTCATTTTAATACATTTCAAGTTCAATGACAACATGCTTACCAACTCTGGGCTATGGCTCAACTCTTGGGCTACATCCTTACTCAATCGGCTTCAAGATTCAAAGAAATGAATATCCCCCTTTAAATTTAAGAATTTTGCGCCCTACTCAAGTTCCCACCATCAAAGAAAACTTGGCCTCAAATTGTAGTCCAAATTCCAGCAAACGAATATCCCTCAACTCAATGTTGTGTTGTGAAATAATATTCCTCTTGATGGAATCCAAACTTATATTATGCCTCGGTGAACCCCTTAATCACCAACCTTGCTTATGAGCAACCCCCACCTATTGATGAATATATAGAACATTCAGTTTACTCAAAAAAGCCTCACTACTATCATAGGTAACAACTTGCACGTGAGAATAGAATTGAAGAAAAGTGGGCAGACATCTCCTTTATGGAAAAGGACATTGTCCTCGCGGTGAATTGCATATATCAGCATAAGGAATGAATTAAGATGCTGCAAGAGTGCATCCAACATAAAATAGATTGCCTCTTGTATATGAACTATAATCTCAAAGGACTCCAAAGCAGCACTTGGTGCTACAGAATGAAATAGAAAGAGGCTCGCTCAACTAATATAGCATGATGTACAATAGTCTTCCGCTAAAAGAAAAATAGTAGCTACTCTTTAAGGTGGTGAATGGAATCTCAATCTACATAGGCCTATCCCAATGCATGTTGTGCTTGGATGGAACCCACAAGTGGGAGATAATGTTGCCATGAAGGAACAAGATAGTGACCATCCCACCACTACATTCCTCGGCCTTGAGTTTCAAATGTTTGAATTTTTTCCTTCTATGGTTCTTGATGCCTTGATCATTGTCAACTCAACCAACTGCAAAACTCCTTCCCCTAAAACAAAACATAATGATTATGTTTATATCTCTCTATTGATTGTAAAGTAGTCCTTTATGGACTAGGCAGTCAAATCTTAATATGTATGTAGGCTATATTGTCATTAAGTACTTGCTACTTTTTGCCTTCTAGATATTTTCATTTTGTTGGAGCAGTACTCTAGAACTAAAAATAGTATGTAAAAATTATTTTCCTCATTGCCTTTTTCATAGATAGATGAGGGCTTGAGATGATGTAAAATTTAATGCTTGGGAGCAATAATTTTGATCAGTATAAATGGATTGTAATTTTGCTCTTTTTGACATCTCGTCTTGAATGCACAAGGGCTTGGGATGATGTCAATATCCTCCTGCTAATATACAGTTTCTATCATCAAAAAAATATAACTATAGGTTAATTTTGTTAAGTAGTTGGTATTCTTTTATCATATACCATTGAATAATTTTTCAACCAGAAGGATTTTTATATTCAAGTGTACTGGTTTGCTGATGAATTAATGTATTTCCAAGAGGTATCTATTGTTTAACTACAATTAAACAATTTGTAATCTAGGGAATGGTGTTTTTTTCATGACTCAGGCTCTTAATATTTGTACTTTAGATTTTGAGAAACTAAGAATTTTTGTAATGTGACAGGTTTTGAGGATTTTACTTCCCCGACTAAAGGCTTGTGGATACTCTGTGGTCACTTTATCTGAATTAGATGAATTGTGTTCGCTATGAAATTATCGTACATATGGATTGCCTTATTGGCACATTAACAAAACCGTTCTGAATATTTTGATTTGAATTGCTCAAAATGTTTAAGTTAAAATGCAATTTCTCCTGCTATTTGAAGTTTTATGTATTTCTACCTAACACCAACAAAAAAAATCTTGTGTCCTAACCTAGATGTTTATATTTATGAAATATTTTCTTAAAGGTGTAGAGACCTAAAATCCATAAATGTATTTCAGTCTCATCACATCAAATATACCTCATTCTAACATTAATCAACTTCAATCATTCTTCTAATATTAATTAAATAAGTTTTGACTATTCAATTAACTGCTTACCATTATAACATTCATTGAATAACTTAATTTTATTATTGAACTAATTTAATTCATTCAACCTTTTCTTCTAATGTTCCCACCTTAATTGAATACATTATATTTATTTAATTAGTCAATCATTTCCCCAACACTCTCCTATAAAATAAATAAATAGATCAATATTTATTTGGTTCCTCCAAAATTCCACTCATCATTAGATAAAGAAACAGATTGGGTTTAGTCAATTAATTAATTGTTTGCACTTTCCTTTGCAAAATCTTGATTAAAATAATCAAAGGTCAACCTTGCACAAGGCTTCAAAATCTTACATGTGGCTCCAAGAGCACAAGGCTCCAAAAAAGAACCTTTTCAATCTCCACAATTCATTTAGATTTGATCAAATCTCCAACCTTCATTTATCCTCCATCCTTTCCCTAATCATGTGAATCAATCATGATGCCATTTGTCATCTTTTCATTCTCTCCTACATGAGAATCAACCCTATCCCTCCATCTCATAAGATCTCATCTCATCCCTTCATTCAACTAATGCAAAACCTATAAATTTAATCATCCCTAGGCTATTTTCAACCAAAAAATTTGGATGCAACAAAGTCATGTTGTAAGGTTGGGCATCCACACTCTACTTCAACAATCAATTACCACTTGGAGCAATTGCCTATGGTCATCAATGGTTTGTGATAGTGAGAGCTTTCATATCTTTACCATTCTTGCATTTCTTTAGCTCTAATTTGAGGTGTAATGCTTGATATAAAATAAAATTCATATTTTTTATTGTTTTTTATCGATTTAAGCTTATATTTTGGTGTTCACATTCTAGCACACTTGATGGGACCTTGTCCAAAGTTACTCATTATTATTTTTGTGTGTTTTTATACACATTTTTGTAGTTTTTGTTACACAATTCCTATCATTCCTAGTTTGGTGCATTTGTGCTATTGAACTACACAATTCAAATTATCAAATGATGCATTTGCACCTACTCGTGGCATATTTGCAACCTATAAATCTAAGCCCTAAATCCTTGCTCCATGATGCATTCACTCTATAGAGTGGCACATATGTAATATTTGGTGGCACACTTGCATTGTTTGGCACACTTGTAGCTCCTGGTGGTGCATTTGTAATTGGAGTAGCACATTTGTAGCTCCTACAAGTGCACCTACATTGAATGGCACACCTACAACTCTTGGAGGTGCACCTACACTTAGTGCCACACCTACAACTTGCCTAATGCACCTACAACTTGTTTGGCACATCTTCAAGTTGCTTAGCACACTTGCATCAACTTGTAGTGTTTGTGCACTTGTAGTAGAATTTTTAAGTCCTAACAATATTTTTGCATTTTGGTGTTTGCACGTTTGTATCTTTCAACATATTTTCTCTATGTAGTGGCATATATACACTTTCAGTGCCTTATATGCTTTGTGCAATAGTACTGTATCTACATTTTATTCATCATTTTCTAAAGTTTTGAATCTTTGCCTCTAACACACATTTTTTACAAGGTTCTTGTTGGTATTTGCATGTCATATATTAACCATGTGTTGTAGATTCGTTTGTCCAAGGCCATTTATCAAACTATTAACCCATGTATCATAGGTTTGTTTGACCAAGACAACATCTCAAATATTATTTATATGTGTTTTCCTTGCTTTCACACATTTTATTTTCTAAAGTCAATGAACTTATTTGCTTTACTTGTATGCCATAAGAATGTGTATGCTCTTCTCTCACACCAAAAGATGATCTTGGGAATAAAACAATTCCTTTATTACTTTTTTGTTTTCCCCCGAAAAGGTCAAGTAATATATGTTCTTTCCTTGTTTTGCAAGGCAATCTTGGAAACCAAAAATGGTTGATCTGTTTGCTTTAGTTTATTTTTAGTGGGTTTGGCTTACTTTTTATCACTAAATGGTGACTTAAACTCCCATGTTCTAGTGGGGTATGTAAATTAGGGAGAGAATTGAAAGACTCTCCATAGGGGCTCATTTATCATTTCGGGCTAAGCTTGCAGGAAAATTTTTAGCTTACAAGTGTAGGAGAGTGGGTTACCCTCTTGTACTAGACCATTAGACATACACATCACTTTACAGAATTAGGACTCTTGTACCTTTAGGCATATCATGGAGTCCTCTTAGTGAGCCATGTGCAAGCTTAGCATAATGAAATTTTTGGTTGTTTAGACTTTGTAGTGCATCGATAAGCAATTAGCCCTAGGAATTCATTCACATTGTATTTATAGAAATGAAATAGTAGGCCACACATGCTCCTCTTTTTCCTTGTTGACCTTGAGGATCAAAAGTGGTTAGTGCCTTAAGATCAATAGGTCATACTATTTATACCTTGGTTAAAGTATATTTGAGGGCCTATAAGATCAAACATTCTACATGAATGCCTAGGGTGTTTGTGTGTCTTCATTGTTATATTTCTTGTGTTAAACCAATGCAACAACTTGAATCAAATCTTTTGCAAATCTAACCCAATCAAACAAGACGTCATGAATCCTTTTGGCATTGATGATAATGATAACCTTGTAGAATAAGATGAATATCAAAATAAGGATAACCTTGTGGATCAAGATGAATATACCTTTGACGATATCATCTCATGCAATATTAATCACCCAAGCATAAACCATTAAGAGCCCCTAGGCCAAAATAATCCTAGCACTAGCTATCCATTATGCAAAAGGAAATTGCCTTGCTAGACCATTCACCATTGCAAAAGAAAGATGTCATGTCTTGGTACCTTCTAAGCCTAGGAACTAAGCCTCCCTCAAACTATAACTTGAAACACCTAGGTGGGGGAAACCTTCCAAATCAAGTACCATACATGGCTAGTCCTTGATCCATCCATATTATTCCTAATCCTAATCCATATAATTCTATAATCCTACATCCCTTTAAACATACACTGAGCCTTCTAGTCCATCATTTATTAAACCATCTACCCATTCATGCTAATCCCAATCTTAACCCATCTAATCATCCATCAATCCTTATGAATCCTAAACCATCAAACCCACTATCTATCCACCTTAATCATAAAGCTTTAAACCATCTATCCACCCATATCGATACTAATCCTAATCCGTCAATCCCTCCAAAACCTAATCCTAATCCCTTATTCCCATCAAATCATAATCCATTACCGATTAATACTAATCCTAAGTGATTTATCCCTCCTAATTTTTATTCCTCATCTTCATTTGATCCTAATCCACCCAACCATCCATCAATCCCTATCCTCCATCACCCAATAGAACCTCCATCCATCCACATTATTCCTAATCCTAATCCATCAACCCACATACCAATCCATTGAAAAATGAAGATCTTAATACTAATGACCCATGTGTCAACCCTTATCAAGAAGAAATTGTTCTTTTATGAGAGACCCCTTCATGTCAAAACAAAATCCAAATCCAAGATGTGCTTGACCACCTCCACAACTTAAATGAACAAATGAAAACCTTATCTCCTTGCACAAATCCTCCATCAAGCGAATTTTCAAAGTCTAAGCTAAAATCCAATCAATCTAATTAATCCAATCAACCCATCTTAGATTTGAGTAATGTTATCCAAGGACTATCAGTGAGGAATCTTAAGAAAAAAATAATTTGAGGAATCATGTCTCACCCCTAGCATGCATGAACATGTTGAGGTCATCTAAAATCCCCCTAGCATTTCCATTCTTAGACATCAATTTGTGCAAGAATCTAATAGAAGGCAATCCACCCATTTCATGCTACCCATAAGATCTGAAATCCATACATCTCATAAAATACAAACACATCCTACCTATCAACACTTGAAGTTGTAGAACTACATCAAAAAGCTAATTGATTAAAGAGATATTAACCTTAAGGGAAGGGCGTCTATATTATAAAATGAATGATAATACCCCTCTACAACACTTGAGCAAACTTGTCTACAATCAACTCAAGGTCAAAGCATCCAAATCAATTCTATTGATCCTAACTAAGAACAAAAATATTCTCAATCTTGGATCAAAAAAATAACACACCATGAAACTTATTCCATAGTGATGAATCTATCACCACCTTCATGGGACTCCAAGATAATATTTCCTTAAAGGATCATAAAATGAGCTTTGCAATTGATTTGGATGCATTAGCATATCCCAAGGAAACCTTCCAAACACATAAAATTATCACACACACACAAAGGGGAGGTCCCATTCATTTCAATAGATAAAGGCCCAAAGAGCTACATGAATCAACCAATCTCATATCTCAAATGCTACCCTTCAAAATCCAAAAATCTAACATCCTAATATCCAAAATTCCCACATCCAAAAATCTCAAAATCCAAAGTTTATGTGTTCCAAAATGCACGCTTCCAAATCCAAGGACCCCAAAGAAAATCTATGAATCTAAAGCTAGAATTTAGTGGCATGCATTCCCAAAGGTCCCACAATTGGCTGTCCACCTAGACCTCAAAATTTGGCAATGCAAAATTCAAGCAATCTAAATATCTAAGAAAAATCTCACAAGTTGTAACACCAAATTTATTTGGGCCTCAAAATTTGGCAATATGGATACTCTATCAAAATCCCAAAGTCCCACTATTCAAGCCTCTTGCAACCAACATCTCCTAAACCAACAAGTCCCAAAATGTGCAAATCTAAAAGCCACCATCCAATCCAACAATAGAGCTAATCTTAGAATCAAACATGGTTTGTGAACTCATTGGTCCTGATTCTCTTTTGTCCTATGACATTTACACATCCACCCATCATCACATCCATCCATTCAACCCTTTTACCTAACTCCATCCATCATCCCATATACCTCCACCAATACATCCCTTTCAACCAAGTTTTTACATAAACCATACAACCATTATACCTACCTCCCACTTCATTTTTCCTTGGCAACACTTTGGGATAATCCAACCTAGCAATCATCGAAGCTTGTAACAATGAAGATTGTTGAGCACCACACTAGTAGTGTGATCTACACAAAGCAACTATGCCAAATTAAAAATTATTAGCTTACCACAGAAGTAGATTCTTTAATCCATAATGCAAATTGAAACATAATTTTTTTTTAAAAAATAGTAAAGAGGAAAAACGTCCAATTTTGAAAAATATTCTTATGATGCCTTTGGACAAGTACAATGATGAAAACCTATTTGTATATTTCATGCATAAATCCATTGTTTATGTGTACCCTACACTTGAGGAAAGTTTTTTCCACCACCCATAACCTTTTATCCTTTGCAACTATTAGTTAGTCATCCATATCATACAATTGTATAGTCTCATCTATTGTCTTTGCATCCCCACAACATTATACCTATCCTCAATCCTCACCTTTGAGCTTGATAATGAACTGGAGAAGATCTTGAAAAATGTTTTGGAAATCCCTTAATGAGTTCAAGTATACACATTGTAAACAACATATCTAAAGTAGGCACATACCATACCTATGCAATGTAGTGCTTGGAAACTACACCTTGCAACCCTCCCTATCTCCATCTCAAATATCATCCTCATTATTATTCATAATCCCATCCTTCTATTCATCCAACACCTTCATGCTTAGTGCTAGAATGGGTTCTCTCCCTAAAAAATTGAATATTGAACAATCCTAAGCATACAATGTAGCTTATGCAATCCTAACACTAGTCCACAACCCTAAATCCCAAATGATCAAATCTTCGAGATTGTGATCCCCTATGCAGTATACAATCCCATCCATGTGATCTAGCAACCCTATCCAAAGATCCTAATCCTAATCAAAACATAATCTTACCAAATCTCACCAAGAATTCCAATGCATTCTAAAATTACCCATAAGCCTTGTCCTTAGTCTTCCTAAAATCTAAACCTTGTTTAAATTATCCAATAATCATCATCAAGATATATCGTTCTTGATCCTCGCATTGTTCTTAGGATATATCAATCCTACATCAACACCACTATTATCATCATCAAATCAATTAATTATTCTTTTACTTTGAATATGGGAAAAATATTCTTTTTTATCATTTGTGCATGCTTTCTTGCTCATTTTTGTGTTTTTTTGTTTGTCACTTATGAGTCACTCCTTGGGGCACATCATGACCAACATCATCATGGTCTTCCATATCATGGTGCATAAAATCATATGCTAACTTGGATATCAATCCCTCACACCTTTAACACATTATCATCCTAGTCCTCATACCTTGGTGTATAACTTCAAGTGCCACACCAAACATTGATTGTGCATCTTATATTAGCATATACTTGCATATGATTTCCATCACATCATTTCAATATAACATCCCACAATTCTTATGATCCTTTCTATCATTCTTCTTATCCTCATCCCATCCTTTTCATCTTTTCCTAACATTGTTTCTTCTTATCTTCCTCCCAACCTTCATTCATATACCCATCTACCCCCTTTTTCTCTCTTCAAATCCCTCTCATCCACTTTTGATCCCTTCCGAATTGGTTCTCCTTTCAAGAGACAACTTGGGTCCTATCAACCCACCTATTTTTTTGAGGGTGCATCCCTAATCTATCATCTACCATCATTTCCTCTAAATGATTGGCATCTTACTGCTAGTTTTATCCCACCAAGAATATATTTATCTTCTTTGAAATGACTTTGTTTCTTTTAGTCACAATACCATCTCAAAGAGGGAAAAAATGTACACCTAAAATCCATACATGCATTTCAGCTATCATCACACCAAATTTATCACTTATACGCTTCTAAGATTATTCAACTTCGATCATTCTTCTAATGTTAATTGAACGTTTTGACTCTTCAATTAACTAAACTAACCATTTTTCTAACATTAATTGAATAAATTACCTTATTTATTAAATTATTTTATCTCATTCAATATTTTATTCTAATATTCTCAACTTAATTGAATAAATCATATTTATTTAATTAATTCAATCATTTCCCTGACATTCTCCTATAATTTAAATAAATGGACTAATATTTATTTGATTCCTCTAAAATTCACCCATTTTTTGAACAAACAAATTAGGTTTAGTCAACTAATTAATCGTTGCACAATTACTCCACCAAACTATGATTAAAATAATCAAAGATCAATCTTGCACAAGGCTCTAAAATCTTGTACATGGATCCAAGTGCACAAGGCTCCATAAGAAACCTTTTCAATCTCCACCATTTATCAAGATTTAATCAAATCTCTACCCTTTAATTCTCTTACATCTATGTCCTAATTATTGTTGGGAATAAGATGCCATTTCATTGCAATCCTAAACATTATTTCATGTATCTCCTAATTTATTGGAAAGTGTTCCCCAAACACTAGGATCAGAAAGAGATTAAATTCGAATGAAATGAACATGTAAATTGACATTTGTAATTAATTCTAAATGATAGGAACATGTGGGGACGCCCATGAAGAGCTTCTACAAAATAGGAGCACATGGAGCACCCACATAGAAGGTGGAACCCACCTTGAGTTAAGTTAACTATTTGGAGTAAAAGATAGCACTTCAGTAATGCACGTAAAGATCCTAGAAGTTAGGGATTGATGTTTACATGCATGGAGTTCAATTCATATCAGTTCAATATTAGTTTAGTTTAGTTTAGTTTAGTTTAGTTCAGTTCAGTTATGGTTCAGTTATCTTCAGTTGCATGTAGTTAGTTTCAATTGAATGCTAGTTAACTTTAGTTGACTTGGAATGCATGACTAATGACTTGAGTTGCATGACAAATAACAGGTGATACATTCAGTTAAGTGGGGATGATCAATCATGCATGATATTTGCATGAATGGTGGAGAGATATGTTTCAGTTAACAAAGATTGATTTGGACCCACCTTGGTCACCCAAGTTGGCATCTTGGAGTTGACACTTTTGCATGATACGATATTTTATAAGGCTACATTAAGTGGGCCCATTCTTGGGTGCCAACTTTGAGGATAAGCTTAGAAGATATCTTCGGAATCAACTTTGAGTGATGACTTCAGTTTGGGACACCCAAATGGATAGACTTGTTTTGACATTGTTTTTCATGGTAGAACTCTACTTGCAAAGAATAGGCATGGGTTTTGTGAGATAAGCATTGTGCTTTGTAGAGTTTACAAGACTTATTATTGTCTATTTATTGCAACAAGTTGAAGAGAGTTTATCATATTTTATTGCAAGTTGTAAAGAAGAATGTTGAAGGAAAAAGAAGCATCTCAAGCAAGGATTCAAATTATTGTAATCTTATTCTGAGATTAAATAATACATTGATTCTTGGTGGAGTTCTTTTCCGAAAGGGTTTCTCCACGGTATATGTTGTGGAACTTGTTTCTTTTGGTCTTATTCTTCTACAATCTTCTGTCTACTTTTACAAATGGTAAAATGAATTAAATAGATAATCATCCACAAAGAAATTGTAACAAAGAATACTTAATTAGATCTACAGCTACAATAGTTTTACAAAGTATTAAGCTACATAATTACCTCCATTTTCAACATTTTGTATCAAAGCTAACGGTTGGGGTAGAGTTTGGGACGCCTTTCTCTTAAAATTTTGAAAGTTTTTTGGTTGTAGTGGGAGCTTTTACTACTGTGTTATTGCTGATTTTGGAAAATAAGTTTGTTACAATGAGTTTTAATTCTAGATCTAATAATGAGATGTGGAAACTAAAAATGGAGGATCTCCTTTAAGAGAGAGATCAGTGGTTAGTCGTTGGTAATGAGACAAAGCCACCTACAACGATGTCAGATGAGGATTGGGCTAAGCTTGATAAGAAGGCAAGAGGGACCATAAGATTATGTCTTGTTGATGATGTTCTCTTGAATGTTTCAAAAGAAACTATTGCATATACGCTATGGAAAAGAATAGGTGATATTTATCAAACTAAAAGTCTTACTAATAAGTTGTATATGAAAAGACAGTTGTATTTTTTAAAGATGAAAGATGGTGATTCTATTGCAAATCATTTGAATGCTTTTAATTTGATTCTACTTTAGTTCGCATTTGTAGATGTAAAGCTAGAAGATGAAGATAAATGTATATTGTTACTTTGTTCTTTACCAGAATCTTGGGAAAATCTAATTGTTTCTATCAGTGGTAGTGGTGTAGATTCGAAGATGGACAATATAATTCCTACTCTCCTATCAGAGGAGATGAGGAGGAAGTCTAAAATGGAAATCCAAGATGCCTTGTTTGTAAAAGGTAGGCCTGAGAAAAAGGAACCTAAGGGAGACAAGGAAGGAAAGGACCTAAGTCAGAAGGACAGAGTAAGGTAAAGTGTTGGAACTATGGTAAACCAGGACATGTGAAGAAGGATTGTAAGAACAAGAAAAAGAATTATAATTCTTCTACAGAGGAATCCTTAGATGACTGTAATCATGCTTTGATCATTTCATGTAAATATGTTAGTGATGATCCTTTGCTTGATGTTAAAGAGTGATCTTCATGAGGAGGATGGTAGTCATGATTCCAGGTGTAGCTCGTACAACGGTTCAGTGGGAGTTGTTGGCAGTGACGTGGATGCATCATTGGTAAGGTTATCTCCATGTGATTAGGGATATGGTTTTTTCTTGGTTTAGAGTGGTTGCTATTATGTCATGGTTTACTTTTGATATGCATTTAGAGTTTGGCATGGTACTTGTTCTCTTGAGACTAGGATGTATATATGTTATGGTGCATGTGATCTCCTAGTAGGAGATGGTTAGATCATGTTGTCATGTTTATGTTCCTAGTTCATGATTGGAGCTTTGACATTGATCTTGTGTAGTTCTCTTAAGTATTGGGTACATTAATCATTTTCTTGATTACTTCATGATAGTGCTATGTTGCATTTGGAGTTTGGCATGGATTGGTTAGTTATAGGTCCTCATGGATACGTGGAGAAATAGGTGAGGCTTGAGTTCTCTTATGGTAAGAGATATATGTTGGAATGGTTATTTGTAAGAAAAACTATTTTCAACAATAAAGACCAAGAAGCCTACACCTTGGTTGGATGTGAGTTCAACACACTCGGTGGTTTCACATGCCTCCAAAGAGGTAGTTTAGATACAGAGACTTGGCAAAGGTATTGGGTTTAATTGCAAGTTAAACTTGAATGTGATAGTCAGAGTGCTATGTGTTTAGCCAAAAATCCTGTGTATCATGTTTGTACTAAGCATGTTGATGTTCAGTATCACTTTGTGTGAGAAATGGTTGAGATTGGGAAGGTATTAATTGAGAAAGTTGACACTTTAATTAATGTTGCAAATTATCTTATGAAACTAGTTCCTACAAATAAGTTCTCTTGGTTTTAATCATTTATTTGGAGCTTCATGATTATGTAGGTTGCATTTGAAGTTGGCATGGATTGATTAGTTGGTGTAGGAAGGTCATTGGCCTTGAGTCTTGTACTTGATTTATAATAATGATTCCTTGTTTAGAATAATTGCAATGTATAATGTCAAGTGGGAGAACGTTGAGAATAGGATGTCATTTAATTGCAATCCTAAATATTATTTCATGTATCTCCTAAGCCCTTGGAAAGTGTTCCCCAAACACTAGGATTATGAAGAGATTATTTATTCGAATGAAATGAACATGTAAATTGAGATTTGTAATTAATTCTAAATGATAAGAACATGTCGGGATGCCCATGAAGAGCTCCTACAAAATAGAAGCACATGGGGCACCCACATGGAAGGTGGAACCCACCTTGAGTTAACTATTTGGAGTAAAAGATAACACTTCAATAATGCATGTAAAGATCCTAGAAGTTAGGGATTGATATTTACATGCATGGAGTTCAGTTCAATTTAGTTTAGATCAGTTCAAATTAGTTCGGTTCAATTCAATATCAGTATCAGTTTAGTTCAGTTTAGTTTAGTTATGGTTTAGTTATCTTCAGTTGCATGTAGTTAGTTTCAGTTGAATGCTAGTTGACTTTAGTTGACTTGGAATGCATGACTAATAACTTGAGTTGCATGACAAATAGCAAGTGATACATTCAGTTAAGTGGGGATGATCAATCATGCATGATATTTGCATGAATGGTGGAGAGATATGTTTCAGTTAACAAATATTGACTTGGACCCACCTTGGGTGCCCAAGTTGGCATCTTGGAGTTGACACTTTTGCATGATAAGATATTTTATAAGGTTGAGTTAAGTGCGTCCATTCTTGGGCGCCAACTTTGAGGATAAGTTTAGAAGATATCTTCAGAATCAACGTTGAGTTATGACTTTAGTTTGGGATGCCCAAATGGATGGACTTGTTTTGACATTGTTCTTCACGGTAGAACTCTACTTGCAAAGAATAGGTGTGGGTTTTGTGAGATAAGCATCGTGCTTTGTAATTGTAAACTCTTTGGAGTTTACAAGACTCATTATTGTCTATTTATTGTAGCAAGTTGAAGAGAATTTATCAGATTTTATTGCAGGTTGTAAAGAATTGTTGAAGGCAAAAGAAGCATCTCAAGCAAGGATTGGAATTATTGTAATCTTATTCTGAGATTAAATAATACATTGATTCTTGGTGGAGTTTTTTCCCAAAAGGGTTTCTCCATGGTATATGCTATGTAACTTTTTTCTTTTGGTCTTATTCTTCTACAATCTTCTGTCTACTTCTACAAATGGTAAAATGAATTAAATAGATAATCATCCACAAAGAAATTGTAACAAAAAATACTTAATTAGATCTACAGCTACAATAGTTTTACAAAGTATTAAGCTACATAATTACCTCCATTTTCAACAATTATGTACAATTATATGATGCCATTTATCATTTTCTTGCTATCTTCTACATGAAAATCAACTCTAGTCTTCTATCTCATGAGATCTCGTCTCATCCATCAATTCAACCAATACAAAATTTATTAATCAAACCATCCCTAAACCATTTTCAAAGAAGAAAGTTACATACAACAAAGTCATGTTGAAATATTAAGCACCCATTCTCTACTTCAACAATCAATTACCATTTGAAATAATCATCTATGATTATCAAAAGTTTGTAATGAGAGATATTTTATCTTTTGCCATCTTACATTACTTTAATTCTAATCCAAAATGCAATGCTTAATATAAGATTCATATTTTATGTTCACATAAACAACACATTTACTAAAAAAAATGCCTATTGTCACTTTACAAAATGATTTCTTAAGCAGATTTTTTTTGCGTAAGCTCTTTCATTATTAGTTAAAAAATTGGTACATGTAAAAGATGTTACTAGAGGTAATGCCTAAATAGTAAATATTAATCTCCAATTGAAGAGGCAAAAACAATACATGTATTATCTAGACCAAACATTCAAGAATTGACAATGATAACAAATATGGGCACTCTTGTGTATTACTTAAAATATCTGTTGTGAATAGTGGTGGTTGTTGGTGCCATGTGAAATTGTTGCTCCAGATTGATAGTGATCGCAATTGTGGACACCCATGACTGTCAAATATTTATTGTGACAATGGTAGGTAATTAATTCCATGTAAGATTGTTGGCTCTGTATATCACCCTTGACATGATGAGTTGCAAATAATGGTTCCTAAGCTTATTGTTAATGGTACTATGTTTTAGGATTTATCAAGGAAGAGGTGTTTGGATTGTTTGAATCTCTCTAATGGTTACTATCAAATTATTGCATGCATATTGGCATGGCCATGCCCATGATAATGCCAGTAGAACTGTTTAGTATGAACTTTCAAATCCTTCACTCATCCGGCCCTTCCCCACCCCAACAAACACATATATAGTGGTGGTAATTGATGCCATGTGTGATTCTTGTCCCTATTTATCATCCAGACATGATGAGTTGCAAATAGTGCTTCTAAGATTATTTATGATGGTGCTAGGTTTTAGATGTGTTAATGAAAACTTTAAAATCTCTCAGCATGACATCGAACAAATTACTGCATTTATATTGGGATTTTGATGCCTATGACAGTGTCAATAGAATAATATTTATAAGCTTTTAAAGACGCTCTCTCTAAGCTTTCATGAGCATTTAGAACTACGACATTTAAATTTAGTGATAAAGAAGATTGATTACATGAATCTTGGTTACTTGCTTCGTCTTTAGCCATAGATGAAACCTTGCTCAGACAGGCCATTCTTTTAAAGTTTCTATGACTATTCCATTTCTTCTATCAATTTTGTATTATAAAATTTGAGTTTCTTAAGTTGCATTTGTATTCAATGGCTCCGGGAAAGCCTAATATCATATAAAACACAACTTATTTGTGTGTCTTGATGAACTTGATTACGATATATAATTTTTGGATAGAAATATTTAGATTATATTGGTATTCGATATTTTTGTTTTTATATAGCAGATTATAAAAAATATATATATTTAAATCAGAAATGATTTTAAAATGAATTTAAATTTTAAGTTTTGTCATAATTTTAATGACTGTTGACATTTTTTAATTATACAATCAAATTTTGCATTCATTTCTCATTTTTAACAAAGATCATTATCCTATATATTTAAATGAATTAAGTGATTGTCATATATTTTAATAATTCAAGATAAATAAGACTAACTGCAATGTAAACATCTTATGTATTAACTTTAATATTTATCTATATAAACAAAATTCTCCTTCAACAAACTAATTTGGCACATAGATTATTTATGTTTTTTCTTTGTATTTCTTCAATTTTCTTGTCACGGACCTATTATGTTACTCATATGCACATGAATATGCATACATACATTGGCATATATGTATATGTATATATAGTGGTGATAACATAAAAAAATTTAACATCAAGGGCATAAAGCATTAGATATCTATCACATAGGCATAGAACTAAATAGGGGATTATATCAATATTTTTGAGGTCCAGACAAGAAATAACTTACTAATTACTAGATTTTACTTACATGAAAAAACCTATGCTATTTATACATTTAAGATCCCAACAAAAGTTTGAAACATGTTGTTCAAATGTATTTATGTGACGTGTCCATTTGATATTTATTAAGATCTTTATACTATTTCTAATAGATTATATACCCAAATGTGTATGTCTATACATACATACATTGACATAGATTTATATGTACAAAATATCATAGTGATAGTATAAAATGTTTTAACATCAATGGACATAAAGCTTAAGATATGTATCAAATAGGTACATTGAATTAGACAGGGAATTATGTTTATATTTTCAAAGTTTATACAAGAAATGACTTGCTAATAATCAAATTTTACTTACATACAAAAACCTATTCTATTGATTCATGTAGAATCTTATTAAAAAACTTATATCTCATATTAGAACATGATGTCAAGATTTAAAATTTATCATTGACATCTTATCATCATAAATGAGGGTTTTAGAAGCTTTATAAGGCTGAAAATAGAGTGGCAATTTTGAGTTACTAGAACATCATTTCTTTATATTCCTAATTATCTCAACATTTGATGTTTTATAATATGGGAATTTTGATGTATTCTATACCAAAATGTTTGAATATTTATACATTTTTCCTTATGACATAACAAGGAGATCATTTTGACATTTTTTCTATCATCTTGGGAAAACAATTTAGTCAACATCATTTAGATATTTGTTAGCATCTTTTCTTTTAGAATGCACAATTGATAATTCTTTGATGCTTTTTTATTGCATCTTCATTAGGAATTGCATCATAGCCAATCTATGTTCCATGTATTTGTCACTATAGCATTCTTGGACACCTACTTTATGACATTGATAATTCTTGAATCAAACTCATTAATTATATTTAAAGCTCCAAATTAATTCTTAATTGACTCCTTTTCAAGTTCAATTAATTTAAGTATATATTCCTTAAAAAAATCAAATAATTCAACTATATGTCCTTAAAATCACAAAGTTTTTAGATAATATCATTAAGCTAGATGACAATTTCCACATTTTCAACTCTTACATCATAGAAATCAATTATTTCTAACATAAGAAGCTCAAATTCATACCTCAAAATGTGTGCCTATTCACAATATATTTCATTAGTTGACTTCATAAAAACTTAGGGTACTATCAATTTATCCATAATTATTCTTGTCATTGTTTTCACATTTCTAAGCCACTTATTCCACATCTCTTTTTCATCTTTTAATAACATAGATAATATTTTCAAAACTTAATCTATATAGAGATAATTGGTCCAAGCCTTTGCAACTCTTTCAAAACACTCAAGCTACCTACTTGAGTCACATTTTAATCAATTCAGAGAACAATAGAGGTAGAGCATCTTGAAACTATATTGAGTGTACTAGATATATGTAGATGAAGATATGCACCCAATAGTTCACCTAATCTTTTAATTGATCCTTTGTTTATCACATTTCTCAAATTTATTAACAATTAGCTCCATCACAGTCTTCAACTACTAAATATATCCTTCTTGACTAGGTTTTGTTATAGGATAGTTCTAGATTTGATAATCTATTGCCAATATATCTTCTTTTTTCTTGTGAACATAAGGGATTGCAATATACTTGTATTATACGACATGTCAATTTATAATATGATATGGGTCTTTTCCTTCTTTAGTGGTTTTGAAATGGATTCAAGATTGAACAACACTTAAATCTAAGGAAGTACATTTAAAAAATCATTTTACTACGGTCATTAGTTTTTAGAGTCAAATAGGATGTTGAGATTAAGTTACAACCAAGAAAAAAAATTAGTAGTAGACGGTGTAATGAGAATTTAAAATATTTTGTGGTTTTACAATTTCAAGGTTTAGTGAAATAGAATCAACATGTTAATTGGGTGGAGTGACAACATTGAGTTTAATAGACTTAATTTTTATCCTTGGTTAGAGGACATAGGAGTAGTATACATGGTTGAAATGTATTTTGCATGGTGTTGTCAATCAACAACTAAAAATCAAGAAAATTTGGGAAATATTTAGTTGGAAAAGGGGAGGGAAAAGAATAATACATATATTTATTTGTTGATTTTTTGAGGACCTTTTTATTTCTTCTAGTAGCACCATACACGTGATGCCTGCATTTTTCTTGTGTTAGGGTCATCATCTTGTCCATCTCCTTCAATATTACCACTAGATGGACATCAGACCACTAACAAGGATAAAATTATATTCTACATTCAAATATTAGATTACGAATTTGAATTAGAAGTCTTCCTTGACTTGGTATAGAAGATAAAATTTTGATGCACTAATTTATCCTCTTCCTTATGAACATTAAAGAGAGATTTGGGACAATATTAATTCTTTTTTATAGTCAGTTGTGTTTATGTTTTAACAAATACACAATTGTAAGAAGATCAACGAATATATTCCTCTTTATATAAATGGTGAATTCCATATGACATTTTTCCTTGATAAACTATTCAATAACATTATAAATTTATGGAATAGAGAGGAGCGGGAGTTTTGAATACTATGAAAAATGGAGAGGTGGAATTTGGAGATGATGATGGCAATCTGTTGCCTACGTGGGTTGTCTTCGGCCTTTTGGTTTCATCTGAGTTGCTACTTTGTGTGGCCCATGTGGTTCTTGATCCTTCTCTGGCGCAAAGTGGTTTGTGGCAGGGTTTGTGCGGGAGGTTTATGCAGTTGTGTCTTGCTCATGAAGTGGAGGTCATTGTTGTTGTGCTACGGTGATTTATACTTTCTCTGGCACGGGTGATAGTTTGGGGTTTGTGTAGGCCTTCACTTTGGTTCGCCTTCTTGCCCTGTGAGGGATTCGTTCCCTTTTGTTCCAGCTTTTTCTTGGCTATTTCTAGGAGAGAAGCTGATTTCAAGGCCTTGTTTGGCTTCTTGGTGTTGTCTATTTTTTGGTTGAACCTTATTTTTTTGGGTTTCTTTTGTTGTTCTAGAGTGGGGTGTTGTTCCCGTGCTTTAATGTTTTGGCCTTGGGGGATGTGGTCCCTTGGCTTCTAGAAATGGTTTCTATGGTTTCAGGTGGTTTGCTTCTTTCTTATTGTCACCTTCAGTTTATTTTGGTTTTTTTGGTGCATCTTCTTGGATGTTGTTGCTTGGGGATTCCCGCGGCCATTTTTGTGGTTGCGATTGGGGTTTTTCCCTCAAATGCCTCTAATGAGCTGATTCTTTAGCTTATCATGGTGTGGCTACAGGGATCTTTCCTTGTTCCCTTGGAGGATTTGTGTTTTCTGCATTTGGCAGTTGCATTCAACTCCTTTTGTGTGTTCTTTTGCCAAAGTGGGATTATGGGTGATGTTGTTTTTCCACCTATGGGGGTGTGGGGTTTTGAGATGATCTGGGTTGCTATATATGGCACTTTTGTTCTTTTGGCTCTCACTAGGGTTGTTTTTGGGATTGTGGAGTTGGCTTCATTAAGAATGGTTTCTATTGTTCTTTCCTGGGTCTCTGCCCTAGCTCTCCATCTGGTTTCCCCTTTTGAGGTGGGTTTTCACCTATTGTGATGGTGAATCTTGTCAGTTTGGCTTAGGTTGGTTTTGGAAAAGTTGGATCTATTTTCGTGGTTCTTAAGGGAGTTGTTCTTGTCACTTTTGTTGCTTATTCTCTCCTTTGCTACCCACTTTGTCTGGTTCTCCTATTGAGGTGGAGATTTACTCTATGGTCTTGCTGGGAGCATCTCTTTCCTCTTGTTGGATCTCTCCTTTGCAGCTCCTTCTAAGGTGGAGTGTGCCCCTATAGTGGTGGTACTTGGGTTTGCTGGTAAGGTGGGATTATTGTGGAGAGGGATTCCTTTCTTTCCCTTTGGTTTATTTTGCACTCAAAGCCAAAAAATTTGGTGTTGTTGCTTGGGAGTTGCAACCCTTTATTAGTGTTTTAAGCTAAAGGCTTTCACTAGTTTCCCCCTATTTCTATAGGGTGGTGTTTTCTATGTTGGTACCTTTGTTGTTGCTACGTCTGCTTCTTTATAGTTGGCCTTTGTTTCCGATTCTATGCTCTGGTCAAAAGCATAATTAGTGTGTTGTTCTTTCCTGGTTGACTTCTAGTGAGTCTTGTTTTCTATTGACTCGCTTTTCGTGAACCAACTCTCTCTTCCTCTATGGCTACTATGTAATGGGTACTAGCCCTTCCAATTTTAATGTAATCAAAAAATTATAAATTTATGTCAATTATTTTTTGCAATGAAATAATTTGACCTTTCCATCCATCTTCATGATGCTAACAAGGAGAGGGGTCAATTTAGTGGTCAAACATTGTTCTTGTAACCAAGTCCAAAAACCACTCAAAACACATAGACACCCTATTCATTATGAAGATCATTGTGAAATAATTTTTAAATTAGTTTTAATTATTATTTTAGAAGGGGAAGTTATTACAAATCTACATGTTTGTTGTTTTCTAAAAAGACATGCCACATACCATGGATTTAATTCTAAAATTTTAAATGATAGAGATATATTTAATTGAAGCTCATAGAATTTCCATAATATTTATGTAGTATTGCTAATGAATTTCCACAACAACTACGTAACTATTACAAATAATTTTCTACAGTAGATAGTAAATTCTACAATGAATTTTTGCAATGATTGTATCATAGTCATGAATGATTTTTTGTAGTACCTCAAAGTTTCTACAAAATGAATTTTATAAAAATAGTGATTATTATTAAACAATTTAATTCTTATGAAAATTTACATGTTTTCCAATTCTTATACCTAAAATCCACCAACATTTTCTATGATGGAAGATTATTGTAATATTAGAATGTTATTGCAACAAACACCCTAGGAAATTAATAAACATGAGATCATTATCATGGAACCCAATTGAAAAATTCTAAATGATGACCATAAATACTTTTAGTTGGGTTCAATAAATTTGTGCACTTTATACATGGCTATGATTCCATTTGAACAAATACTTGGTATATTCATTACCATTTCTTCACTTGACAATTTTAGAATCAATAATATCATCTATTTGTTCTCTTTTTTCTTAGGTACTTGTGGTTTCCATTCAAGAAGTTGATAATATAATTATTTAGTGTCATTTATAGGTTTTCCTTCGTGGGAGACATGTAATCTTCACCTTATATGTTTGAGACATATTAATGTCCTTAAACAGTTCAATCTCATACATTCTTAGAAAATTGTCAAATTCTACATGGCCTAGTATTTTTTATTTGGGGTTGTCATTATTTTATAAAACTTCTCTTTCCTCAATCGTACGTTAATATACAAACACTTTATTTTCCATTCTCTTATAGTTAAGACGCTCTTTACATCTTCCTATATTTTTGAATTATCTATTCCCTCACTTATTTATACACTTATTGTATCTACTTCTCCAAATATTCAACATGAGCATCATCATACTCAAATTTTATATACCTCTCCCTTCCTCCCTCCCTCTCTAATTCTCTCTATCTCCCCTCTTCACTTCTCTCTACCTACCTCTCACTCCATCCCTCCCTCCTTTCCCCTCTCTCCCTTTATATATCTCTCTTCACCCTCTCTCTCCTCTCTACCTCTCTCACCTTCCTTCTCTACTTCTTTCTATTTCCACTCACCATCTCTCTCTACATACTTATCCCTCTATCCCTCCCACCCTAATATCTCATTACCCACCCCTCCATAAATAGGTATATTGAGTGGAGATAGAGTGAGGTGGTGAGGAGAGAGATAAGAGAGATATAGAGAGTTATCTAAAGGGAGAGACATGGGGAAAGAGGGAGGGATGGAGTTAGAAGTACATAAAGAAAGAGCCAAAGAGGGGAGATAGAGAGAAGTAGAGAGGGAGGGAGGGAGGTAGAGGTAGATATAGAGTGCTAGGGTGGAAGTGATATAGGCAAAGGTAGGTAGAAATAGATGAGGATGTAGATGGGGGATAAATAGAAGTAAAGATAGATAGAGAGGGAGAGGTAAGGTGGGAGGGATAGAGGGAGAGGTAGGTAGAGAGAGGGAGAGTGAGGGTATATATAGGGAAGTATAGAGGGAAGGGAAGAGAGAGGTAATGTGGGGGTAGAGTGAGATGTAGAGACAGAGGATGAGGGGAGATAGGGAGAAGTAGAGAGGGAAGGGGAGAGAGAGGTATATATAGAGGGAGAGAGAGAGAGAGGGGAGGAGAGAGAGAGGGAAGGAGAGGTAGGTAATGAGAGAGGCAGTATGGGAGGGATATGTTGGATGTTTTGGATGTGTTGTTGATACGTGGTTGTCATTGATGTCAACACTATTAGCATTTGGTGTATTAGAGGTTGTATACGTCAAGGATATTGAGAAATTTGTAAAAGAAAGTGTTCCAGGTTCCCAGTGGAACTGTGCAAGTCATGAAGGTGTCTTGTTCTTTACGTTGAAGTTCAGTTGTTGTGGACTAAAGGGTTTTCTGTTGAGTGTATTTGGATCATTTACTGGAAGTTTCAGAGGTCTGCGTATAGATTTGATCATGTTGTGGTTTGACAGTATTTATGTGGTCTTTGTTAGTGTTCCTAAGTGAAGTTTGTGTGATTCTGGAAATCTTAGTTGTTGTGGATGTTTCTCTGTTGTTTCTTGGTGCTCTTGGATGTTTCTTAGATCGTGCTCTATCTTTGTGGTACGTCCACATTGATCGGTGTGCTCGTGGTTGGAAATTTTTCCTGCATATGTTCAATTTTTCTTGTTCTTGGTCGACATGTTGGTGGTAGCATGTTGTGAATCTTCGAGGAGGAATTAATTGAAGTCTGTTTGTGTTGGAGTTGTGAATTTGGGTCCCCACTATGTTGTGGCTAACCTTGGTGGATTTGCATTGACAATTTATTTGTAAATTTGGGCCAACATTGAAAATATGTTTTATTTTCCTGGCCGACTAAGTTATTGATGAATCTCATGTAGCGGATATATAAGAGTGATTGTTTCATCGGTGTAGTGTGGGGAAAAGGTGCTTCGTGTGTTGGGTGTGCTCTTATGTGTGTATGTGTGAATATCATTTGATTGCAGAGCAAAGTGTGAAGAAGATCAAGCAAAGTGTGAAGTAGTTTGTGAAGGAGTTTTATGTGCTTAATTGGAACTATAATCAGGCTTGTGCAGAAGCTATTTTCTCAATTCATACCCTTTAGATTTTAATCCTATTTTGTATTGTTGGGAAGTGAGCCCCTTATGTAATTGAGCAGTGAGCTCTAGGCAGTGTTCCTGAATGCATGTGCATTCCCCTTTATTGATTTCATTATACTTTTAATAGGGTATAATCTTATGGACTAACATCCACCGTGGTTTCTCCCCTATCAGGGTTTCCATGTAAAAAAAATATGTGTTCTTTGTCTCTCTAATGTGTTAATTGTTTATGGTTAATTGCTTATTCATCAGATCTGAGATTAAGTTAAGTCTGAAAATTTTATTATTCTGTGACAATTGATTCACCCCCCCTCTCAGTTGTTTGTCCTTGTTTTGCCAAGTACAGGATAGAGGGAGTAGGTAGAGAGAGAGGGTGAGTGGGAAGGGGAGAGAGAGGTAGATAGAAGAGAGAGGGTGAAGAGAGATATAAAGAGACATCTAAAGATAGAGAGGGGGAATGAGGAAGGGATGGAGTGAGAGGTAGGTAGAAATAAATATAGAGGGGAGATAAAGAGAAGTAGAGAGGGAAGGAGGAAGGGAGAGGTAGAGATAGAGAGGTATGGTGGGAGAGATATAGGGAGAGGTAGGTAGAAAAAGATGAAGATGCAGATGGGATATAAGGAGAAGTAGAGACATAAACAGAGAGGTAATTTGGTCACCCTCCATCTCTCTACCTATCTCTCCCTCTATCCATCCAACCTTACCTATCTCTCTTTGTTTCTACTTCTCTTTATCTCCCATTTACATCTTCCTCTATGTCTACCTACCTCTCCCTATATCCCTCCCACCCTACCTCTCTATCTCTACCTCTCCCTTCCTCCCTCCCTCTCTACTTATCTCTATCTCCCCTCTTTGCTTCTCTCTACCTACCTCTCACTCTATCCCTCCCTCATTCCCCCTCTCCCTTTAGATATCTCTATATATCTCTCTTCACCCTCTGTCTCCTCTCTACCTCTCTCTCACCTTCCCTCTAGATACTTCTATCTATCTCCACTCACCCTCTCTCTCTACCTACTTATCCCTTTATCCCTCGCATCCTAATATCTCATTACCTACCTCTCCCTCCCTCTCTCCTTCCTTCCCTCCCTCTCTCTCCTTGTCTCTCTCTCTATCTCCCTCTCCCTCTCCCTCTCTCAATATCTCTCTCTCCTCTTTCCTTTCTACTTCTCTCTATCTCCCCTCACCTTCTCCTTCTCTACCTACCTCTCACTATATCCCTCCCATATTACCTCTCTCTCCCCTTCCCTTTTTTCTTCTCTACATATCCCCTCACCCTTCGTCTCTCTACCTACCTCTCCCTCTATCCCTCCCACCTTACCTCTCTCTCTCTCTCTACTCTTTATCTCCCATCTCCATATTCCTCTCTATCTACCTACCTCTCCCTATATTCATCCCACCATACCTATATATATCTACATCTCCATTCCTCCCTCCCTCTCTACTTCTCTATCTCTCTCTTTACCTACCCCTCATTCCATCCCTCCCTCATTCCCCCTCTCTATCCCTTTAGATATCTCTATATCTCTTCTCTCCCTCTCCTCTCTACCTCTCTTACCTTCCCTCTCTACTTCCCTCTATCTTCCTCTCAAGTTCCCTCTATACTCTGTGTAGGAGTGATAGGGAGAGAGGGAGAGAGAAGGAGAGAGGGATACAAAGAGGAAGAGATATCTAGAGATACATATGATGGGAAAGATAGAGGGGAAGAGAAAGGGAGATAGATAGGTAGAGGGAGAGGGAGAGGGAGAGTGTGGGGAGGGAGAATAGATAAATACATAAAGAGGGAGAGGTAGAGAGGGAGAGAGGAAAAATAAATCCAAAAGGTACACTTATATATTGAAAAGTGGAAATATCAATGATGTATCAAATATGAAAATGAAACCCTAATGTGGTTTCCAAGGATGGGTAGGGTAAGTAAAATTGATTTCACAATCAATATAATAGAGAAAGATGTAACAATATAAAATTAATGAAGAATTGGGCATGCAAAGAGTTTCAAATATAAAATTGAGATATAAGTATCATAAAAGTATAGATCTAAGAAACCCTAATATGAATAAGAAACCATAGAACAAGACTAGGTTGTATAGGATTTATTGGGTTTACTAAAATGCAAAGAGGTATAAAGAGGGACAAAGAGAGAGGAAATAGAGGGAGAGGTAGAGAGAGGTCTAGAGCTTGAGAGAGAGAGAGAGAGAGAGAGAGCGGGGGGGAGAGGGGAGAGGTAGGTATAGAAAGAGTGAGAGATGAGAGGGAGAGATATAAAGAGATAGCTAGAGGGATATGGAGAGAGTTGAGATTGAGTTAAGTAGAGAGGGATGGATAGGGGAAAAAGAGGTAGAGAGAAAGTGAGATATCTAAAGAGGGAGAAAGAGAAAGGGAAGGATGGATGGAGAGAGAGGTATAGAGATAGGTCTAGATCTCAAGGAGAGAGAGAGAGAGGTCTCTAAAGAGGGGCAAAGAGAGAAGGAAGGAGGGAGGGATGGAGAAGTAGATAGTTAAGTCTAGAGTTCAATGGATTGATAGGGATAGGTCTAAAGAGGTAAAAAAAGAGGGAGGGAGGGAGGGAGGGAGGGAGAGACAAGTGGAGGGATAGGTCCAAAGCTTAAGGGGAGAAATAGTGAAATATAGAGAGGTAGAGAAAGGGACAAACATATATGACGATTTATGAAGATTTGTTCATCTCCTTACTACAAAAAATATAAATATTTCATTATTGATTACTTTTTATAATGTTTCAAGTCTTTTGAGATGAGTGTTACAAAATATCATCAAAAAGAGACTTTGTATGCAAATAGTGAGCATTTGATGTTTCAGAAATGAAATATGAAGTTCAAATGCTTATAATTAGTTTTTGTGTATAATATAGAAACACTACCTAGTCCATTATGTAAAGCTCTCAATCACATTTCCAATGCCTATAAAAAAAAAAATTGTTAAGAAACACAAAATTTATTCCCATTTTACTAAAGAGGGTTTTTAGGTCTTCAAAATGGATATCCGTTTGAAACAAATATCTTTTTTTTTTTTCAAAACAGATATCCATTTGAAATGGATATCTATTTTTTTTCACGATGGATATCCATTTTAAATAGATATTCGCTTTGAAATGGATATCCATTTCAAACAGATATCCATTTCATTTGAAAAAATCTGCAGCCTTGGGATTTCTCTCAAAATTTCCTTGGGATTCGGCTTGGGAGTGTCATACTAGAAAGTCAACTGCAAAAATATGTTTAGAAATTTTCCTTCGTTTTTCAAAGTTTTCCCTTGTGGCTGACGACTTTTTTTTATCCAAATTTGATGAAACAAAAAGGGTTTATTGGGAAAATTTTCAACTTTCCAACAATATAAGATATGCCCTATTTTGAATTTAATAGATAATTATTATTGATTTTCTACATGAATAACTAAAGTCCTGATTGATAAGCTGATTGAAAAAAATCTATAATTTTCAAACGATTTCACATTTTTCAAATCTGAAAGATGCACCACATTTTATGCTTCCCATATTATAGGATAAAAAAATTTTATAAATTTTTGACCAAGTTATGGTGGTCAGACAAACAAGTTTTAATATTTTTAAAAAGTTCTAATAAAAAATTCATAACTAATTATTTACTTGGAAAAAAATTACAAAAAAAAATGTGGCACATCTAGGCATGTGTCCTCTACTTCTATTGAAAGTTTCAAAAAAAAATTATTTTTTCCTTGTACTTAGGTTGGTCACACACACCTTTTTTTTTCTTGAAAACTTTAGTACTATTGCATTGAAATTTCAAATTTTCACCAAATAGATTTACTTCTTTCCAAAAAAGGACTAGTAGCTTAAAAACTACATTCAATTTGCTACAAATTTTGTTCTTATATATTTTTCAAATTATGTTAATAACCTATTCAAATTTTTATGTCAAGTTGCCTAACTCTATTTTTCTGAATTTTCATTGCCACTTAGGGGCCTAGTTTGGACCCCCATGATCTTGCATTGACCCATCGAGCTTTAATTAGAATAATAGAATGTTGGCAATCTGATTGTCATTGAGGTCAAAGGGGCACCTCATTAAGGTTAGAAGGAGATCTGAGTGATATCAGATGAGGAGTTGTTTAAGGTCAAAAGGGCTTCATAAGGATGTTAGGGAGAAGGATTCATGGGCCTTAGGGTGCCATTATAGTAAGCGCATTCAGGTATCAGGCCTCGGGCTTACCTTGTATCACTTGCTAAAGAGAAAAGAGTTAGTCATTTTTTAGCTAAGTTTGATTGGGCTTCAAACTTCGGGATTTGGTCATAACTTATACTAAATGCCATAAAGAAATAAAGGAAATTTGAGTCAAGTTTAAAGGCTTCAGACTTTGGGCTTCAATCATACCTCTTACCGAGTGCCTCGAAAGAAATGAAGAAAGTTTGTGCGAAGTTCAAAAAATTTTGGACATCAGGCTTCGTTCATACCTTATACTAAATCCCTTAGAGAAAATAAGGAAGAGTGTGTTAAGTCTAAAAAGGTTTTGAACATCGAACTTCGACCATACCTCATATCGATTGTACAAAGGAAGAGGAATTTTGCATGTGTTAAGTCTGAAAAAGCATTGAGAATCAGGCATCGGTGTTAAGGCTTGCGCCTTAATTGAATATTAAGAAAGTGATGAAAGAGGTACGAGGGAGACCAAAAATCCGATGCCCGAAATGGTCTTGGAGTTCGCGGGTTGGCATTAAGGCTTATGTCGTGTATGCATGATGGGCATTGTTTATGAATAAAATATCTTTATAAAATTTGTGCATATCTTGAAAGGATTCTTGGGACGAACAAGATCCTTAGAAAGTAAGTAGTATGAAATTATAAATCCAGTATTAAATTTTCCTAACCTTAATACTCAGTATATGCATATTTTAGCAAGAGAAAAGATTGAAAGATGCCCCTGAATATCTTTCAACCACTTAATGATCAATAGAATTATGATAAGGGAAATATAAGATATTATTTCTAGAATCCCTATAACACATTCTTATGTTAATACACAAATTCAACTTGTATTACATGCATGTTGAGTTTTTCCAAATTATCAGGGACTGATTATATACCTTTATGTTGTTGAGATATCCTTAACGAGTTTTCTAACCCATGACTTCACCTAAGTGGGCGATACTCAACTATGGAACTATTTAGGGAAAAGGACCCTAGAAAGAGTTGTGTGCCCACTTAGTTTATAAACAAAATAATAGAGGAATAGAATGAATTGGAGTAGAGAGATTAGTTTAGTGTATGCTAGTGTCATTCCAAGTTATCAGAGTGACATAGGTAGAGTCATCTTGAACCTAAGGGTTATACCCCTTGTGTTAGTTAATCAAGTGTATGATGGTTGAATTGCCTAGAAAGATTCAATATGTGAATTGTCTTATTTTCACCCCATAATATTAATAATGTTATATGGTAACCTTTGTATGGTTTGGATTAAAACCACAACTTCAATTATAATCATCTATTCAAGATACAATATGGCTACCTTCATCCTAGATCATTCTTGGTTATCTATTTTGTCAAGTGGCCCTTGAGGAGCATTGTAATTGGGATTGTTAACCATTACTCCTTATAGTAAAAGGAGCCCTTATAGATTAATTGTTATTGATCATTCTTTTTATTTACTACTGTTGTGAGTTGTAGTGATTTAAACCTGGGTGAAATGTGTGATTGTTGGTCAATTAAATATGAGTTGGGTGAAATCAAGTTGTCAAACTATGGAGCCTCTATGCAATACATAGGCAAGGTGGTTAGAGACGAGCCCTTGAGGACTAGGTCTGGACCCTAGGTCTTGTTCTCTTATTTTTACCTTGAGATTACTATTGATATATTTTATCGCATGACATATGACTTGGAATTATGTTTTGATTATTAATTAGTTAGTAGAACTAATTATGTCTATTTCGGTGGTGTGGATTCCATGTCTCCACTTGAACCCGACCATGATAGTCACAACAATAGTTTGATCTGACCAAGTTATTATAATTATATTGATCAAATGTTGTTATGCTTTCATGATGTGCATGTATAGGAAGCAACCTTTTGCAAATTATACAAATGTTTGTGATCGAAATTTGAAATTTGTGTTTTGTTCTTAACTATTTTTTGGTAGAAATTTTTGGGCATTACATTTGGTATTAGATCACAATTGCAGCACTAGGATCTCTGGTTATTGTTGTTACTCATGTGATGTTGCTTGTGTGAATTTCATTTGTGTGCTCATCTCCTTGTGATTGATGGTTGAAATGACCTTATGATGTCTTTTATTTCCCTTATTCTTTGATAATTGCTGCTAGATTTGATTGAGTATTAAATACCCCGATGTGAATGATGCAATTGATTGTGAAATAAATGGTACTATGTTTATATACTATATGTTGTAAAAGAGTAGTGAAATAGTAATAATGCTTCTTAAGGGAATCATATATTATATTCCCTAAAATCGGATAGAAAAAGTAGTAATTTAATTATGTTTGGGTTGTGAGACCTTTCTCTATGTGTCTAAAAGTGATTTAAAAAGACAATTCATTTCTTATGTGTGGATAAATGAAGTATTTCTTTGATACCAATTGAATGAATGTTTTGTGTAAAGCTATCTTATAGATATAAAAGGAAGATGTTTGATTATGACAAATATTTGGGGTAAAGAAGCCTTATTCCCAAAACCGCATTCCTACCATAGGATGTATGTGTGATCTTGTACATGGAATCAATTAATATTGAGATAAAAACATAATAGTGAATATAATATGCATAGTAAATAAATAATGATGGTGGTGAAGGAACGAATGCAGTAGAAAACCTTGCATGGTTAAATTTTGAATTTAAGTTTGTTCTTTCATTGCATGGCATGTTTGGAATATAGAATGGCATGTGCATTATAACATAATTACTTTGGTGAGACTTAAGGTCCCCAATTGCATTATTAGTTATAGAAATCCATAGAAATGTTAACTCATTGGAGATACAAATGTTAAGTGCATGATTAAGTGAATTTTGAGTAAAAAGAATGGTGTGCTTGTGGTCCTAACCAACTGGACTATGTTTTCCTTATCATGTGTTGAGTATTGGAAGATCTTGTTGAGAAGGCACTTTATCATTATTGTGTATACCACTTGGTAGAATAGAATCTTTTGTAGTTTAATTAGGTGTAAGGAAATGATTTGTGGGTTTAAAAGATTTTTTTTTAAAATGGAAATAAAGTTATTTTGTATCCATAGTGAATGTGAATATCCTGTAATGGTGCTTATGTTGTGTATTGTTGCAATTTTTGTGGATAGACCAAGTTGTAAGAGTAAGTGTATGTTGTGCATGTTTGAAACATATGGAATGAGGCGATAAAAAAATCTCAATAGTTATGTGATTTGACATGTGGAAACCAATAAATGTGTTGTGCCCCAAGTATGAGATACAGGGTATTTGACTTGGGATAAGGGTGAGTGGACATCAAGTATGATCCCCTATGTGTACCCTTTGTGATGGCTCATTGTGTAGCTGACTAATTGTGAAATGGTGAAAACATGAAATGTGTGGATGTGTACCATCTAAATGGAATATGATATATGTCTTTGTGTAAATCTTGTATATATGTCAAATGTGTACCCCTAGTGTATGGTTCCCCTTTTAGGAGTGAGATGCCAACTAGTGTAAACAAGGGGTTGAGAGATGGGTAAAAGCACAAATCTATCACAGTTTATAAAGGAATCGACCAACAGTAAAAAAAAATTATGAACTTCCACCACATAAAAGTGGTTTTTATGTTTTGAATTTCAAAATGATGTAAACTAATGAAATGTAGAACTTTTGATAAATTTTATTCCTATACTTTTTCAAAAAAAAATTAAATTGCTTTCATTATTTTTTATCAAATTAAGAACAAATTCTAGAATGCTGAAAATTTCAGAAAAAAGTGACGTTCACGGGACGTCAAGTTCAACAAGTTGAAAAAAACATCATTTTTCCTTGATTTTTTTTCTCCAAATAGGTAACTTCAATATCTAGTGCATGGAAAAAAAATTGAAATTTTGATGTATATTTTTCTTGTAATAACATTTTAAATTCAAACTTGTCATAATTTGACAACTTTCATTGGACATCAACTATTGTCTATTTTTTTAATCATTTTCAAAAAACAAATTATACCCTTTTGAAGAGGACTCTCTCCTGTAGTGCACCATATATTTTTTAAATTTTTTTAATATGTTTTACTATTTTTTTTAATTTCTAATCACCCTCTTTTTAAATTTAACAACCTACTTGCATTATTTTAAAAATAAAATATATTAAAACTAATCAAAATATTAAAAAATTACATATTCAGATTCACCACTCTGAGCTCTACAAAAGGGTATTTTTCTTTCTTTTTAAAACATCATTCTAACTAAAGAAATACTTAGTTGAAGTTGAAAGTTTTAAAAAATTATGAAAAATATTGAGTTGGCTGCCAACCAGGATACCACATAGACAGTTTCGGTAGAAAGGGTTTTGATCGAAACCCTTTCTATAGAAACCTCGCACATAAAATAAGCCAATTTCAAAGTGGTAAAGTGAATTTTTTTTTTTTTTTTGGATTCGGGTGAAAAATATTTGGCCAAAACCCTGCGTGCCATGTATAGGCCATGTGATTTTGGTCGAAACCTATTCAATTGAAACTTTTCTGATCGAAAATGTTTTGCTTAGAACTATTTATTTGGCTAAAAGTGTGGGACAACTTTATGCTTTTACCCAAACACATGTCCCTCTATTGGAAAATTATGAGCTTAGGACGTTGTTTCTAATCCTAAAAAGGATCCATGTCGAGACGTTGTAATTTTCCCTAGACGTTGACCATGCCCTACACCCCCACATATGAGAGCCACACTTGTTGGTTCATAGTGCAAACATATTCCTTGATGTTTATAATCCATGGGTAAATGATGGAATTACATGGGCCATATTGATGGGGATGTTGATCTCAAATTATGATTAAATTTTTTGGATACCTCAGCAATGCAGGGCATTGATACTATGTGGAAGAGTCCACCATGATATTGTATGCTATCAAATTTATGTGGTTAGGGACCACCAGTTATTGCATGTTATTATACTTATGTGGTTATAGAACCACCATTCACCTCCTCCCCTTAGGTGGCTTATCAAAGTCACGTAGTGCTCATAATGTGCAAATTTTATCATTGAAATATGAATTATTGTATTTCTTAATTGATGTTTTATTTTATTTTAGTTTACTACAGCAATGTGAAAGTTTGCATTTCTTTTATTGGGGATATTTATCCATTTGAAGGTTGTCATGGTCCAATTTTCCTCAAGGACTTATTTAATTTCGTTTTTGAATTAAGATTGGAATGCTACAATGCAACTACAATTGATCTTTATTTGGTTTTTCTCTTGATTTTATAATTTTCTATTTTGTTGAGACATTGGTTTATGATATTATGTTACTTAGTTTGAGGCTTTTTTATTGTTTTCTAGCTATTGGAATGTGTGGTGTAATGTGACATCTGTAAATTGCCATATCTCGGGGGTTCCCTAGTAGGTCGTATAGGGGAGTAGATGCATTAGGGAATTATTTGAAAGGGGTTGAAAATGGGACCGATATGGGATGATCATAAATCCATTTCTCCCCTAGTTCTATGATTTTTCTTGTTGTACCTTCCTTTTGGAGGCTAACCCCTTACACAAACAAGGGGAAGGTACTAGGAAATGTATGGAGGGGTCCTTAGAGAAGGGCCTCGAGACCATATTTCCTAATGACTATGGTGTCTAAGAATACCCATCCTTGTAAACCCCATTATGTGAGTCTTGTGTTGTAAATGATGTGGTTGTATGAGGACATGCTCACCCAAATTGGGAATAGAATCCTAGCTATGGTTGTGTGCACTTGTGAAATTTAAAATAAATGTGATGTGGAATACTTGTGAACTATGTGAGAAAGTAACAAATGATGCAAATTTAATATTCCTTGAGACATGGTATGAGTATCATGATTGAGACATGGTATGAGTGCCATGATTGAGACATGGCATGAGTGCCATGATTATAAGGTAAATTGTTCTCTTAAGAACACATTTGGATAGAAGTGTGAAGCTAATAATTCTTGAGATGGGATTGGACATTTGAGAAAAGACATTTTCTAACTTCATGAGTATTGTTTATAGTAAAAGGGATTTTGAGGTGTATCAAAAGATGCTTATTTTTTGATATATTATTGTAATGTAATTGAAGTGGGTTGCATAGGCAATAATTTATGGCTACAGGGATAGTTGTTAATCTTTTATTGGTTTTTATATATAAAGAATATATGGCATAAATGTTTCTTAATAGTTGGATGTTAAATTCATGAAAGGTATGTCTCTAATGTATGTTCTTAGTTTACTGTTTTGATTCCTTTCATCGAGAAATTAGAATAATTGGTATGGTCAATCAGATTCTTGTGTGTTGCTATAATGATGATAATTTTTCAACCCTAAAAGACTTCTAAGAGGAAGTCTATACAAGAGGGGAAGGATGTAAGGTCCCTCCCTTTATATCATAGTTACAACCCCTTTTATTCTAAACTTATGCTACTCTATTGTGTAGATTTAGAGTGTATCATTTAGATGATACAAGATCCAACTATGTTTGAGTGCCACTGTAATCTTAGTCATTTGATTCTAAGATTAGATTAGTTAAATTATTATGTAAATGCTTCTGTTAAATTAAATGACTAAATCTACATTGATAGATACTATAATTTATCATGTTGATTGTGAATGCCTCCTATAGTATTCACTTGAGGTTCCTCATATCAATTATTATGACTAAAGTCACTAAAGGCGCCTTAGAGTTTTAGTAAGAATAGTAGGTGCAGATTCAATCCCTATAGTACTACTTAACTTAGAGAAATTAAGATACCAAGTAAATAAGGAAAGATGAAGATTTTAGAGTCTATGTTGTTATTGTGTTATGACATATCATGGAATTATGGTCTACACTTAAATTTAACATCATACCCTTACATATAGTTGGGAGATGTTAGTAGAGAGCTAATTTGATAGAGACGCCATGATCCCCATGATCCTGCATTGACCCACCTAGCTTTAATTAGAACAATAGCATGTTGGAAATATGATTGTCATTACGGTCAAAGGGGCACCTCATTAAGGTTAGAAGGAGATCTAAGTGATATCAGATGAGAAGTTTTTGTTTGAGGTCAAAAGGGCTTCATAAGGATGTTAGGGAGAAGGATTCATGGGCCTTAGGGTTTAATTACAGTAAGCCTTGAAAGAGTTGCAGAAGTTTGGGTATCAAGCCTCAGGCTTACCTTGTACCACTTGCTAAAGAGAAAAGAGTTAGTCATTTTTTAGCTAATTTTGATCAGGCTTCAAACTTCGGGCTTGAGGCCTACTCTCTGTTGCAAGATATCGGACTTCATGCTTCAGTCTTATACTGAATGCCTTAAAGAAATAAAGGAAATATGAGTTAAGTTCAAAAGGCTTCAGACTACGGGCTTCGAGCATACCTCTTACCAAGTGCCTCGAAAGAAATGAAGAAATTTTGTGCAAATTTTGAAAGTTTTTGGACATCAGGCTTCGTTCATACCTCATATCGAATCCCTTAGAGAAAGGAAGGAAGAGTGTGCTAAGTCCAAAAAGTTTTCAGACATCAAAATTTTTCCATACCTCGTACTGATTGCGCAAAGGAAAAGGAAGTTCGCATGTGTTAAGTCTGAAAAGGCATTGGGAATTGGGCATCAATGTTAAGGCTTACATATTAATTGAATGTTAAGAAAGTGATGAAAGAGGTATGAGGGAAACCTGAACCCCAACACTCGAAATGGTCTCAGAATTTGTGGCTTGGTGTTAAGGCTTATGCCTTACTAAGAATGTTAAGGAAGGGGTATGATGAAACCCCAAACCTTGGCACCCGACATGGTCTCAATGTTTGTGGGTTGGTGTTAAGGCCTATGACTTAACATGAAATAGAGGAAGGGGAAAGATGAAACCTCAAGCACTGACACTTGAGATAGTTTCGGTGTTTGTGGGTCGGCTTGAGGTTTATGCCTTAACAATATGGAAAGCATGTGGTAAGGAGAAAACCCAAAGGCCAACACTCGAAAGGGTAAAGCCTATGAAGGAAATTTTTGAGC
Organism: Sequoia sempervirens; assembly: GCA_007258455.2. Classification (NCBI taxonomy): domain Eukaryota; kingdom Viridiplantae; phylum Streptophyta; class Pinopsida; order Cupressales; family Cupressaceae; genus Sequoia; species Sequoia sempervirens. Next base: position 193,675,709 of record VDFB02000003.1, on the reverse strand, counting down.
TTCGTAGTTTGGTAGGAAAGCTTATGCCTTACTAAAAGGATGGTAAGTGGTAAGAGTTAAGGGCGAACCCTGACACCCAAAATTGCTTTGGTGTTCATGAGCCTGTGTTAAGGCTTATGCCTTAAGATGAAACAAAGGAAGAAGTATGAGGTAACCCCAAACCTCGACAATCAAAATGGATTTGGTTTTTGTGGATTTGATCATAAGTTGTATGCCTTACCAATTTTTGGTATGCGATGTTTAAAGGATGATACCCAAAAGGATTAAGTTTGTCAATGCTTAGGATTATTTCAGACATCGTGGGTCGGTAGGTTGGCTTACACCTTAACACATGCATGAAAGCGACAAGGTGGAAGAGAGAACCCTAATATTCGACAACTCATTCATATTTCAGAGGTTGGTGGGAAGGTTTGCAATGGAGTAAAGGCAGGAAAAAGGTAAGGGGTAAGACCGATGGCCAAACCCCGATAGGTGTAAAGAGCATCAGACATATGTGTTTGTACTTGCTTGTTAAGCTTGGCTATGCACTTCAAGGATAAGGCAAGAGGAATTAGTGATCCCTAACCTCCAACAACTTAAAGCACTATTCGAAGTCTTGTGCTTCAGTGTTTCAGAGGATAGTGTGTTAGTTTGTAATGGTGAAAAGGAGGGAAAGTGCTAAAGGGTAAGGTTAATGGCTGAACCCTAACATGCATAAAGAGGATTGTACATCATTTTTTGATCTTGTTCTTAATGCCTTCAAAGGATGTCAATCATGAGGTAGAAGGTAGAGGGCAAGGCCGATGGTCGAACCCCAATAAGGTAAGAAGATTTAGACTTAGGTGTTTGGGCTTGCCTCTAAAGTTCTTTAATACACTTCAAGTGTGAGGTAAGGTGGATCGACACCCAAACCCCAAAGGTTGAGAAACATAATGTTGGAAAAATGAAGGAGTAATCCCACCATTCTACAAATTCTTGTGTTAACTTGGGTTAACCAATGAGAGTATGCGGGATAGTGACATGTGGAAAGAATTGATTGCTTCACTTGATGCACATTGTTGTTGTGAATCAATAGAGATGTACGACCAAAATTAAAGTAGGTCAAATTGTATAGTGGTGTTTTAAATCAAGACAAGTAATTGAGATGCACTAGATCATGGCATGAATTTCAAGATCGATGGCCTGCATTCAAAGGCTAGAATTGTTAGTGGCTAGGTGAATGGAGCTAGGGCACGAAAAATGATATGTTAGCTCTAAGCGGCATTCTTGCAGAGGAATGAAGGAAATAAACACCACCATTAATGCAAAGGTTGGTAATGAAAGCTAGGAGAGATGGAGCAAACAAAGAAATGGGATTAAATGTAATACAAACCCTAGTTGGAAAAGCAAGAAAAATAGTCAAGGCAATAAATGAGGTCAGGGGTGCTTGGCTCGAGGGAGGTAGCTTGTCGATGAAGAAAAGAGGAATGGAGTTCATTTGCTTTGGGAGGAAGGGTGATGGGAGATTTGAGGGAAAGGGACAATGAGCAGAGAGAGAGATGGAGAAGAAGGAAATGGAGAAGGCAAGGGCTAGGCATGGCACCTTCTCTCTAAATGGTAGAGATTGGAAGGCACAAAAACACACTGCCATTTCATATTTACTGTATGATTAAATTCCTTTATGGGGGTTTCATGGTGGAAAAAGGATTTGTGGAGCAGAAGCAAAGGTTCAAGACCCCACTTTAGGCCCTTGGAGAATATTTATGCAAGTATGGGATTTTATCTTTAGCCAGTTTTAAGCATACCCATCTCGTATTTCGTACATATAGATGCATTTGCATGTTGGACCCTATTGTGTGTATTAGGGGCGTTGGTTGTGTATTTCATGCATTATTTTAGTAGGGTAATATTTGGGAGTTTTTGTTTATACCCAAATTGTACCCATGAGTGTTTTGGGACTATGTTTAGAATTTTGGCTTCCATTGACCATTCCACTGGTCTCAAGTGAAATGCTTGTTCATAAGCCATCATATGACAATTTTAATGTCATCCCTAAGTGAATAGAGCTTTGGTTTCTACATCCTTCTTGGTCTTCAAACACCAGTAACAGTAATTTATATATAATTTTTTTATTCATAATAACTGGTAAGAATAATGGGTGTTGAAATGCTTTGTTCAACAAAATTTGAGTATCACACTCATGGCACTATTTGACAATTACTTATATAAATCTTATCTTGAAATACTATTTTATATTATCTAAATGGAAGACTCCATTTCATCATCATGGGGCTAAAAGATTCCTTGCTCAGGGGTTTGGCTAGAGCTCATGAGGCTTCATGATGTCAATATGGTCGGTTGGAGAGCAATTTTGATTCTTTGGATTTATATCATTGTTGTTACTAATCTCATGGTTAGAGATGGTCATTGAACATTTCACTTAACTAGGATTGTTTCCTTGAAGAGAAACAAATATTAAGTCCAAACATTAAATTTTTGCGTATGCATGATGGGATTTTTTTATGAATAAACTATCTTTATAAAATTTGTGCATATCTTGAAAGGATTCTTAGGGCATAACAAGATCCTTAGAAATTAAGCAGTATGAAATTATAAATCCAGTATTAAATTTTCCTAACCTTAATACTCAGTATATTCAGATTTTAGCAAGGGAATAATATTACAAGATGCCCCTTAATATCTTTCAACCACTTATTGATCAACAAAAGTCCAATAAGGGAAATATAAGATATTATTTATAGGATCCCTATAATACATTCTTATGTTAATATGCAAATTCAACTCGTATTATGCATGACTAAGTTTTCAAATTATCAAGGATCGATTCTATACCTTTATGTTGTTAAGATATCCATAACAAGTTTTTTGATCTCCGACTTCACCTAAGTGGGTGGCAACCGACTATGGAACTGTGTAGGGAAAAGGACCCTAGAAAGGGTTGTGTACCCACTCATTTAGTTTATAAACAAAAGAATAGAGGCATAGGATGAATTGGAGTAGAGAAATGAGTTTAGTGTATGCCAATGTCATTGGGTTATGAGAGTGACATAGGTAGATTCATTGTGAACCTAAGGGTTATACCCCTTGTGTTAGTCAACCAAGTGTATGATGGTTGAATTGCCTAGAAATATTCAATATGTGAATTTTCTTATTAACTTTTCATCACATAATCTTAATAATGTTATATGGTGACCTTTGTATGGTTTGGATTAAAACCACAACTTCAATTATAATCATCTATTCAAAATATGATATTGTTACCTTCATCCTAGATCATTCTTGGTTATCTATTTTTTCAAGTGGCCCTTGACGAGCATCGTAATTAGGATTGTTAACTATTACTCCTTATAGTAAAAGGAGCCCTTATAGATTAATCGTTATTGATCATTCTTTGTATTGACTACCATTGTGAGTTAGTGGTGATTTAAACCTAGGTAAAATGTGTGATTGTTGGTCAATCAAATATGAGTTGGGTGGAATCAAGTTGTCAAACTATAGAGCCTCTGTGCAATACATAGGAAAGGCCATTAGAGATGAGCCCCAGAGGACTAGTTCTAGCCCCTAGGTCTTGTTCTCTTATTTTTACCTTGAGATTATTATTGGTATATATTTTATTGCATGACATGTGACTTGGAATGATTTTCTAATTATTAATTAGTTATTAGAACTATTGATGTCTATCTTGATGGTGTGGATTCCATGTCTCCACTTGAACCCAACCATGATAGTCACAACAATAGTTTAATATGACCAAGTTCTTATAATTTTATTGATCAGATGTTGTTATTCTTTCATGGTGTGCATGTATAGGAAGCAATTGTTTGAAAATTATGCAAATGTTTATGATTGAAATTTGAAATGTGTTTTATCCTTAACTTTTTTTTGGTAGAAATTTTTGGGCATAACAATATAGGATGATGATTTTGAGTTGTTGTAGGAGCACTCAAATCAAGATGACAACAATGCTCCACCAAGTGGCAAATGAGAAATTCCACATGTCCTTGAAGAGTTCAACTAGCTCTTCAAGTGATACATGTTTGCCTAACATGGCTTAATACATAAAGTAAAATAAGTAATTAAATAATAATTATTTTACTCTAACACCCCCTTTAATATTAGTTGAGGTGGGTACACAAACGAATGGGTCCCAACAACTAGGCATGATGAAGTACCCATGTACAATGAAACTCTCCCAAAAGGTGGAGAAAGTAGAAAACCATGTGAGAAAAAATTGTTAGAAATCTGAAATAGATTGAATAACCTGAGAACTTTATAAGAGAAAATCAAAGATACATAAACTGGAAAAGCATAAATAATGCACACCAAAACTCTGAGAGATTATGCAATGTCAATATGACAAAATTGCATTAAGAGCTTCCAAGTTGAAAAGATGCAATACAAATATGCAAGAATGGATGGAAATACAAGCTAGGTAGTGAGTTTATATAGAACTTAGGAGAGGAGGTAGGTGGAAAATCCAACCAATAGGAATTAACCACAAAAAGTGGAGATGGAACACCAAAAGTGTGTTGAAAAATGAAGGTAATTATGTAGCTTAAAACTTGTAAACCTATGTGACTGTAGATTTAATTAAGTGTTCTTTATTACAAATTCTTTGTGTATGATTAATCTATTTAGATCAATTTTACCAATTGTAGAAAGAGACAAAAGATTGTAGAAGAATGAGACAAGAAGATAGAAGTGGCACAACATATACGTGGAGAAACCCTTTAAGGAAAAAACTCCACCACTAGAATCAATAGTGCTTGTACTATTTAACCTTAGAACAAGATTACAATAATACTGTATCAATCCTTGATTGATATGCTTCCTTGCCTTTAACAATCCTTCTTCACAACCTGCACAAAACTCTCATTGGAACTCTCATACACTTGTTGCAATTACAAGCTATCCATGCATTCCATGTGACCAAGCATGAATCCACACATCCCATGCCATGCTTCAAACCCTCACACATGCACAAGCTCAAACTGCAAAACCTGCTAACATGCAATAAACTCTGATGTAATTGTTGCAATAAATAAACAATTAATGAGCATGTAAAATCATAAGAGTTATCAAATACAAGAGAATAAAGCTCCTCTCAAAAATCTATGCCTAGATTGTGCAAGTAGAGTTCCACACTGTAACATGAAGTCAAAACCAAAGTCTCCTCAATTTAGGCACCCCAAATTGAACACTTAACTAATCGTTGGTCAAGAAAATATCTTCCAAGTTTCTCCTCAAAGTTGGCGCCCAAGAATGGTCCCACTTAACTGAGCCTTGTAGATATCTTCTCATGCAAAAAGTGTTAACTCAAAGATGCCAACTTGGGCACCCAAGGTGGGTCCAAGTCAACCTTTGTTAACTGAAACATATTTGTCCACCAATTCATGCAAACACTATGCATGATTGATCATCCTCACTTAATTGAATGTATCAACCTGTTATCTATCATGCAACTGAAGTCATTAGTCATGCAACTCAGGTCAACTGAAGTCAAATAGCATTCAACTCAAACTAACTACATGCAACTGAAGATAATTGAACCATAACTAAACTCAACTCAACTCAACTGATACTAAACTGAACTCCACTCATGTAAATATCAATCCCTAACTTGTAGGATCTTTACATGCATTACTAAAGTGTTATTTATCCTCCAAACAGTTAACTTAAGCAAGGTGGGTTCCACCTTCCATGTGGGTGCCCCATGTGCTCTTATTTTATAGGAGCTCTTCTTGGGCATCCTAACATGTTCCTATCATTTAGGAATAATTACAAATATCAATTTACATGTTCATTTCATTCGAATTTAATCTCTTTCTAATCCTAATGTTGGGGAACACTTTCCAAGGACTTAGGAGATACATGAACTATTTTTAGGATTGCAATTAAATGGCATCCTATTCCCAACATTCTCCCGCTTGACATTATACATTACAATTATTCTAAACAAGGAATCATTATTATAAATCAAGTATAGGACTCAAGGCCAATGGCCTTCCTACACCAAGAGAAATTATCTGCGACAATGATCAAAGTGTCAACTTTCTCAATCAATACCTTTCCCAAGTCTCTGTAACCAAACTATCATAGATAGAACTTCATGCTATCAACATAACAACCCAAATCTGCAAACAAGTCCCTATATATCCACCATTTGGAAAAATAAGACTTCAAGGTAATAACACACATAGACATGCAATAAAAAACCTCTAAAGTAACTCACTGTAGTAAAGTGTAACTAGTCCAAGAGAGGTTCCCCTCTCATACATAACACATATACCTTTTGAAACTCCCATTGCACAGGTAATGTCAAATCTAAAAACAAGATCACAACATTAACAAGTCCTCCTATAGCACTCCACATAGAGGATGTGGCTAATTCCTCTATCATAGTGTCAAAGAAGCATACAATGATATGCAAAATACATCTCTCATAACATAAGAACCTTCAAGAAGAAGACTATTACCATAAAGAGAGAACCAGAAAATCAAACCATGTTCTTATACCACACTAACATGTGCCAAACTGTGTAAAGTAAGATCTCCTTCAACACTTCCAAACTAAAAGGATATCAACATCTAACCATTCAACTTATAATGAAACATGGTAGAACTTAGATGTAAACCTCTCACAGAAAGTAGATCAAACTTAGCCAAACATTCCCATAACAAAAGGGAATATTCCCAAAGCCACTAACTATCTCTTGTACCTCTCCTACCCAAATCCTCAAAACTAACTCAAGCTCAAGATTGCAAGGAGAACAATGGAAATACATAAAATCATGCATCTACTTCTCAATAATCCCTCAGAACTCAATTTTCAAGACTAATGCATTAAGAGAAGACAAGATACATATAAATAATTCATCTAATAATCAGGTGGGCAACACCTCTTAGATCATTTACTTGCCGAGTAGACCAAGAGTGGGATACAAGATTGTCCTGTGCGTACAACACCAAGCAATATAGGCTTTCAATAAAGACAACCTTCTCATCAGGTCTATGATGGACTCACATCCATTTCCAAGTGTAGGCTCCTCGATCTTTACTGTTGAATTTTTTTTATAACAAGTAACCATTCCAACACATATCTCTTAACGTAAGAAATATTTGACCTAACCCAAGTCTCTTTAGTATCCATGAGCACCCATTAATCAATCCATTCCACCTTTAAATGCAAACTGCATAATCATGAAGCTCCAAGCAAATGATTAATACTCAAAACCAAAAAGAACTACATCATCTCCAAAGGAAGAACAATAGCACCTTTACCAAAGAATCTAAGGGTCCTCTATGAAACAAGATGTTAAAACCTCTTCAAATCACATGAAGATAACCATATATTACCAAAGCTCCTACTGAACTGTGATATCGAGCTATACATGGCAACAAGATAAACATCAAACCATCATTGTCAAAATCTCTCATTGAAACATGTAACCAAGCTATCCATGACATCGTGATAACCATCTCCTAAATGAAGATCATCCATGGCCTCAACACAATCAAAGAATCCGTTGCAAATGACACAACTACCAAAAGGTCAAGAAAACCATAATCTCTAAACCAAGAAGATAAAACACACTTCTTTTACAAATCTGCAATAACACAATAGTAAAAGCTCCCACTACAACGAAAAAAACTTCAAACTTTTAAGAGAAAGGCATCCCAAAATCTATCAACCATTAGCTTTGATACCAAATGTTGAAAAATGAAGGTAATTATGTAGCTTAAAACTTGTAAACCTCTATGACTATAGATTTAATTAAGTGCTCTTTGCTACAAATTCTTTGTGTATGATTAATCTGTTTAGATCAATTTTACCATTTGTACAAAGAGACAAAATATTGTAGAAGAATGAGACAAGAAGATAGAAGTGACACAACATATACGTGGAGAAACCCTTTCGGGAAAAAACTCCACCACCAGAATCAATAGTGCTTGTACTATTTAACCTTAGAACAAGATTACAATAATACTATATCAATCCTTGATCGATATGCTTCCTTGCCTTCAACAATCCTTCTTCGCAACCTGCACAAAACTCTCATTAGAACTATCATACACTTGCTGTAATTACAAGCTATCCATGCATTCCATGTGACCAAGCATGAATCCACACATCCCATGCCATTCTTCAAACCCTCACACATGCACAAGCTCAACCTACAAAACCTACTAACCTGCAATAAACTCTGATGCAATTGTTGCAATGAATAGACAATTAATGAGCATGTAAAATCATAAGAGTTATCAAATACAAGAGCATAAAGTTCCCCTCAAAATTCTACGCCTAGATTGTGCAAGTAGAGTTCCACACTGTAACATGAAGTCAAAACTAAAGTCTCCTTAATTTAGGTGCCTCAAACTGAACACTTAACTGATCGTTGGTCAAGAAAATATCTTCCAAGCTTCTCCTCCAAGTTGGCACCCAAGAATGGTCCCACTTAGTTGAGCCTTGTAAATATCTTCTCATGCAAAAGGTGTTAACTCAAAGATTCCAACTTGGGTGGTCCAAGTCAATCTTTGTTAATTGAATATATCTATCCACCGATTCATGCAAACACTATGCATGATTGATCATTCCCACTTAACTGAATGTATCCACTTGTTATTTGTCATGCAACTCAAGTCAACTGAAGTCGACTAGCATTCAACTCAAACTAACTACATGCAATTGAAGATAACTAAACCATAATTGAACTGAACTAAACTAAACTAAACTGAATTGAACTAAACTAAACTGAACTGAACTGAACTGAATTGAATTGAACTAAACTGAACTAAACTAAATTGAACTCCACTCATGTAAATATCAATCCCTAACTTGTAGGATCTTTGCATGCATTACTAAAGTGTTATCTACCCTCCAAACAGTTAACTTAAGCAAGGTAGGTTCTACCTTCCATGTGGGTTCCCCATGTGCTCCTATTTTGTAGGAGCTTTTCTTGGGCGTCCACACATGTTCCTATCATTTGGGAATAATTACAAATTTCAATTTACATGTTCACTTCATTTGAATTTAATCTGTTTCTAATCCTAGTGTTGGGGAACACTTTCCAAGGAGTTAGGGGATACATGAAATATGTTTAGGATTGCAATTAAATGGCATCCTATTCCCAATAAAGTGGAGGATGCCACCAAAAGTGGAAAGTGGTTCCACCCTTTAAGGAAGGGAACAACTCATCACTATCTCCTAGTTATTAAATAATAAACTCACTTTATTATCCTAAGCAAGCTTAATTAAGTGTAGGAAAAACCTAGGACTAAGGGAAAATACATTAATCCACTTGGAAAATAAAAACCTACACCAACACCCCCCCTTAAGCACAACTTAGGAGGATATAAAAGATGATGGGTCCCGACAAATGAAGCCATGTTAGGCACCCATGTACATATAAAATTTGCACCCCCTAAAGAAGAAGAAGCCCCATCCCACAAAGGAAGTATGCCCCCCCATAATAGAGAGAGAAATGAAGTGGAAGGACATAGAATCCCACCAAAGAGATCCAATGGTAGATGCTCGAAACTGGATGTAGAAGATGGTTCACGATTGTTGAACAACGTTCCTCCCATTAGGAAGAAACAAAACCAAAGGTGTATGCAAGCTATCTTCCCACTCCTTAAAGGAATATGTAGGAAGAAAACTCAAGATGTATGGAGTCTCTGAACTCAGATCAAGTATCTCCATGTCGATGCTGAAAGCTCCCACAATCAAATTAGGCATTCTAGGCCACACTACTAAAAATGAAAACTCATAATCTCCTAGAGACTGATGTAGAACACAATCCAAAGACTCAATTATCTCCTCTGAAGATGTATCCTCCAAATGTTGATCCAAAGTGTCCACACTCATATCAAATTGTGATGAATGATCATGTAGAGATTGAACAAGAGGGTCAAAGTGTTCCCTCATAACAACTAAAGAGGAATCAACTTCATCAAAGAGAAGATGAATATCATCAATAGTTTCTACCAAAATATGTAGATCATCTCAAGCTAAATATGAAAGAAAATGAATGTCCTGCTACAAAGAATCACTGGAAACTTTCAAAAAAGCAACATTGGAATTTGAAGTAGCAATAGTATATGGAGGAGATGGAATACAATGTTCAAGAATTGGATCACTTGTGAGAATACCCAAGTTCAAATAACCAAAATTCTCCTCAAAATCAAGATCCACACTAGAAGTGTGATCACCATCCAAAGGATCAAAGCCATCATCAGGAACAAAATTTGAAAAGAAATACAACCGAGATGCATGATCAACCACCCTAGTAGCAATTATCTCTCTACTCTCCAAATCTTTGATAAGAACCGAATCAGGAGTAAATTACACAGTCTTTCCTACTCCACTATGAGTAACTTGATAGATGGAAAGAATATTATTAGACAAATGAGGTATGCACAATACATCATTGAAAGTACCATCACCTATATCAACAGATCCCTTCCCAATTGCATTCATATATGTATTTTTACCCATCAAAATAGGTGGCATAACATAAGACTCAAAAGAAGAGAACATGGACTGTGAAGAAGCCATATGATGAGAAGCTCTTGAATATAGAAGCCATCTCCCTGATCCAATACTTGTAGAAGCACACGTAGCTTTTCCTTTATGTTTTTCTGATGTAGAAGCATAACTAGCATGGCCTTTTTCCTTTTTCTTTGTAGATTCTTGGTTTGATGAAGATGGAGATTCATTTACCTCTTTATTACTCTTCTCAAGAAGATGTGTGAGGTGATCGATCTATTTCTTCATACATTTGTGTTCATCATGACCAAGTTTCTTGCAATAAGCACATTTTACCTTCTCCTTCTTAAATTTGCCTTGATTTGAAGAAGGTTTAGTGTCTACATTAGAAGTAGATGAAGATATATTTGAAGAATTCTCTCCTTGATGCTTTTGTTTCTTACCTTTCTTTCCATTATCTTTCTGATCTTTAATGCCTTGACTTGCAACCAAAGCATGAGACTTAGAAAATTTGATAGTGCCCATTTGAACCAACTTGTCTTATTCTTTTGTGAGTTCATTAGAAAACACATCAAGAGAAGGAATTGCGTAGGAAGCTCCTAAGGCACTTTTAGTGGCATAGAATGTAGAAACAAAGACTAAAAAATCTGGACCAAGTTTAGAGAGAATACTTAAGATCAATTGTTTATCATCTTTCTCAATTCTGCATTATTTCAATTGCAATCATATGGCCTTTAGTTTGGTGAAGAAGTCTTGTATTGTATCAAAACTTGAAGGACTTAAACCTATTAGCTCATTCTACAATTGATGACCTCTTAATTTATCTTATGCACCAAAGAGTTTTTCCAATGTTGTCCAAACTTCATTTGGTGTAGACAAAGATTCAACATGAAAGAACAAATCTAGAGATACAGACATACATAAGGTTCCAAATGCTTCATCACACTTATTAAACCATTTTATCTTTTCTGCATCAATTGTTGGTTCAACTTCTAATCCCATTGTTACCATATACAATCCATACTTTTTCAAGTAGAGGGACATTTTACTTTTCCAATCAAAATAGTTGCAGGGTGTTAATATAGGAATTGTTGATTGATCCATTTTAGGCAGAAAAGAAGATTGTTTGTGAGTGCACAAAAAGAGAAAGCAAGCTGCAAAAGAGACACCCCCCCTTTCCACTAGTCTCAGAAACTACCCCCCAAGGTATTACAATGTTGGCACTTTATGATTAGTGCATTTACAAAGCTTTTTCCAAGATGCAATGCTCAATAGACCCACAATGACCAAAATTATAAATTCTGATACAAAATGAATCTGAGATAAAATATGGAAAAATTAGCTCTATAGTTGTGTATTTCTTTTCAATACCTTTCCAACACCTATTCGTTTTCAAAATTCGGAGCACTGGGGTGAAAGTTATGGCTTGTTGAAGAAAAATGAAATAACAACTTCAACCTGCAATATCTGACAAAAAATGGAAAAAATTCTTTTCAAAACCTTTGTAGATGGAAAGTGCTTGTCTCCCAACTTTCCAATGATATCTTATTTGTTGAAATCCAATGTTCGAAGCAAAATATATGATTTTTTTTTTTAAAATGGTTGAATTTAGCCTATCGGAAACAATTTTTCTAGCAAAAAAAGTTTTATTTCTTATTTGATTACTAAAAAATCTACTCACTATTTTTAGACAATAAGAAAAACTCGGAAATGTTTTTAAGCTAAGAACAAAACCCATAAATCATTTTTTGATTCAGCAAGCAGAAGATGAAAAAATTATTTTTTTTAACCTTTAGCCAGGAGAAAAATGATGCACAATAATTTTTGTACATCAATTTTCTCCATATATGTGCAAGATATTGAAAATCTAAAAGATACCCAGTTGATATTTTGATCCTGACTACAAAACCCCAAAAAAAAATTCTCAAAAATGAGTGGAAGCTGGATTTTTTGAAGCAAAAAGCAAAACGGCTCTAATGAAAAATGAATTTCTTCAAACCCTCGCTTGCAACTGTGTCAAATGATCTCCAATTTGGATAAAACAAAAGTCAAATCTTACTTTCTCGAGTCTTTTGAATGTGTTGGAACAATAAAAAATGCTAACCATAAATGTTGCAATCATCCGGATCTCACAAAACACATATGCAAAATAAAGAGGTAATTAAATCTTTGCAAATCCTTCATATTCTTTAGATCGTTCAAGAACGCAAGAGAAGAGCATACGAGAATTTACAATATTTTTACAAGAAACTCAATCTCTTAATTAGGAATCTAAGAACTTAGATTTCTCAAAACAAAAGCTCTAATACCATGTTAGAAATCTAAAATAGATTGAATAATCCAAGAACTTTATAAGAGAAAATAAAAGCTACATAAACTAGAAAAGCATAAAGAATGCACACCAAAACTCTGAGAGATTATGCAATGTCAATATGAAAAAATTGCATTAAGAGCTTCAAAGCTGAAAAGATACAACACTAATATGCAAGAATGGATGCAAATACAAGCTAGGTAGTGAGTTTATATAGAATTTAGGAAAGGAGGTAGGTGGAAAATCCAACCAATAGGAATTAACCACAAAAAGTGGAGATGCCCATGAAAGGTGGAAAATATGGACCACCAAAAGTGGAAAGTGGTTCCACCCTTTAAGGAAGGGAACATCTCATCACTTATCTCCTAGTTATTAAATAATAAACTCACTTTATTATCCTAAGCAAGCTTAATTAAGTGTAGGGAAAACCTAGGACTAAGGGAAAATAAATTAACCCACTAGGAAAATAAAAACCTAAACCAACAAAAATGCCCTCAAAAAAGGAGATGATAATAAGAAAGTACAATGAAGAGAGACTATGGAACTTGCAAAAAGACGATGCTCAACTGCTCCTTTTGATCTTCAACTAGAAATAACCTCTGGATGCTCTTGTCGAAGCACCTTTAAATTTTGATGCAACAGGAGATAGTGGAGAAGATGAAATGTCCATGTTGGAAGTGGAAGAATGAATCTATGAATATAAATTTGATGGAGCAAAGTGTGAAAATATGTAAACATGAGAGAGTTGATCAATCTCACCCACTATAAAAATATCTCTGCTATAAGAATATAAAAATTGTCATTAAAATAGATGGAATTCAACTATCTTCCCATAATTTGTAAGTTGATAAATGGAAAGAATGTTGTTTTCCAATTTAGGAACAAACAAGATATTAGGAATAGTTTGATTGCATATCTCAACTATACTTTGACCACAAACACATATGAAAGTGCTATTAGCTATTTGTACCTTGTTTACATCAGAAGGATAAAAGGACATGTACACTTCTAAATAAGGAGATATATGATGTGATGCTCCTAAGTCAAGGACCCATTTATCAATCTTTGAACTTGTAGTAGTCATTATTACTTTTCCTTTAGATGTTGAACTAGATGAAGATTCTTTGATGGAAGTAGGAATCCCTTGTTACTCAAGTAGATGCTAAAGGTGGTGTATACTTTTCTTCATTATGCCCAATTTTCTTGCAAAAAGAACACTTTAATTTTTTGTGATTTACCATCTTTTATTTCTTTTTCCTTTTGTTGAGTTGCAACAAGAACTTGTGGGTTTGAATGTTACATGATACCCATTTGAATCAATTTGTCTTGTTCCTTTTTGAGAGAAACATCAAAATATGAGAGAGATGGCATAGTGTAGTGTGCACCAAAAGCATTCTTTATTACATGAAAAGTTGAAACAAACATTAAATATTGAGGATCTAACTTGGATAAGCTACTTAGGACCAATTTTTCATCTTTTTTTTATATTCCACGTTACTTGAGTTGAAACCTTAACAAGTTCAATTTACTGAAGAACTCCTAAATTGCATTAAAGTCTTGTGGATTAAGACTTATTAGTTCATTCTCTAGTTGATGTCCCCTCATTACATATTGCTTACCAAACAAATTTTCTAATGTAGTCCATACATAATTAGTTTTTATGGTAAAATTAATGTGAAAGAGAAGGTCGAGAGAAATAAATGTATACAACGTTTCATGAACTTCATCATTTCAATTATGTCATTTTCGTTTTTCAACTGCTCCTATAGGTTCAAGTTCCAAATCTATAGTGAGATGATAATCCTAGTTTCTTGAGATTTATCTCCATTGATTGATTCCATTCATACAAGTTAAATAGAGTTAGGATTATGCCCATTTTACAAAATAACACAAAAAACAACCCCCCTTGATTATGATTTTGATCCCCCCTAAATTTTGACACTTTTATATTTTAGTGCATATAAAAATTTCAAAGTAACAAATAATGGCACTTTATAATTAAGTGTGATATTATTTTTGATGAAATGGACAAGCGATATTCACTTTCACAAAAGAATAACTCAATGTGAGTAGCTCATCAAAAGATACAATAATCATATGTGCCTGATTTTGCACTTAGAAACTAAAAGTTTTCCTTTTACAAGAGGATACAAAATATGTTTTTAAACAACATAATTTTTACATCATATCGACACTAAAGTCTTTGAAATGGAAAGAGATTTTTTTTGAATATTTATATTTGGAAAAACAATCTCCCATTTGAAAGTTATGCCAAAAAGAAAACTACTCCCACTTTCAAGCACTTTTAATCAACTTGTAGTCAAGTTTTCTAACCATTAACTAAAAAATGGTTATTTAATAATGACAATTAATGTTGATCTCAAAGGGATAAATTCTAGGCTTATTTTTTACAACATAGTGTTAAAGTTCAATTTATAACAAATAACATTAAATGATAGAACATGAAAAACCAAATTGAAGTGGAAGAAGCCACCAAATTGAGAGTTTACGTGTTATTAACTTGGGCCTTGGTTGACCGTCTTCAAAGGTTGTTTGAGGGAAATAAAAATATTATTTTGATTCTCCAATGATCTAGAGATTTGAAGTATCCTTTCTAATCTTCTAACTAGTGGCAAAAATATCTTCCTATAGGTGCCCCTATTGAAACTCAAAATATTAGCCTCCTTTTCTACTCATGACTTGAGAATGCTTTGTTGTGTGAGGAAGGGTGTGATGTAACTGTAGATTATTTCACACTAGATAGAGAATACGTCTGACCCACGACCTTAGAAACACATTCCTATATGATGCCTTTGTTAGTGTTGACTAGCATGGTGATAGCATATGGGCCACAAAGTGCATCCAAAAGGTGTTACACCCCTAACCTTAACTATGTTTTACCTTTTTACTTTTGAAGTAATTAGTAGATGATTACGCATGATTCACTGATATGACATCTAGTAAAATGTCTAGAAAAATCATGTTTTCATGAGTATGTTTATTTGACTATAATTGACATGTGTTTAAAAGTTGTCAAGATGTGACAATTTCATAAGGATTATGAAATGACTAATGATACACTAATCTTGTGTTGTTGATTGCAAGTTGTATTTGGGGAATAGGTTTTCACCCCTTCGAGAAAGGAAGGGAGAGCATCATCAAAGAGAAGGGTATAGATACAAGGAAAAGAACAAGTTGTCACCATCTTAGGTCTAGTGTTGATGCAAAATGGTGAACCTAGTTGTGTCAGGTAAGTGATACTTGACCCTTTGGTCTAAGTTTATTTCTCGACTTGGCAAGTTTTCAATGTCATTAAAAGTCTTGTTTCATGTTGTTTAACATCAACCTAATCATTTTGGGGAAAGTGACGTCATCAAGGTTGAACATTAGTTGTTTTGTGATTGAGAAAACTTTATGTCAAACACATTGCTTATTATGTTGTAATTGAGTTTATGTTGTGACCTCAATAGCATGATTTTAAATACATGTTAATGGATAAATGACCTTGTGGTGTCAAATGGTGAAAAGATGGGTGATGCCAATATAATGGCATAGTATGTTTTAGACCTCTCTCTATGTTTCACCACGATATAATAGCTTACAAGATTTAATACTTTTTAAAAAAAAATTGTAAGAGGCTTATTAATTTTTTTCGACTGTTCAAGTTGTAACTCAAGTGGTAAGCTTGATTATTTTGGAGAGGAGCTCAGTTAGTTTCAAAGTAGAGTTTATAGTAATGCATTGTCTAAGCTAAACCCTGGGAGGTTATGAGGAAATGCCATGAAGGTGACATAAGTTTCTAGCATTTTGAAATTCAAAGAATATATCATCATCGAAGTCATGGCTTGCCTTAAAGACACAACCTCTCTAACCGCTTCAAGAACTAGTTCCTATAATTGTCTTTATATCGGTTTTTTTATAACTAATTCTTGCCTGGCTAATGGGGGAGAGTGAAGAAGCTAGCGCTCCTCCATTCATCACTTATAATATGGAAATGATATGTAATTAAAGGTTTACAATTCAAATGTATTTAACCTTAATTACAATTATTCCTGATCCAACAAAATTGTGTGATTATGCTTCTTAACCATTGAAAATGTAAAACTAGTTCATTAAACTTTACAAAACTTGAATTTTTTTATCTAACTACTATAATGTTGTAATTAGAAATCAAATTCTGAATTGAAAAATGAAAAGAAATGGAGATAATGATAGATAGAAGATAGAAGAATAAGATAGAAGATCAGAACATGCAGGTTGATAACGAAGTTCGTCCAATTAGGACTATGTCTCTAGGTCCGCTTTTCAAGTAGGACCGCTTTATTAATGTTGTCAGGCAATCGAATTGCCTTGTTACAATATCCAAGCTCCAAAACCTGCATAAAATTTCTCACAATCTCCTCTCAACACTTGAAGACACTCAAAAGGCCTTCGTGCTTACAATATTCTCCTCCAAAGAATTATTTCTCCAAAATGAACTTCACTAATTCCCCCTATTACAATTTTCTCCAAGAAAATTCTACTACAATTTTTTTCCTCTCAAATCACTACTACTCATCTCCCCATTTTTCCTTCTTTTTATACACAATTTTTTCCCAATATGGCTAATAACCATATGATTTGAAAATATCACCCACATCTCCAATTTTAACCTATATCTTTGAAAAACCCCTTAAAATAACATTAAAATCTGACCCCCCTTAAAATATATTCTTTGGGGTAATTTTTAGATTTTATAGTTATCGGGTTCCCACAAGAATAGAATAAAAGATAAAACAACTACATAAATCCCGAAAATCACGACTACTGTGGTGGCCGCAGTACATAATGGAGAGTGGGAGGTTGTCGGTTTGACTCATCTAATCCCCAAAAATCCGGCAATATACACTTTAAATAAAACAACACCACTAATAGCATAAAAGACTTGTGCGGTGTGTTGGTGGAGATAAAAAATAATACAAGACAGGTTAAGGGTTCGAATCCCTTACCCTTCATTTTGATCTAATGCTGTCAAATTCAACCATGCCACAAGGTGCCACGTGTCACCCAACCATTGGGACACGTGGCACTCTACTATTTGTCTTCATATTGACATGTGGCATATTTTGATTAGGCCACATCAAACACAAGGATGACATGTGTCATATTTTAATTGGCTAGAATATAACTGTCCCTGCTATGTCAGCGTCAATGTTGACTATACTTTGTTGACGTCATCAAAGTCAACTAGAGTCAAACCTTTGACCAGTCGTAACTTTCACATACGAGCTCCATTTTTGAAACCGAATATAGTTCCAGAATCAATGCGATGAGCACTACGACTTGGTGTCATTTTTGTTTTGTTTTGAGACGGTCAATATTTTGCCTTTTTGAATCCTTGATTCCCCTGTTTGACCAAACCTTTGACTGAGAATAACTTCTGCATACAGACTCCTTTTGGGCCCGTTCAAGTTGCGTCTAGATCATGTCAGCAAGCTCTATCCAATGATGATGATTTGGATGAATTCTAAGAATGTGAAATTTCTAGGTATTTTGGATCCACCTAGATCAAGAAAAGAGAACTAGCAACTCTCTAAGGGAGTTAAGATGAAAACTGATTTAAAATTCTATGTTTTCAGAATGCCAAGTCGTGGCATAGAGAAAGAAAAGAGCCTCTCGTTCCTTGTGGATAGAAAATCATTCTAAAGCTCACGCAGTAGTGGGAGAAGGCCGTGGGCATAGAATAGTGAGTTTTCATTCAATAACAAGTACGAAACTCAAGGGAGGTGAGAGTAGTTGTGGGTTTATGCCCTCAAAATGGTTGTTGATATAAAATGGAAGAGTCTTTTTTCCATCTTCTACAAAACCAGTGCAAATAGACATCCATCAAAGCGCGTCTAAAAGGAAGGGTGTGCATTGCAATGCTAAAAGACATGCATGCAGAATGCGGAAGCATAGACAACACGCAAATACTTTTTATGTTACCTTGATGAGATGTCATCTCATGGGACACAAGGATTGAAGGATATGCTTAAAATGAAATAAAGGCTCCTAAGACTTTCAAAAAACAAATACAATTACAAGAATAATGCCAAACTCGCGGAATTGAGAGCATTTCCTCGTCCATGGGGTGACAATACCTCTATAAACAAATGGGAAGTGGTGTGCTAGTACCCAACGATAGGTGCTAAGAGATATCTACAAAAGTTAGACCCTTCACTTGGTTCGGTGAAAGAATAGAAGAGGTTATAATTCTATATCTTTCCACAAGCTTGGTGTAAGCATCATTGGTAATAAAATCCATATTAGCATCATTTATACATGCATTTTTTTCTCCATCCTTAACGTATTATACTTTGCATGAAAAGAGTTATTATGGGTGTTTCAGATAGAAATATTATGTTATAGTCTGAAACAAAAAAAAACACTATATTGGAGTTATCTTAACAAATTTTGATTACAAGAAAGAAAGGATGAATCTATGTAATCTTTTATTTAGCTTGTTGAACATGCATCCTTAAAGGGAAAATGGTACAAGTTCTAGAGAATGGAAAGACCAAATCAATATTCCCTTAAAAGAGACATATAAGGTTAAATGGATATCTAGGATGAAGACTATGATAGTTCAATAGATGTATTCTTGCTTTTAGGAGCGTATCTTTGCTATTTATTTGAAAGGAGGTTTTAGTGAAGATGATAACCTTATGATATTGAAGCGACAATGTTGTTGTTGGCCTCCTACAATGATCTTAACAACTAATCCCTTACAACTATGATTTAGAGATTGGACATCTAATCTAAATAGCTATTTCAATCATCATGAAGGTGCATTTAACTTGTCAACCCAGGGACGTGAACTTGAAATGGGTCAGCATAGTATGTGCACTAAGGATCCAAAGTAGCCATATTCATTCTACAACTAAGAAAAACATAATGTTGAAGGTAAATAGCTTGGAAAGAAATACCATAAGTGTTGAGCATCAACCAACAACTAAACTAAGCTGAAATGCATGACAGAAATGAAAATCTAAGCAAACAAACAAGAAACTACTATGTCTGTTTTGGCTGCAAGAACAGTCATAGAATGGAATTCTCGTGGTTGTAGGAATAGTTAGTGTCAGATTCTTAACTAATTAATGAACAAAAAGTAATGACTAAGCTAAAGGACAAAATGCTCACCAAGTGGGCCCCCTTGGATGAGTATTCCTTAAGACAAATGTAAACTCAAATGCATGAACTTATAACTTCATTTCATTCATTGAAAAATAACAGCACAATGGAGCATCATAAATGTATTGCTTGAAAAACTAAGAATGTGAGTACATCATCAGATTAAGCAACCTCTTTTGAAGGAGCGTCTGAGTCTTATTTATAGAGAGAAAAGCTACTAACTAATCACCTAGCAAGGTGGTCAACTCCAACAAATTAGGAGGACACCACTTAGGGAAAGCATGCAAAGTGGAGAGGCGGTTATGCATGCGTGGAATCTGATAAGACATGCTTGCCCCAATGCAGATTTAGCACAATAGTAACACCTATATTCACTCAATAGACAATTAAGACCATTTACAAGGCGGTTACAATTTCAATTTGAATGAGGAATCTCCCACTGTCATGAGTCTTCCCTTTGTTGACCTTTGGATGACCACCTTGTTGACTATTATGGTGAATGACCGGTTGGCAGAATCTCCTTTAATTGTGTAAGAGGCTAATTATATCTGCAATGTCAACATGCACAACAATTGCATATCCATAACTATCTTAAAGTAATATCCATTAATCCACATGTAAAATCAACACAAATAGTTCATATAGCATGTTGATGTCATTAAAGATTGCAGAAATAAGCTTATGCACAATGTCTATGGTTTTGAGGAAATATTATAAAAAGATCAACATCCAAACATCAAAGTCTATAACAACTATGGAAAATAGACAATAAACTTCTATCAAAATTGAGTTATAAACTGGACTCATCAGTTGCATTATGGATATAGAATTCTTTATGCGAAATTGAGTTTTGCATGTCATTTTGTAAAACAATTCAAGGAGAATAGGTGATCTAGGGACGTGGAAATTTAGATAGCCTTTTGATTAACCACTATTACTTATGTTATGTTATCTCAGGAGAGAGAGTAAACTAGGCAATGCAAAGATATAGATCTCATAGTTCTTGTTCAATATAACTTATTTTAGTGCTAAGTGCACAAAAGGCATAGATAGCCCAAGACTGGGTATCACTGGGATGATTTACCTTAGGGTGGGACATAAGGAGAGATTTGTAACTCAATTCCATATGATGGTGGTAAACTATTATGATCAATAAAGGTTTATGGGAGAAGGAAGTTATTTATGAGTTCATAACTTAACCTATGTTGAAAGTCAGTAGACTCAAGTAGACCAAGGGGTCGAAAGTAGATTATTATCTTTTATAAATCAACCTTTTAGGGTTGTAAGATTGTCTTAGATCAAAACAATTAATATAAAATTATAGTGTTCATTTAGATATTATATTGGTGAGGAAATACCTTAAATACTATGCTTATTCATGTTACATGAAATCTAAACTTGAGCAATGCCAAGTGGTCTAGGAAAGACTAGAAGTATTTTTTTTGTACGTTTTGATATGCTTATGTTAATACCTTTGGGAAACAAGGAAGTTTTTTATTTCCATGTATTGGGTTAAGAGAAGCTAAACCCTGGTATTGAAACAAGGAGGATATGGGAAATCTATAACTCTTATGTTGGATATTACATTGTATGTATATATATTGATAAACAGTGTAAGGTAAAAAAAAACATATTTGATCGATAGTGAAAGGTTGAGAAAACCATGGAACAAGACAGGAAGAGTCTTAGTAACACGTTAAGTGATTCCATGATAATGTTGAAACTCGTTCTAATGCATCAAAGATGTTTGATATTAGAATTAGAGAGTAGAATGACAAAAAGTCATAAACCCTAGAAATTGCAAGTATGCAATGAGGGACTCATAAAAAGGTTAGAAATACCTAAATCTTTATATTACATGTGTATCCTGGATTAAGGATTAGTTCTAAGTCAGATTGGCTAGAATGGATTTTCAGTATAGACAAGTTGTGTCTAGAGTACCAAACAAAGTAATTAAGATGATAGTATGAGATAATTTCTAAGACGAATTAGACGTGTGTGTCTAGATGGCATGACCAATTAGAATGATCATACTTAGCTAGAAGGGATCTAGAGTTGAATGATCGATTGAGTTTTGTAGGACACATCACCAAGACTCAGATGGAGAAACTTGATATTTCCTTATATCTATACCCTTCATGAAGGGTAGGACCACTTTCGGTTAGGAAGTGTGTGGGGGACCGCTTGAGTCTGTGGTTGGAGGAAAAGCACTCAGATGATGCTCTCCCTATGTAGTAGATGACTCATCGAGGCTCGTGAAGATAGATATCAACATTCTAGATGCAATGAACTCCATGATATGGCTTATGAAAGTCAAACTTATGAGGTAAAACTATTCTTTTTCCATTTGCATTTTATGTAATATAAATGAAAAGTGTAAGGACTTCTCTTTGATTCTAGTTGCAATTACATATGATTTCAAGTTTGAAATTATCTAGAAAAGTTGTACTTTATTTCTTGAGCTTAGGAAAATGTTAAAAACAAAAAAAAATCTCTCATGGTTACTAATTTTATTTACCTTCTAGCAAATTCTTGAGTTTAGTGAGTATTAAGAGGAGGGATGTTACAAAAGGCTTGGGATTATATTGTAGGCTACAAATGTGATGGAACCATAAATTTTCATGCAAGAAGAGAGGATCTACATGGAGTTTGTAAATTTCCTTTGCATAGGCCTCTAAGTAGTCTACAAAAAGTATGTTGCCCCTCAAGACATGCCACGACGAATGGCACAATGCCTAGGAAAGCTTGGAGGCTATGCAAGGCATGCTATTGATGAAGAATAACACATAATTATGTTTTGCAAGATGCCAATAAACTCTTCACAGAGAATCCATAAATTCCTACATGATGTCCATTGCTCTATAAAATTTTGACCACATAACAATACCACAAACATACAAAAAACCATGAATGTATGCACAAATTTTTAAATAATATCTCACAAATAAAATTGAACCAACAATCAAATATAAAATGGCATTGATACCATTTTGGTGTTCCAACCAAGATCTTTGATGGAGTTTTGATATTAAAAAATCTACGAGATTGAGAAAACAAAGAATGCAATACATGAGTTGAATAAAGGAATTGATTAGAAGTGTGTGAAATCCTCAATGAAAAAACATAGATGGATGGGTCTTGACAAATAAGCCTGATGAGGTACACATGTACAATGAAAATATATCATAATGTGATCCCTCATCAACCTCAACACTATTGATAGGCATCATTCCTTAAGTTATTTTGTGGCCTTTTAACACCTTTCAAAAACTATTTCTACATTTGTTCTAGCCCTTTATTTTTGTTATTTTGAGGTCTCTGTCGACAAAGTTGGAATTATTTATAGGTGCATTCCAACAGTTTCATTCATAAAAAATATAAAAAGCATTCACATGGTTGTGAATAAGAGAGTTCCAATAGTTGTGGTAACTATGCACATGCCACACCTCCCTCCACAAGCACTCAACCTACTTTAATTGCAT
Organism: Sequoia sempervirens; assembly: GCA_007258455.2. NCBI lineage: Eukaryota > Viridiplantae > Streptophyta > Pinopsida > Cupressales > Cupressaceae > Sequoia > Sequoia sempervirens. The sequence goes on along the minus strand of VDFB02000003.1, from coordinate 193,652,302 downwards.
GAAGAGGTGATTTATCCACCTGAGTTGCACCCTACAAGAATATGCACCTTGTATTTGTGTTTGTTGGCCAATTGACTCCAACACTTCAATTTTTTGTTGTTGGTATATGATGTAGGAGCATCCTGTGGTGTAAGGGAAATCTTGCATCACCCAAAAATATTATATTTTCATTTTGTTTGTAGTTTCATTAGTTGTTTTGGGGCCCATGGCGACTCATGCAGTCTTTGGGATAGTTAGAAGTTCAAAACACCCAAAAATAATCACCTGCTATTTTTAGTAAGCCGGTCTATTCGGGTTCCTATGTACACAAAAATTGACCCCAAGGAGTGAAATTGGAAAATAATATTTTTGGTGAAAGAATCATCTCAAAATCTTGTGTTGTTTGGCAAATATTAAATTTTCATCCTGAGGAATTTCTCTAATGAAGTTTAAAACTGAAAATTGAGACCCTTTGGAGTCCTGAAACAGGGTGCAAAATCTCTAATTTGAAGAATGGTTGTAGATCTCTTCACAAGCTTTCCAACAATATATTACAATTGAAAATCTAACAGTCGGATTGAAAGTTATGACCCCGAGAACTTGTAAATATATTAATATAAAATAAAATAAAAATAAAAATCCTCTATAGTGGGAAATAGAAGTTGGAATTTCTGGCACCAAAATGGGGTTAAACCTTCCAGAATATTCTTAGGTAGTTACACTTCTTGGATAAAGAGGGAGAACAAGGGTTATAAAGGAGAGCTTCGGTAGTGCAGATTATGGTTTTTGGCTTGGAGATTTCTATAATGAGAAGGCCCATGTGGTTGTAGTATGCTATTTTCTGAGTATTATAATTTCACTTCATCAAGATAATAGAAAACAAGTGTTTCTTTCTATTTTTCTATTTATCTCTCTTGTTTAGTTGTGTGTGTGTGGTTTTGTAAGGGGAGTGCCCTCATTAGTATATTGGCAACATCCATTCCATATGCTTGGCTCATCAACCATTGAATCAAGCAATGTTCTTTTCCTCACTCTCTATGTAGCTTCTCTTTAGTAAGGAGGGCTAGAATTTTCATTTCTCAAATTGCAAATTTTAAAGGGCAATGCCAACTGCTCCTCCACTTGAAACACATCCCTCCACACTTGGTGTGAAGATCTATTCCCTAGTATCCTTCACACCTACACACATTGCATTATTTGGTGTGGCTTGTATATGGTTTAATTTCCAATAATGAACTCCTTCATCATCCTTTGAAGTAGGTGGTTATCTTTGCCTTGTTGCCACTCAACCTCCTCCAATAGTTTTTCGCTTGACTCGACCCCTTAAGGGAGTATCCATTCTACATTTGTTGGGTTTATCATTATATTTTTGTCACAACACTTAGAAATTTATTGTGGCATACATAGTCCATAGTCAAATAAATCTAGCATTCTATAAATAGATAATAGTTGTTGTCTAAATTCACAATTAACGCCTAAACCACTACTTAATGCTAGTTCTTTTGGCTTTACCAACATCTCATAAAAGGTTTTTTTCTTGTTTTTGCATACTTGCAAATTGGGGGTTATTTTTCCAAGTGTAAATAGTCATAAAAAAGCTAGTTCCACCACCGATATTTTAGCATTGAGACGTTTGAGGTTTGTTGTTGTTTAATAGCAAAATTTAACCTCCAAAGTCATATTTATAAGTGAATTTTGTTGGGGCATAACTTTCAACTTGATTATTGAAATTTTGCAAAAAAAGTTTTCATTTCTATCAAAATTTTGCAAGGAATTCCATTTCACATGTAAAATTAAGATTTGGATAGTTCATTTTGTAAAAATTATCATGTATTATAAATTATTGATTTTTCATCTGATCTTCGCAACTTGTAAAAATTATCTTGTACATTTTTTGGAGGGGCTACAATCAACACTAATCATTATTGGGGAGGCTCTTTGAATCAAGGGGGAAATCTAGGTATTTCTATTTTTGAGTTTTTTAGCTCATGTGATCATGTCTCTCACACTAAATCCCTTCCATTTGAGTATTCTTCACAATCCTCCTTTTAAATGGAAAATCAAATATGGATATTGTAGAAACAAAATATATACAATAGAAGAATGTTAGTTTCATCAAATTGAGGAAATGGAGCAAATTCTTCTTCATCATGGTATTGCCTTACCTCATCCTCTCGTTCCAACACATGCAAAAACACAATCTAGACTCACTCACATATATTGTGAGACATCATTACTTGGGGATAAACAATCTAGTCAAATGGCTTACATTGATATCTCATTTCCCATATCACCTTTTTCTACATTTGAACCTAGTGTTGATTCATTCATGAGTTCTCATTATTCTTTGCATCAAGTCATTGCTATTGTAATTCTAGATCCACCATATTGGGATGCATATCTATTAGACATCACATCTTTATTTGTAGAATCTCAAATTTCAAATTTGGATGATAGTATTGAGGACCTTCATCTTCTATTTGATTTAGCTTCGATGAATTTGCATCACCACTGCTATCTTTGGATATTTCTCTTACCTCGCTTACACTGACTTCTAACGTGACAGTTTATGCAAACATTTATGAGTTTACCTATCCAACTTCATCATCATCTATGTTGAAATTCTCTCTCTCTCTCTCTATATATATATATATTACATAAATAAATGTGTGTGTACAAATATTTCATGCTATTATCCAACAATAATTAGATTAAGATAGGTACTCATAATAGTATATATGTGTATAAATACAATATACATATGTACTCTTATGAGTACTAAAATAATACATTGTAGCATATAATTTTGCGTAATTTTTTGTCCTCAAGCCCATGTAGTCTTTATTCATTTATCCAAAAATCAAAACAAGATATGTATTGTCATAAAAATTCATAAAAAATAATGGTTGATGTTTAGAGCATATACTAAGAGCTATCTTATCTTTTAGTTCACATATCCTTATGGTTTTCTCTATCTAATATTTATAAAAGTAATCACAATCGAAGTCTTTTATTAGTCTAATGTAGAGTAATGACCAAATGGATTCATAAAACATTTCATATAATGCAAACATTTAAGACCAATTAGTTAAACCCAATTACATATCTCTGAAGTACTTATAAAATTTACCCTATTTGGCTAAATGTAACCCAAAGAATATTTTAGTCTTATTGTTACAAGGTCAAACATAAAATTTACACAGTCATAATAATAACAAGGTTCTTAATACTATAAAGGCCAAAATATAATCTTTGCATAGCTACAATAATGACACAATTTTCAAACAATACCAAACTCAATATAAACACTAGTAAAGCTTTTATCACCATCTAAAATAAATCACAAGTTTAAAGGCTTGAGATAATTATAATGATACCAAGATATAATTAACAATAGTCAAACCTAATAGTTAGGTTAATCTACTACAAGATCAACAAGGTTGTCTATCTTTTTTTAAGTCGAAGGGCTAGATATTTTAGTCTATTGACATTCACATATATAAAGTTGTATAATAACAATAAAAATGACATGATTAAGTAGAATAACCTCACAATCACATAAAAGTGACAAATTTGATAGGATTGCAAATGAAAATAGTGCTACCATTTAGATTGATCAGGTAGATAGGCTTAAAAACTAACCTTCATAAAAATATATTTGTTCAAAAATGAAAGACCAAAGGATTTTTAAAATATGATAACATCCTTGTTGAGAAATACTTTTCAAACTAGTAAACCCTAGCTTGACTTTAGTGAACATCTTATACTAACACCTTATGAAATGAAATGGTATCAAAGATACCCAAGAAAACAAATGCTTGTTTATACTTTGATTTAAAAACTATCTATCAATCATTATATGGACTATGGCCTAAATGGCCAAAAACATTAACCAAACAAAGCTTGCTAACCAAAAATAGAAAAGGGTTATAAATTCCTCAAACTCATCCATAATCAACAAAAAACCACATGTGTTTGCATTCAAATTAACAAAATAAATTTCTTGAGATATCTATAATCAAACTCCTTCAAAAACATTTCTTGCTCAATGATATACTAGAAAAACATGGCTAAGTTACATATTGAATGCCTCGAATTAAAAAATAGCATAGAGCATCATCTTTTTCCTTTGTTCTCAACTCCTCCCTGTTCCTTCTTCTTCCTCTTCTCTGCATTTTTCCTTCTTTGCCTTTAACAACCCCTTCTCACCACTTCCCTAAATTCAAGCACATAAAATTGGAAATTATTTCTAGTTAACTCCACTTCACCAAGCAATACTTTGACATTAATGTTTCATTTAATGAAGACTCTCCACTTTGAAGACATGATAGCTATTCCGAACTTCTCCCCTTTCTCAAGGGACTATCATTTTAATGCATGTCATTTTATGTTTATAATAACTATAATCATACATACACATGTATATATATATATATATAGATAACCACAATTCATATATCTATTATATATATTTATAACTATACATATACTTATATCATATATATACTTTTATTTATTTATATAATATTAATTATTTATATCCTTAATAATTATCTCAAATTGAGATACATGGATTCTCAAGCATGTTATTTACAACTATTTATATATGGATATAAATATTTTATCAACCATTCACTTATATAAACATATAGATCTAACTTAATAAAAAATATTTTACTTAGCTGATAAAATTTGATATGGAAAGTTAATTTCCCAAACAAAGATCATGCTAAAATTTTCAAGGTAATATTATGATAAAAATGCACTCATTAGACAACAATTATGGAGAATGTACATATTATACAACATTTTTACAATCTTGCAACTCATGATATTAAATAACCAAAAACACAACAATCAAATAGCACAAAGCAAACATCATCAATAATAGATAAAATATTAATATCAATATTAAAGGATTAATATTAGTGTTAATATGAGCCGAAAAATGGAGTGAAAAAAGCAGAACACTGGCAGTTGGTACAAGGATGCCCCGAAATAGAAAACAAGTGGTCATCGACAATATAGAGGCTCCACAGAGGCAGGCGCTCCCCCACATGGCAACCAAGGTCAAGTATGGAGACCCACACAACATCCAGGGCAAAGGTATGGGTGGTCAGGGAATCAAAGATTAGGCAAGCCTCCACAACAATCAAGAGCTAGGAATGATCCTATTTGGGCTCCCCAAAGAAACTAGGCTCGACCAAAGTTTAGGAGGAAAAATGGAAGGGAGGGCAACACACAGGCGAATAAAACATGGGTACCGAAGATTCGGGATGGAAAGCCATATGCCCCTCAGATCGAAGAAACAAAATTATGAAGATCTCGACCAGTTATATGCAACCATGATGGGATTATCTCAAGGAATGTGGTTTGTTTTTCAAAAGGACTAGAAGTGAGACCACAAACCAGGAAGGAAGTCATAGATTGGTTTGCAAACCGCTTCAAAGGCCGAGTCAGAGCAAAAACCCTAAATAATTTATTTTTTCTATTAGAATGTGCAGAACAAGACATCAAAAAGAAAATTCTTTTTGGGGAATAGTTATTTTTTAAGGGTTTTTGCTTTTATAAATTGGACTAGGAACCAAACTTTAACCCTAAACAACAAAAACCAAAGAAATTTCCTCAATGGATAAGTTTGGATAACTTACCCCTGAATATTGGAGCAAAGAAAAACTAGGGAAAATCGGCAAAGCCCTAGGGACTTTCATCGGTTTTGAGGAAGAATTTTTTCTGGGAAAATCATGAGTTCCCAAAATTATGGTTGATTTAAACACTGAGCTCAGATTCTTAGACAATTTAGAGATTCTCATTGAAAAAGGAGATTGGTTTCAGAAGGTCTCAGCTGACACAAAGGGAGGTAGATGCATCTTAAGCAAGGAATATATAGTAAGCTTCTCAAAAGGGGCATGCAAGGCGATTGACCTAGCTCTAAATGAAGGTTGGGATGGAAGGAGAACAAAAGGAACACTAAACTAGGAGAGCACAAAAACTGGGAGTAGCACAAAGGGGAAATGAAGGGAGGAGATAGTGGGAGTCATGAATGATCGGAAGATCCAAGGCTTAGATGAGGCCAAGGAACCAAACCCTAGTGGACATATGGTTAAAATAGTTTTCCTTGAAGAGCTAAAAAACTTAATGAAAGAAACAGAGGAACTGGAAAAGGAGATAAGTGAGAATATATTGTCTATTTTGACACAAGGAATGATTGAGGAAAGCAATAGGGAGGCCATAGATAATACCTAGTGTGATAAGGTAACCTTGCCAATAAGGTAGATAACTAAGACATAAGAAGCCCCGTGGCGGGGAATTGAGACAACTTGTTTGGGAGAAGATATCAATGACAATTTCTTTAAGATAGCTATGATAAGCGAAGAGGAAGAATAGGTTAGGGCAATTCAAGACATCACATTTCCTTTCAACAATGCATAGGGCAAGCCAGAGGAAGGCCTCAACAAATATGTTATCCAAATAGACCAGTAACTGTTGTTGGAGGCTGCAACTGAGTCAGAGGAAGAACAAGAGGAAACAAGAACCCCAGGAAAATTAGGGATCCAACAATAATCAATCAAAAAGCCCAAGTTGGACTGTAGGAAAGGGAAGTCAAGAGGGAGAAAGTCAATGCAGGAATTGAGATCTATGGATGGTGATGTTGAAGGGCAGCAAAAGCTTACCATCTTGCTAAAACCAGGGAAGGGTGCCCCCTTCTCGGATTGCCATGAGGCTGCTATCATGGAATGTTAGGGGCTTAAATTCCCCTAACAAACGACATTTGGTCAAAATAAGACTTGTTTTGACCAAAGAAGACATAGTCCTAATACAAGAACCAAACTAAGCAATGAGGATTTAGAGACTCATAAGAAAAATATTGTAGGGTGGAATGTTGCTGGGGTGAAGAAAAGTGGAGCTTTTGGTGGTATAGCAATTGTCTGGAAACCAAACATGGTGCAGATTGAAATGGTGGTAGAGAACCTATGTTGGCAGGTTTTTTGGGTTCATAGTATTCAATCCAAGCTCAAATTTGGAATCATAAATGTGTATGGGCCCAATTTGTGTATAAGAAAACATAGTTTGTGGCAAGAAATCAAGGTGTTCTTGAAGACAATGCAAGGGAAGAATTTTATTTTAGTTGGGGACTTCAATGCAATACTGGAAGATAGGGATAAACTGGGTGGAATTCAAAGAGAAAATCAATCCCAAAAGGATTTCAAAGATTGGATCATAGAAATCAAATGCTTAATATAGACTTCAGGAATGGCACTTATACATGGATGAACAGGAGGTTGGGCCCTTGTATGATAGTTGAAAAGCTAGATAGGTTTCTATTTTGGGGAGGTTTAGACAATTTTCCATTCCTATTTGAAGCTACCATTTCCCCTAGTGCTAGATCAAACCATCTACCAATACAATTAGACATTCAAGAAGATCATATCCCTATCCATTCACCCTTTAAATTTGAAAACATGTGGCTCAAGGACCCAAGATTTCCAAGGTTAGTGGAAGAATGGTGGGTTGGATTCCAAGTAACGTGATCAAAGATGTATTGTCTAATAACCAAATTGAAATGGTTGAATCAGAAGATCAAGGAGTGGAACTGGAACTGTTTCAAAAATATCTTTGAAACTAAGGAAAGCATAGAGGAAGACCTCCTTATCGTGGAAGAGGATATACTACAAAACGAAATGAATCAACAAAACTACTTCAAGGAAAAAGATCTCTTAGGGAAATATAAAGATGTTTTGGCCAAGGAGGAAGTCTTTTGGAAGCAAAAGTATAGAGAATTCTAGCTCAAAGAAGGGGATAAGAACACAAAACATTTCCACAACAACACAATGCAGCAAAGAAGTGTGAACCAAATCACTAGTTTAAAATGAATGGATGGGTCTATGGTTGAGGAACCAAGGGAAGTGGCTGAAGAAGTGGTAAGATACTTTAGTAAGCTACTAAAAAATCCTGAAGGATCAATTATGCAACATTAGCAAGATCTGTTAAAAAACATCCCAAAGTTAGTCACAGAGGCACATAATAAGATGTTGAATGAAAAATACACGAAGGAAGAAGTAAAAGTGGCCCTTTTCCAGCTACACCCAGATAAAGCCCCTAGCCTGGATGGGTTGTCAGCTGGTTTTTTTTCAAAATTTTTGGGGACTGATTGGTGATGAACTGGTGGATGTGATTGAAGCCTCGTGGAATTCTAAAAGCTTTCTCAAGGAAGTAAACAATACATTCATAGCTCTAGTACCCAAGAAAGAAGTCACAAAAACATTGGATAATTACATGCCAATCGCTCTTTACAATACAATATATAAAGTGATGACAAAATCCATGGAAAATAGATTAAATCTCATTCTACCAAGGATGGTTGTTGAAGAAAAAATAGGCTTCGTTCCTAGGAGAGCAATCTTGGATGAAATCATTATTACACAAGAGGTGATACATTCCTTTCAATAGAATAACAAGCTAGCATGATTATTAATCTTGATATTCAGAAAGCCTAATATATGGTGGACTATAGATTTCTGATCAAGGTTCTTGAGGCCTTTGGATTCAATAAGTGTTTACTAAATTGGGTCTTTATATGCATTTCCATGCCCAGATTCTCAATCCTAGTAAATGACACGCTTGAAGGTTTTTTTGAAGTGTCAAGAGGACTGCAACTAGGAGACCGAATCTCTCCCTTTCTGTATATCCTCATGGCAGATGCTCTAGGGAGAACAATCACCCATGGCATAAGCTCTGCCTAGATTGAAGGAATAAGGGTAATGAGTAACTTACAGGTAGTATCTCATCAACAATTTGCTAATGACACAACATTAATGGGAGTAGCTAAGAGGAAGGATGCAATCCACTTAAACACAATACTCAGGAAATATGCTAAGGCCTCGGGACAAGCAGTAAATTAAGGAAAAATAGAAGGCTTTTTCTTTAACACGACTATACAAAAGGAGCAATAGATTTTGAATATTCTATGCTTTAAAAAAGGTGATCTGCCTTGTACTTACTTGGTAATTCCATTGGAAAAGGGAGCTAGATCAACTAGACTTTGGGATCCACTCAATCTCAAAATGAATGCAAAACTGGACTCATGGAAATCTAAATGGTTAACCTGGGCTAGGAGGATAATGTTAATAAAATCAGTATTATCAGCTCTTCCAATCTACCTTATGTCAATAATGTGTATGTTGAGCGAGTGTGTTTCTAGCCTAAAAAATGTATAGACAATATTTTTGGAAAGGCAATGAAGAGAAGAGGAAAATAGCCCTAATCACTTGGGAAAAACTATGTAGAACCAAAGAAGATGGTGGGCTTGGATTCAAACACTTGGATTTGCAAAACAGAGTCCTTGGGGAAAAGCTCATATGGTGTATGCATAAAGAACCACAAAGAAAGTGGGTGAAAATTCTTCACCACATGTATCCAAAGGATGATAGTAATGACAACATCCTAACTATCTCCAACCCACCGACTGGCTCCTGAATTTGGAACTTCTTGCAGAAATGCAAATGTGTAGTTTGTGACTATCTTTCATGGGATGTTCATGATGGAAGTAAGGCATTAATGGGAAGACTTATAGGTTGGGTTTCCAAGTTTGGATAGTCTAATTGAGGTGGAAGAGGTCAAACGCACGTTGAAAAGTCTCTGGGGTGATTGAGTCAAGGACTACATTATCCTAAACACGAACAATGTGGTGTTAGATTGGAAGTGGAGGGACTTCATTGGAATCAACTTACCACAAAGAGAGGTTTGAATCCTCATTGAAGCATTAAAAAATAGAACATTGTCTTTGCGCGACAGTTGTGACTCTCTAATTTGGGCAGGAGCTAAATATGGCAATTACAATGCAAAAGATGGATATCGATTGTTGTACAAGGAGAGGGGTGGGATTGTAGATAGTCTCCCCCTTTAGTTGTGTTGGATTAATGTCTGCCTTCCCAAGGTAGGAACGTTTGCATAGGAAATGATACAAAATAAAGTCTTAACAATAGATCGGTTCCTCTGCCTAGGATTTCAAGGCCCATTGAGATGTGTCTTGTGCGAGCAAGTTGAAGAAACATCCAACCATTTGCTTCTTGGTTGCCCGTATGCACAAAGCTTGGATGGGTGGGGGCTATGCCAAATGACTTGCTTAGTTGGTTCCGCTCATGGCCATCTTTGAAAAGAAAATCGACATATGGGGATGTATGGACTCTCAGCCCATCAATTGTAGTATGGGAGTTGTGGAAAGAAGGAAACAAGAGGCTGTTTCAAGATAATAAAATGTGTTTTTCCTCTCTAATCAACAAAATCTAGGCAATCTTAGTGGAGACACTGAACGCCAAACTGGAAAAGAGATTAGTCAAGTAGAAGTTTTTTTCGGATTGGGACACAAAGTTGTGTGTCACTTGGCCTGCACTAAGGATTCTAACTTGGGTAGGAAGTGGTGATATTGGGACTTAGCAAGCTTGAGCATCAGTAGTATGGTCTCCCCCTCCAAATGGGTGGCACAAGCTGAATTTTGATGGAGAGTCCAAAGGAAACCCAAGCCCATCCGATGTCAGTTGCATCATTAGGGATTGGAAAGGTAGAACAATTCTTACTTCAAAAAAGAGGCTACCCGAGGGGACAAAAAATGAAGCCAAATTCCTAGCACTCATCCATGGAATCAATCTTTGTAGAAACCTAGGGATAGATAGGTTAGCAATTGAAGGGGACTTGGCATTGGTCTTTAATGCTCTTAGAAGTGGAAATACTCCCAACTAGAAACTGTGTGGTCTTCTTACCAAGGCTTTGAAGTTGATGGAGAATTTTGAGACCTTACAGTAAACCATATATACAAGGAAGACAATGGTGAGGTAGATGTATTAGCCAATGTGGGAGTTGAGGACGAATAAAGCTACTGCCCATGTGTCAATTGGGTGTCATATTCTAGGTCTCTTGGCCAGATCGGGCACATGGGAATTTTCATCTATACTATGAGGAGGTGACATTAACTAGGACAATACTCCAGTCGTCAAGGCAATCTACCCGTATGGAGGAAGCAATTTTCCAAGCAATGAGATTGGATTGATTTGACACACGGGTGTCCTCCCTCTACGATGGATTGGGGAAAATACAGGTCGCACGAGGGACATATCTTAGAGCTTGATTCAAACATTAACTGATAAGGTGGGTGGTGGTGGTTTTTTGAATGGAGCTTGAGATCAGTGACTGGATAGGGATGATAGTGCCTTTTTGCCAGCGTCAGTTTATTTTTTGGATTTGGTAGTTTAGAGGTCTGGTATTTTCATATTGTATGTATGGGGTTGTGAGCTCACTAATCTATACTCGCCCTTCAATTTCATGAGGGCTGAAATGGTGTAACTTTTTGGATGATATTAATACAATCTATGCATCCTTGGTTGCATATTATGAATAAAAAAAAATAGCACAAAGAAAATATCAATATCCATTGCATCCATACAATATAAGTACAATGTTTGTGTGTGTTCTCAATCTTATGGTGGCCCTTTCTTTTCTTCTAGATCTACTTCCCTCTGTCCAATGATGCTCTCCCTCCTCATATAGGAGGGGGAAAACTATCTCATGCCTCCACCTCATCAAACCAACAAGGTAGTTAGTCCAACAAATCATCATTGAAACATATTATAATCATTTATTATCATCTCATGCTAATAAATTTTACATTTACATCAATTAAAAAATATATCAAAGTGATATAAAACTAAATCATCATCATAATATAATTGTTCATAAAACAAGTTTTGACATCATAATAAAAATAAATGACGTGATATAACATAGTCTAAAGGGTTCAAAACAGGGTGTGACATCTCCTCCCCCTTAAAGATCATGGTCCCCAATGATTTAGTTCAACTTAAATTAAATACAAGAGCAAGTTTTTCTCATAATAAAATATTTAAACAAATACACAAATATTCGATAAAATTCTTCATAGTCCTCCCAAGTTGCATTGTCCTCAAAATAGTCCCACTGGACCTTACACTAAATAATATCTATATTGTGCAAGTGGAGCTTGCAAACCTTGAGCACTCTCAGAGGCTTGATTGTGACCCCTCTTGGATCTTGAACCTAAAGAGTATTTGAATCAAGAACATGATCAAAGCCAAAAAAATACTGTTTCAAATAAAACACATGAAAAACATCATGCATATGAGAAAGAGTTGTTGGTAGAGCTATTCCATAAGAAACTATGTTGATTATTCTAAGACTTCACAAGGGCCCACATAGCTAGGTTCTAATTTGGCATACTTTTCAAACTTTATTGAACTCTTCTAGGAATTTACTCTTAAGAGTAATGTATCTCATGTTATCTACTAAAATCTGCACCCTGTTGAACCTAATGTTCAACAATTCCAGTGTAACATGGGAAGACCTCTAAAGTTATGGGTTACTTATAGGCAGAGGTCAACCTCCAGAGAAGGTTGGCTTCCTATTGGTATCACCTAAACTACTGATTGATGAGGAAAAGGGAAAAAAAATATGCATAAACTAAAAAAAAACTATTCCTAAGGTGATACACCAAACTGAACTTGAACATAAATCTTAGATTGTAAACACTTGTTTAAAATGATTGAAAAAAAACTTGCACAACTCATTCTTGTACGTCTTAGCATAAGTATTTCATAATAAGGCCTTGATGCTCAGAGTTCTAGAAGGAAGGAGACTCAACTATAAGTCATTCATAAATTTTGACACAAATTATCACCTAGATAAACTAACTCCTGCATAAAGGTACTGAACATGAGACAAAACTATGAGGGAATAACAATACTTCACAAATATCCTTATCAAATCATCTAGATTCACACAATGAAGCAAGGAAAAAGAAGGAAAAACCTCCAAAATCATTGATAACCAAGGTTTTTTCTATTATTTCATGTCCAAAATGGGTTACAAAACTTTATCTTCTTCCCTAAGGACTGCCAAAAGTCACAAAATAGAAAAAGCAACAAGTAAGAACTACTCAATAATGAGTTACAAATGAGAATATATCATCATCTCCAAATAGCCCCACTAAAAAGGGTTCTAGAAACCTCATTTTCGTAAGCCTCCAAAAAGCCCAAAATTTAGCAAGCAAATCTTCATAAAAAAGGTTACAAATGGATGAAAAGGTCAAACTTGACCATGTCAAATATGATGACACATCAAACCACCCCCTAAAAGCTCTCATTTGCTCCAAAAAGCAAAAAAAAAGGCTCCTATTTCTCCTCCATATGCTTTCTAATTGAATCAACTAATCCTATATGTTCTCAAAAGCAATAAACTCAAATATCCCCCTTTTTAGGCATTTACAAGGTGGACCATTTATTTTGCATTAAAAATAGCATTTTGATTATAGTGATTTATAACAATATCACATAAAATCAAAAGCTTTACATTTATATTGAATGCAAAAAGGTATAAGGCTCGATCAAGTATGAGTCAAAATTAGAAATAGCCTAAGTTGTAAATCTTTACATTGGCATAATAGTAGATATGCCACGAGCATATTAACTTTGACTTGTAAAGTTTTAAAATAAAAAATATAAAACACCTTCATGACCACAATCGACTTGTATTAGGGAAAATCACTAAACACAAAATCGATCAAAGCAAAGAAAAGTCATTTCATTAATTCATTGAACTTTCTGGAAGTCTCCATGGTAGCGCTATCAGAGGGTTTTAATGAGCTTCTAGAGGACTTACATGGTGGATTTTTTTTAAAATTGTTGTGGATTTCTTCACCCATTCTTGTGCAGCAAAAGGTATGGTGAGTTTTCTGCGAGAAAAACTTCACATTTTACTTTTATTTTCTACAAGAAAACTCAAATTTGAGTTTTGTTGTGGAAGAAAAATAATGAGAATATATTATTTCTTGTCCATTTTTTGCTCATAGTTTATTCATGGTTGCGGTCTTCATCTTTTCCATGTTGACAACACGAGCTATCTCAGTCAATGTTCCACAAGAAAATGTTGTTCTGTGAATAACATATGATTTTTAAAATGAGTCAATGCTATTGCACAGTACGGGTATAATTTAAAAACTCCATGCATCTTTTCACTCATGGCTACAACCAATTTGTTCCATAGGTATCAAAATTGTGTATGGGTTAGCAAAAACCATTGCCTCCATTATTCTAGCTTTTCTGGATTTTGATTTTCTGAAGTTTTTGTGAGTAAAATATTTCAATTGTCTAGAAATGTTTGAGTTAATGCCATTGTATAGTTCAAGAAAATATGTAAACCCCCTCGCTTAGTAGGCTAACTGGGTTTTGGGGCTTGACAATTTCGTTCCTCTATTCCACTATATTTACTCAAGGTATAGGTGTACCTTAATCTTATTGTCCTTTTGGATAATGTTGTAAAAAAACATGATATTTGTCTGCGAGAACATCTCCCCTAGCTGCTTGATAAACAGTGATTTCCATTGTTGGGGTTTGGACTAGCATATTCATATGTGACAACTGCATAAAAGATCCTCATTTCATTATGACTCACTACTCCCTGGAGCTTCTCCTTTGCCTTTGCAACTGTCCATGTGTTTTTTTTTTAATTTTTATATTTTACATTCATAAACTCTATTTAGCTTTGAAAGTGAAATCTTTAATTTCTTGGAAAATGAAACATTGTGCCCTCTCTATGATATACGATGACAATGACAAGGGTCTGTAAGAAAGAAACTAACATGCTGGATCTCCACATTTTACACAAATATTTCCAAGCTTTCAAAGCATTGTCATGGTTCTTTGAGAGCTGTCATCAATGATGAACTGTCAAACTCCTCTTGAATTCTTAACACTTTTCCTTATAAAATGGTGATCATAAGATTGATAAATGATCAATCTGTAAGAAAATTTGTCACTTCATTTAGTGGCCTTGAATATGCAAACTTAGACAATGTTTGACAGTAACTTTATGTTGTGACTATCCTTTTGGTCCCAAGATGACTATATATTGATTTTTTCCATATTTACTTTGGCACTTTTTTTATTATCATGTGTACATAGCATGCTTCCTTTAATAGAGGAAGTCATTTGATCGTATGAGTACCACACACTTGCAGATTGTTGCTCTTTAATGCTGCCACCTTTTCAATATAAATCACTATTGTTAAAGTGACAACACTGTCTTTATGACTAGGCATAACTACTCTAGGTAGCTAATGATAGTTCCTCCTTAAGTAAATTAGAAGAATCTCATTGAATATTTGTGGGTGAGCTTTGTGACATGTTTCTATTGACAAGGAGTATCATTATTACTATGAGATGACTCCCATTAATAATGTTGCCTTTCTTTGCTAATAGAAACATGATTAATGAGACCTGTCAACAAAGATTCAATGGTGATATAAAATGCAATTATCCATCTCTAATGAAAGCATAGGGAAACACAGTAGGCTCAACCCTTGAGGGAGCCACATTTTACCCCACATGCTAATATTAAATGAATCAAAACATCAATATTATTTTTCTTGTATCTACACATGAAGCAAACAAATTAGTGAAATAAATGTATATTTTGAATGTGTTTGATGGCTTCAATGTTTTTCTAAGATGTTCATGACTTGCATGCTTGTTTAACACATATGGAGATCAGTATATATGTGCATAGATGCATGTTCATGTATGGTTGGAAACCTTTCATTTCTTAGAGCATTGCTCTAATACTATTTCTTTTTCTAGATGCAGGACTAGGAGCGGTATGGAGCTAGGAGGGACAAATACAACTCAGAATAGCAACATGACAAGATAACACAATAGAACCAGTCATTCACAAGAAATGACTGGTTTCCTTCTTTATATGCACATTTATTTTACCTATTCATGTATATTCTTTTCTTTATCTGCATTGAATAGGTTAAGTCAATCTCACGACTTGTGTGAGATAATGTACACTTATACATTCAATAAAGATTAATTTGTTCATAAAGGAAAGATTTGAATTCTTCTTCTATTACATGCATGTGTATGAATGCATAAATATGTAATTGTAATCTTTTCTAGATTATTTCATTTATGCATCTGAATGTAATGTAAGAAGGATAATTAAAAATGTACCTCTCTCCTAATTTCTACACACAAAGCTTAGTCTAATTGAGCAGGTAGTGAAATTAGGTAACATCTCCTACTGAGAATAGTAATGGAGTACGTGTGGTATCAACATAGGTTTTTTACCTATCGATTTATTTTACTAATATTTTTCTATTTAGATAACTTTCCCTTCCATTTTTAATAGAATTTATGATCCAAGGCTAATCCTATCATCTAGTTTATCCCAACTTATAGCAGTTTGACACTTTCTACCTAATAGTGCTTTGAAAGGAGACATTTTAATTATAAAATGATATGAATTATTATAAGAAAACTCAATCAGTGGTAGGTACTCCTCCCATTTATATTTTTGATCTATGCAATACATCCTCAAAAAATCCTCTAGCACTTGATTTACTCTTTCTATTTGACCATATGTCTCTAGATGATAGGTTGAACTTATGTTCAATTGAGTTCCTAGTTTTGAAAACAAGGTTTTCCAAAACCTTTAAGTCATCCACACATCTCTATTTGAGATAATCTTCTTAGGAAATCCATGGAATTTGAATGTTTATTGCAAAAAAAATATTTCTATTATCGATGATCTATCTATAAGATTTCATGAAATAAAGTGAGCCACCTTTGTGAGTTTTTGAACTACCACAAGAATTATGTCATGCTAATTTATTGACATGGGTAAGAATTGAGAAAATCCATGTTAATCATTTGCCATTTCCACTCAAATATTTCATGGGAGTATAACAATCCTGCTAAGTGTTGATGTTTAGTCTTGACTTGTTGACATTCCAAACATCATGCTATGAAACTTGAAACATCCAAATTCATTCCCTTCCAAAATAAAGTTATTTTTCATCTGCTAACATCTTCATTACTCCTAGGTGAACAAAGTATGGGGAATAATGTGCCTCTCTTAACACAAAATTTCTCAAATCATTCTGATTTAGAACATATATTTGATCTTTGTATCTCAAATGTCCATTAGAATCAAAATGATAACCCTTGTATTTGATATCTTGGGGATTCTCTAATAGTTCTTTCTTAACTCTATCATAGAATTTATCTCCTATAGAATTCCTTATAACTTGATCTCAAAAATTTGATTGAATTGAAATCATTATTGTAATGTGCCTCCCACAACTTAGTGCACCAAAAATAAATTTTATTTCCCTTGATATAATTTATTTTAAATTCATTATATGATAGCAACTCCAACCATTATCTTTATTCAACATTGATATTTTTTGGGTGAAAATATGCTTAAGACCTGATTATCCGATTTAAGCTCAAACTGCTTCCATACTTGGAGTGCATGCACAATTACTACTAACTCCAAATCATGTGAAGCATAGTTTCACCATATGTCTATAACTTTTTGGACTCATATTCCACTACCTATCCTTCTTGCATTAGTACGCCACCCAAACATTCACCTAAAGCATCTGTGACAACTTCAAAATGATTTTCTAGGACTTGTACTCTAAGGTTTGATGCAAATTTTGGTTTATCCTTAATAATAAGAAATGAATCTTCACACCTATTTGTTCATTCTAATTGTTTCCCCTTCCTTTGGAGAGAAGTGATAGGGTTAGTAACCTCCAAAAATTTAAAATTAATTTTCTATAGTGCCCAACCAAACCCATAAAATTATGTACTTCATGCAAATTCTTAGGTGTAGGCCATTCCAGGATATCCTTAATATTTGAAGGATCTACTACAATTCCTTTTATATAGATAATATGACCAAAATACTACACCTCTTTTTGGAAAAAGGTGCATTTTCATAACTTACCATACAACTTGTGTTCCCTTACTATAGAAAATTTCTTAAATGTTTCATATTCTCTTCTTCATTCTTGGAATATATTAAAATATCACCCAAGAACACAAGTACATACTTGTATAGATAATATTTGAAGATATTATTCATAAAGTTCATGAATGTGTTGGGACATTAGTTAATCCAAAGGTAAAACTTTGAATTCATAATGCTCATACCTTTTCCTAAAGGTTTTCTTATGAATGTCTTAATCCTTCAACCTTAATTGATGATATCCTAGTCTCATATAAATAGTTGAAAAGACAATTACACCATACATTTGATCAAAAAGGTAATCGATGTGAGGTAAGGGGTATATATTATTTATCATTTCTTTGTTAAGCATACAATAATCTATACACAAGTGTAATGTTTCATCCTTCTTCTTGACAAAATTGGTGCTCCCCAAGGTGATATGTTGGGTCTAATCAATCCTTTGGCTATCAACTCTTGTGATCGAACATTTAGCCCTATCAAATCTATTGTAGTCATATGATAAGGTGATTTGGACATAGGTTCTAACCCAAATATTATATCAAATGTGAAGTTGAAGGGTCTTTTAGGAGGTATCCCTGGAAGCTCATCAAGAAAAACATCTTGGAACTCATAAATAAATGAGTAATATTGAATAGATTGGGTTCTTTATATTTCTTTGGAAATTCCTCATTAACTTCTAAATGAAAGGAAAAGGGGGGTGTGGTGATGATGATGAAATGAAAGGGGGTCGACAAAATATAACACCTAAAATGCACCTTTCCCCTAATTTCATTAGAAAAAGAGATCTCCCAAGGATAGAATTGACTTTCAACCTTGAGGTGAGTCAACCCTATTAGGAGGATCTATTGTTTTCTTATGACATAAATGACTAAAATGCACTTTTGGGAGATAAAATTAAATGCCCTAGAAAACTCAATTATGTGACCTAAAACTTGAATTACAAAGTATTATGATAGCACAAATAGAAACAATAACTTTTAGGCAGATCTAAGAAGGGTAGATGGTAAGTACTTGGCTCCAAAAGTGGGTTTTGAACATTGTTGAAGGATAGATTCTCCCGGGGGCGAATGGGTCTCTATACAGGGATCCAAAATCTGATTTCACAATCCTCAAATCCTGGATCTAGACTTCTGATTTCTCCAAATTCCACTTTCAGAAAGTCAAAAATCAAATTTGTAGGTGAGTTTTCGTGGCTTGAAAACTTTGATGACAACTTTGAAAACTTTGCAAAATTACTCTTTTGATCCAATTTCAGTCCTTCTTCACCTGCAAATCTACACATACAAAGAGAATAAAAATGTTTGTTTTTTGGGTGAATAGGGGTTTTCCTTAGTCAAACCCCGATTTGGTAATTAAACCTTGATGATGAAATAATGATAAAAGGGAAAGAATTTGATGAATGAAAAATGCTATGATACAACTCACCAAACCCTTAATGACTGCCCTTAGAGGACTGAAGTCTAACACATCTCTCTAAGGAGCTTGATCTTTCTTGAATTAGCTTTAATGATTGATTGATTTGATGCTTGAACGCTTGAAACATACATCACAATGTTAGCTCCAAAGCATGATATGGACACACATGAATCTTGATATGATGATATGACCTTGATTACTATTGTAGAGGACTGATAAATCTACTCTTCAATGCTCTTGACAAAGATTTGATCTTGTGAACTCTTGATAGCGGTCTTCAATGCTTCTAGGTTTGAATTGATAAAATAACTATGTAATTATAGGTGTTTATCTAATTTCCCTAAAATTAGATTCCACAAACCGACATTTGAAACTTGAATTTAAATAATTAAAATACCACCAAAAACATATTAAAAATTGAATCGTAGCACTTAAGGAGGACCCATCCACCCGGGTCCTGGGACCTAAATCCAAGACACACAATTTCCAAGGTGTTTAAATTAATGATGGAAATTGTTTAATATAAGCTTCTCTTTTAGAAAATAGGAATAATAAGGCTCAAGAATGCATAATTTAGGCAATCAGAAGCTTAATTAAGTCCAATTAATTAAGGGGATGCAAACATAGTGTGAAAATGTAAAGGAGTACATTTTTCAACACTACAACTTCATATAGTTTCTAAGAATCATAGAAAAATAGGTCATCAAAAATAACGAACTCCTTAGACTCTTTAATTTTCTCCATCTTAATTGCAAACATTTGACATCATTTTCTTTTGTCTATCTTTAGTTGTATTGCATAGATTTGTTTGATCTTAATCTTATGTTGAATTCCTTGAATCAAAGTTGAGTTTCTTAAGTGATCGAGGAATTTGATTGTTTTTTCAAAATAATCTATTTTTTTTGTATGATGCCATAACCAATTCATTCCTAAGATGACATCGTATGACCCAAAGGAGCTACATATAGGTTAACTTATGTTGAAAAAGATGATAATCTCACTTCACCATCAAACATACATTGCTCTACTTGAGCTCTTGTTTAGTTTGCATATTCTACTAATCATGATTTAGCCATATAACCAACATGTTTTGGAATTTTCTTTAACAAATTAGGAGTTACAAAATTTTTAGTTGCACTAGTGTCTACTAAAATGAAATAGGTATACCAAATCAAGTACATATAGTCTCAATTGATACAATTTGATATATTATTTGATGATTATCTATAGCCACTTGGATCCTTTTGAAACACTACTTGCTAAGACATCGGAGAGTAGATTTGATATTGGTTTCTTTGAATATTTTTTAGACATTGATTCACATAGTGATATCCCCCATTGTTGAAGCATCCACTAGGGGGTCCTTTATTCTCTATGCGATGATCATTCTTAAAATTTTCACTTTTCTTCAAATCCTTATTCCTTTTTCCATTTTGGGGGTCATTCCTATTATTTTTGAATCATTTCTCATTTGTCTTTGGTTTGGAGTCTTAATTCTAATTCTTCTTTTTGAAGATTGGTGTTGAATTGGACCATCCAAACTCATTCCCTGTCTTATCTCGATATGTCGAGATGGACTTCAAATTTTTTCTTTCTTAATTTCCTTCTCAAAAACTTGGTCCATGGTGGTTGATCCATGGACATCTACTTCACATCCAATTTGGGTACTAAGATCCATAATGAATTTCATTATTCAAAATCACTCATCGTGTTGGTATTGTGGTACATATTTCAATATCCTAGTGAAAATTTTCCTATACTTTATTATTGACATGTCTCCCTGACACATATTTATGAAATTAGCCAGCTTTTGATTGAAGTACAACTGAGGTAATCACCTTTATCTAAAAATGACCACAAACTAGTCCCAAGTCAGACTTAGAGAACTTAACCCCAATTCAATCTTTTTATTCATCCACCAAGTTGATGCTTCACCCAACAAAAAATAAGATCCAAAGCCTTAGTTATCTTTGAATAGTTTTTTATTTCAAAATAATTTTCCATATTGGTGAGCCATGCCTCGTTTCCATCACCTAATATTGTTCTGTCAAACTTTGGTAGGGTAATCTTCTTCATACCTCTTTCCAATTTATTGGTAAAACATGTTCTCAACTCTCCTTGATTTCCTTAGTCTTGGTCAACTCCACTTTTCCCTTCATGATCAATATTCTCTTGACCATTATTTTCACCATTTTCTTGACTTTGTTCTTCTTCATTCTCATGATCACCTGCCCCTCTCACTTCTTGTTCCAAGGCTCCTAGTCTATCTTTGGTTCCATTAAAAATAGTCAGAATTTGATTCAACTTTTCCATAGGATTTCTTGGAGGTTGACCATAACCATCTTGGCTAATTCCAAGGTTTACTCTTGTTCATTCCATGATTGCACCTAGTAGGTCATCATGGTCTTATTAGGCTTCTTACTTAAAGTGAAGAAAGAATGGTACAAAATCTACTCAAATGCAAAATTTATTTTAAAGTTTACTCCTTAAGATAAATTAAGATATATTTTAAAACCCATCACTTTTGGAATAAAAAAAAGATACATAATTTTATTCATATTTTTGGATTCATACATCCTTATTTATGTAAGGTTTTGAGTTTACAAATCACTATCAAAGAGAAAAAAAATTAAGTTCCTCTTCTATGTCAAAATCTAGTAACACAAAATTCAAGGGTGGATGTGCATACAGGTACTCCTCAATCACCTCTCTTACTAAAAACTGGTGCATTATGACCACACCTAAAAGTCATGTGACAAATCATCAATGGTTTCCTAGGTTTAACTAGAGTGGATATCAACAATTCAATTTGTTTCTCTCTTTCTAGTTTGATTCACTTGAGAAAATCAACTAGGGTTTTAGAATCATAGAGATAGGCCTCTCCTGAATAGCTCACAATTTCCTTAGTTTTAACTTTTGGTTTTACTTTCTTGGATTTCTTTGCCTTTGCTTCTTTTTCCCAGCCTTTGTTCCACCTATTTCTATATTCAAAATTCAACACAAGGTTATCATTATGACCACTTCATGTATGGTAGGATCAAGGCCCTAGTGTTTAAATTGTGTTATGATACCACATGTAACAAACCTATTGGTTCATTAATTAGAAAACACATATTTTTTTAAAACATAAATAATATACTAATTTATTTCAAAAACATAATAACATAATAAAGATGGATACATTTTATTTAGTATAAAAGGCAGAAGACTAAAAATTCCATCATTATATCTTCGAAACCTATTTTCTTGTTCTTTAATAAGATAAAATAATTGAACAAATTTTCACTGAATTATAACATTATTAATTTATATCAAGAGTACACAAATTTTCATCAAGTATTAGATCCTTACTATAACATTTATAATACATTTTATCATGGATGTGAAATACAAACAAATAATACGCCATATCAAATGTAGTGTCTCTAATAAATCAAGTCTTCAACATTTTAATTCCAAGAGGGAGAGCATCACCCAAGTGCTTTTCCTCCAACCATAGATGGATGATCCCCCTCACAAAGTGACCCTACCCTTCATAAGAGTAGTAGATCTAAAGGAACTCTAATATCACCATGTCATTTGAGAACTAGTGTTGTGTACTAAATACAAACAATTTTTCATACAACTCAAGATACCCTCTAGATAAGTATGTTAATTCTGATTGATTTGTAACTATAGACATTGTGAATTGACAATGCAAGTAGATATTTTGCATTACTTTGGAAAAATATTTTAAATAAAAGATACATGTATCACAATGATCACATACATGTTGTATGTTCACACACCTCTTTCTCAAAATGGTTATTGACAACTAGGTTTCATAATCAATTCTCATACAAGTATGGATAAATTTAACACATATTCACAATATCACAAGATTTATAGAATTTTATGTCATCTCTCTTTTTAAATTATATACCACACATATTTGAATACATGAGTGCATATATAAACAATAATGTTAATCCAATATTTATGTTTGCAACCTATTGATGGCATGCTTAGTATACTTTTCTCATATAGAAAGAACATGAGTTCACATAAGAGTTTGATCATGTGTGTGTGTGTGTTTGTTTGTGTACAAATATTTCATGCTCTTATACAACAATAACCCTTAATATAGCTACTCCTATTAGTAATATATGTATAAATACAATATACATGTGAACTTGTATGAGTACTAAAATAGTCCATTGTAGCATATAATTTTACAGAAATTTTGGTTCTTAGGCCCATAGTCTTCATTCATTTATCCAAAAATCATAACAAAGTATGGATTATCATATAAATTCTTAGAAATTAATTATTGATGTTCATAACATATACTATGGGCTAACTTATCTTTTAATTCATATTTCCTCCTAGTTTTATCTATCTGACTTACAAAAGTAATCACAATTGAAGTCTTTCATTAGTCTAATGCAGAGCAATAACCAAATGGATTCATAAAAAAATTCATATAACACAAACATTTAAAACCAAATAATTCAACCTTATTACATGTCTTTGAAGTAATTATAAAATTTACCCTATTAGGCCATAATGTAACCCAAAAAATGTTTCAATCATATTGTTGCAAGGTCAGACATCATATTGTTGCAAGGTTGAACATAATATTATTGCAAGGTCAAACATCAACTTTACATAGTCATAACAAGGTCCTTAACACTATAAAGGTTGAAATATAATCTTTGTATAGTCACAATAATGACAAAGCCAAACCAATACCAAACTCAATATGAACACTAGTAAGGATTTTATCATCATCTAAAATAAATCATAGGCCAAAAGACTCAAGATAATCATAATGATACTGAGATACTTAACAATAGTCAAACCTAATAGGTAGGCTAATCTACTACAAGATCAATAAGGTTGCCTAACTTTTCTTAAGTAGAAATGTTAAAAATTTTAATCTACTATCATTAACATAGATATAAGGCTACATAATAAAAAGTATTGACATAATTAAGTTGAAAGGATTTCTATCATTAACCTCACAGTCACATAGAAGTGATAGATTCAATAGGCTTGTAGATGACAACAATACTACCATTTAGATTGACAAGGTTAGTAGGCTTAAAAACTAAAATTATAGCAACAATATATTCGTTCAACAATGAAAGATTGAAGGGTTTTTAAAATGTGATAACATCCTTATTGAGAAATACTTTTTTGAATGGGTTAAACCCTAGCTCAACTTCAATGAATATCTTATACTAACACCCTTATGAAATGACATGATATTGAAGATGCCCAAGAAAAAAATGCTTGTTTATACTCTAATTTAAAAACTATCTATCAATCATTATATGACCATGGCCTAAATGGCAAAAGAACTAACCAAAAAAAAATTACTACCCAAAAAAGAGAGGGTTTAAGATTCCTCAAACCCATCCATAATCAACAAAAAAACCACATTCATTTGCATGTAGAGTAACATTTTTTTTCCTAGAGATATCTATAATCGAACTCCTTCAAAACACATTTCTTTCTCAATGAAATATAGAAAAAAATGGCTAAATCACATACCAAATGCTTGAAATTAAACAAAACAACACATAAAACTAGTGTCTTCTTTTTTTCTCAACTCCTTCCTATTCATTTTTCTTCCTCTTCTATGCATTCTACTTTGGCATTAATGTTTCATTTAATGAAGATACTCCATAAAAATGACAATTAATTTCAATTAACTCCATTTCGCTAAGTAATACTTTGGCATTAATGTTTCCTTTAATGAATATACTCTCCGCTTTGAAGACATGATATCTAAATTTGAGCTTCTCCCCTTTCTCAAGGGACTATAATTTTAATGCATGCCACTTTACATTTATAATAATTGCAATCATATTTACATTTATATATTTATATATGTATGTATTCTCTCATGCACCAAAAATGTGGCAACACAAGCATCATCAGAATAAACAGTAGATGAAATGTTAGCACATGTCTCTAGAACCTTAGTGGATGAAAGAATTGGTAGATTCAATAACCATACTGAATCTCCTCAAAGGTTTCCACTCTAGATGTTTGAATGTGAACATTAGTTGAAGGAACAATGGGAGTGAAATGTGATAAGGTGTAGACATGAGATTTATGATCAACTTCCCCAATTACAATTATATCTCTTCTATGCAGATATCGGATTATTATAGAATTTGGTATGAAATCAACACTCTTTCTTGCTCCACCATGTGTGATTTAATAGATAGAAAGGAAATTGATTGATAATGAAGGCACACAAAAAACATCATTAAATGCTCTATCATCCATGTCAATAGATCCCTTCTAATAAACACACATATATATTTTGTTAGCTATCAGAATGTGTGGTGAAAAAACAAGGCTTAAATGAAGAGAACATACTCTCTGATGAAGCCATATGATGTGAAGCTCTTGAATCAAGTATCCACCTCTTTAGCTCACAGTTTACAACTACAACAAGTTCTTGCCCCTTCTGTCTCTTAGAATTTGATAAAGAAGAAGAAGATGATCATTTTGACATTGTTGAAGGTAAATTGATTTGATTTTTGTTAAGAAGATGCTTCCAGCTCATCAATCTATTTTAAATAACATTGATTTTTATTGTGCTTTATTTTCTTGCAATATGCACATTTAGGCTTCTTCTTCTTAGATGATTCCCCTTGAGAGGGAGAGAATTTAGACTCTTTATGTAGCTTGTTCTTTTTCTTCTTTTGTTTCTTTTTGGAATTCTTTGATTCTTTCTATACCTTAGGATCACTAGCCACCAATTCCTTTGGTTTAGAAGAATTGATTAGATCCATATGAATTAACTTCACTTCCTCTTGGATTAGGAGATTTGAAAACTCATCAAACTTAGGATCAACAAGTGATGCTCCCATAGAAAGATTTGATGAGTATGAAAGACAAAAACAAACACTAAATACTCAAGACAAAACTTGGATAACACATTTAGAACCAATTATAAATCCTCCTTTTCAATATTGCAATCTTTTAGCTATATTCTTAGTTGCTTAATCTTGAATACATAGTACTAGATGTGGTTAAAACCTTTGGGATCAAGACTCATCATATTATTGTCAATCTAGAATCCCCTAATCTTATCAATTTTACCATACAATTTTTCAAAAGTCTCCCAAGCCTCCTTAGGTGTTTTACATGATTCAATATGAAATTAAAAGAGACTAATGAACATATGCATCTAAGTTTTTTCTTATGACCAATCTCCTATTTTTCCAATTCTTTGGCATCAGTAGGTTGAGAAGTTGTTTCCTTTAGACATGGCTTAGAAAATCCTTTCCCATGAGATAAATTACATATTGATTTTCTCCATGAAGCATAACTATATGGAGTTAAGAGTTCAATTTGAGATTTCCCCATTGCAAGAACACGCAAGAAAGATAAATTAATCAAATACCACAAGATTATCCCCCCAAGTTACTTAATCAATAAACCCCCACCAACAATATATAATGTTGACACTTTATACTTAGTGCGATTACAGGTGCCACTTGCCAAAAATAGTGAAGTGGACTTGATTTTAGTACTAATAGATGTCAAATTTGGTCACAAAATCAAAGTACAATTTCTACACAAAATGGGATTAATATGATAACACTAGTGCAAAGTACACAAAAAATTATGCACTTTAAAAAAATACACCTAGAAATATTATCGTAGGAGCAAGAATGGAGCCCCAAAAGTTCCCAAAATGAGAATGACTCAGCAACACCTATGAGAATCTATAGTTTCTAGAAAAATAAAACACCAAAATCAAAAAAATATTACACCATGGTGAAGAGCACAAGATTCTACCCCAAATAAAAAAAATGTTTGAAAAAAAGAAGGGTTTGAGCTTGAGTTATGAGCCTCTGAAGTTTGCTTGCAAAAACAAAAATGTAAATAGAGAGGGGAGAAGGCTAGAGGGAAGCGCCCATTGATGTCATGCTTATGTGATGTTGATATCAACATAAAATATCTACAAAATATTCCCTCCACTTGGAATATCCCCCCACCAAAATATGTTGACAAAATTTTCTCATTCCAACGACTAAGGTGAAATCTTTAAAATATTCCAATCATGGCCAAAATCTTGGAGTTGGCATCAATTTTTTTTCTGCAGTTGAATATTTGTTGAAGTTGACCTAATGTTTCATTGAATTATGATTGGATTATGATTGTTGATTTACACATGAGGATCCCTTGGTTATATAGCCAAGATGAGACATAGGATTAGACAAGATCATGACAAGTGTCTTAATCTTATGTCCTGAGAAAACAAACATTAAATGACCTAAGACACAAGAAGTAAATGACATAAGGTAAGATAAGATCTAATGCCAACTACGACTTCTAGAAAAATTCCTAGGACCTAAGTAAACAACATATGAATAGGACCTACTAGGTGAACTATTTAGGTAAAACACCTTATTCACACCAACAATATGTGTGTGTGTGTGTGTGTGTGTGTGTGTGATATATATATATATATCTCGAATTGAGATATATTAATTCTCAAACATATTATTTACAACTTTTTATATATGAATATAAATATTTTCTCAATCATCCACTCATATGAACATATAGATCTAACTTAAGAAAATATATTTTCCTTGATGAATTCGATACGAAAAAATAACTTCCCATAAAAAGATCATGCTAAAGTTTTCAAGGTAATATTATGACAAAAATGCACTCATTAGATAGAAATTATGGAGAATGAACAAATTATACAACATTTTTATGATCTTCCAATTCATGAGATAAAAAAACAATAAACACAATAATCAAACAACTCAAAGTGAACATCAATATCCATTGCATCCACACAATATTGTGTGTGTGTGTGTGGGGGGGGTCTATGTGTGTATGTGTGTGTTCTTAGTCTCATAGTGGCTCTAGTTTTTCTTCCAAATATGTCTTCCTCTCTTCAGTGATGCTGTCCCTCCTCGTCTAGGAGGGGGAAAACTATCTCCTGCATCCACCTCATCAAACCAACAAGGTAGTTAGTCCAAAAAATCATATCATTAAATATGTTATAATCATTTATTAACGTCTCATGCTAGTAAATTTTACATGTACATCAATTAAAAAAATATCAAATTGATATAAAACTAAATCACCATCAGTGATTTTTTAGTGTTGAATATTCACCAATTGGCTAATAGTTGAAATTTGGGAATCCAAATTTGGCTAATAGTTCAAGCTATAACGCAACCTGAATCACCACATTTATACAAAATATTTATTTTCTTATTTAAATCACCAAAAAATATTTATTTTATTAAACTTTTTTAACTCAAAATTTTTCCACAATATTCGATACAAATTTAGATCAAATTTGCTTAAATTTTATAAGTTATAGTAGAAATCTAAATTAATTTGTCAATAGTATATCATAATTATTAGTTGCTTTAGGGCCATATTTCAAAATTTTAGTTTCTATCATTGATTTAAAATATAATCTAATGACCCTCGTATTCTGTGAGGTACAATGTACCCAATATCTGTAATGATCATGGGGATCGAAATTGCTTTTGGATCGTTGATCTCCATTGAGATCAATGATCCAAAAGCAATTTCGGGCCCCATGAGTATTACATATCTTGGGTACATTTTACCTTGTGGAATACAATGAGGGTTAGTTTATATTTTAAATAAATGGTGGCAACTAAATATTATAGAGTCTACCCCTTAAACCCATTGATCATTTCCACCCTCGGGCCTCTTCTTTTCCATAAGAATTACTATTTTTAAATGGAAGGATTTTGTATCATATTTAATGCATTTTTTTTAATTTTTAAAGATTGGTATATATTAAACTTTCTAAAAAGAGGTAAATTCTTTTTCCATATTGGCATGATGTTTCCAGGCACACTAGGACAACATGTTTTCTATGCACCAAAAACCCTAGCCCAATTTAAACCTTTACATACATACCACCATTTCATGTTCTTGCATAAAACGACCACGCAGGGCCAATACAAACGATACATTTATATATTGTTTACATGACACAGAGCTTCTACACAATGAAAAATTAAAATAAGCCTAGCCTAGACCTTGTTGATATTGCAAACTGGTTGTGAAATTACCAAAAAACCAACACCTTAAACATCTCCATTCTCTTGTACATAGTTTATGAATTTACCCACCCACTTGAAATCTTGCAAAGGGCTCCAAATGGAACATGCAATTCTGCACCATTGATGTCCATAAGGAATGGGTGGTATTTTACTACTTCACCTAGAATGTCCAACAAGTCCATATCATGTGGATGATTCACACCAACACCTAATATAGCAGCAACAAGCACCTCATCTAACCCTTCTAGTAGGTCAGGCTTAAACAACTTTCGAGTCATGGATTCCACTTTAGCTTTCAAAATATGCAGGTCCAAGAGTGAAGCCACAAACTTAGAAGAGATATCAGTATTGACTCGATAACACACACCATTCTCTAGGAATGCCCTACCCAAAATCAACTTTACAATGCCAATTGAAAGGAAATCATTTTCCAGCAGAATGCACGTGAGTCTAAGCTCAAATACTTCTCCAAGAAATTCCATTTGACACACATTACTCACCAAGTGTATCAGAGTATCCATGTCACCACAAGTAATGCACTCTGCAAACATATACACTACAAACTTTGATCTCTCTGCCATCAAAAGCCAGGGCATATGTGATGTAAAAAGAAATGAAGAATCCAACTCAATTGAGTGAACTTATTGATCTTGGCCCCATAATTAACCTTTCTTCCATCGATTATTGGGAATGGCCTCAACCTTCACAAATGTGAAATAATCCTTCATATCTATTGTAACTACTACCAAATATTAATTAACTCATCACACAATGGTAGTAAAGCTCCTTTGCTAAATTGTTTAATAATTGCAATGTGTCCCATCAAAAAATGTGATATATCAAGATGCCTTACAAGTTTGAAGAGGAATGGGTATGATTAAAAATAGTTTTTATATAGCCATGTGCCCAAAACAACACGCTGAAACATAATCATAAATGTGAGATGTCAAGTTCGAATAAAATATTCTCCTACAATTATGAATCCAAAACCATCAAAAATTCAAACCACAGGCTTTCCACACCAACGATGTGGAAAGCCTGAAAGACTGCTAATCAAACAACTGGAATTTTTCAAAATCACCCCTAGAGATTTTGCACATGAATGTAAACCTATACTCGAAAAAATCCATGACCAATTTTATGCTTGAATAGAGTTGATATGCCTATATTATTTTAATATGTTATCGTTTGCACCCTTATTAGCTAGATCATCAACTTCCCTATTCCCTTCCCTATATGTGTGGTTTATCATAAATTTTTTGAGGCCCTCCAGTTGGGCAATGCCACCTCCAAAATATCCTTAAGTTTGCAATTCTGAAGATGACCAAAACTTAGGGAATTTATTACCAATGAAGAATCCCCATCTATTACCACCTTATCTAACTTAAGCTCATGTCATAGATTGATACTGAGCAAAAGTTCTTGAAGTTCAACAATGTTATTGGTGCCAATTGGTAGTGGAGCTGACAGTCTACCAATCACCTTTCCATTACAGTCCCTTATAATACACCCAACTCTAGATGAACCTGGGTTGCCCCATCAAAGTTTAAATTATACCACCCAAAGCCAAGTGCTTGCCATTCCACATTGTTTCTTGCAACTTGAGCTTTTCCCCCCCTCCCCCCATGAAGGGAGGTACCTTTAAACCATGCCATGCTTTCCTCATTAAGGCATCCCATTCTGTGAAATTTGCATTCTTCAAGTTTTGATCATTTGCTCTACAATTCACCAATTCCACTATAGTTGCCTCTAGCTTGTTCAACAATGAAGAAGCAGACAACTCCTTATCTTGAAAAATTCTTCTATTCCACTCTTTCCAAACCTCCCATACCAACAAGGATGGGCTGACCATGCACAAGCTAGAGAACAATGCAAATTTGTTTAACATAGGCCATGCTTGAAATAGACTAAGGATATCTTTTGGAAGAGAAATTTTCCAAGCAAGTTTGGTACACAACCAATACCAACATTCCTGGGTGAAGGGGTAGTTCAATAGAAGATGATTTCCCTATTCTTCTTCATTTTTGTAGAGAACACACCTAGATGGGCCATGGTAACCCAATTTTAGAAATCTATCTGCAGTCAGTATCCTTTTTTAAACTACAATCCACACAAAGGATCCAACCTTGGGTAGGAAACATTTAATCCAACATAGCTTAACTAGAATCTTAGATGAAACTTCCAAATCTTTTGTCAAAATTCTATAGCCATCCTTAGCATTATAATCGCCAGATTTGGCACCATACCACCTTAGATTATCTTTACCATCCTTGATGAAAACAATTCACCCTAACACAATAGATTCATACACCTTAGCTAATTCATTGGAGATTCCTAACGCTCTCACATCCCTCCATTTCCACTGAGTGCTCACCCAACAATTATGGATTCTTGAAGATAATCTCTCACATGATAGCCCTAAATTCACTTTGTTTCCTCCCTCACTTGATACAATTCCATTCTCCCTTCCAACCTTGGGTATCCACTCCATGAATCTTCCCAAAAG
The DNA here is from genome assembly GCA_007258455.2 of Sequoia sempervirens. NCBI lineage: Eukaryota > Viridiplantae > Streptophyta > Pinopsida > Cupressales > Cupressaceae > Sequoia > Sequoia sempervirens. The sequence goes on along the minus strand of VDFB02000003.1, from coordinate 193,620,481 downwards.
AGGGCTGACCTACCATCCTTTACGTCCCAAGTTAAATGATCCATGATTAGATCCCTACAACTCCTTAGAAAATTCCATATTCTTGACCCTTCTAAAAGAGATCTTGACTTGAAAATTCTTATATCCCCTTCATCTAGATACTTTGCTTTCATAATCTTGACCCACTTTAATTCTTGATTTGCATATAACTTCCAAACAAGTTTTTCCCCTAGAGCTTTATTATGTAGAAGTAAGTTTTTGAAACCTACACCATCCACACTCTGAGATCTAAATATGATCATTGTGTTTACTACAAAATTGTTAATTATCATTTTCTCATCATTGCATTGTGTTGATGATATATTGTTTTTTGGGAAAGATAAAAGTTTGATTTTAGATATGAAGTCCTAGTTGTCATCACGGTTTGAAATGAAGGATTTAGGTGTAGCTCGATATATCTTGGGGATGGAGATCATAAGAGACAGAGTTAACATAAAGCTTTGGTTAAGCCAGAGTAAGTATGTGAATGCAGTGTTGGAGAGATTCAACATGATAGCTTGCAAGCAGTTAGTTGTGCTTGTGTTGCAAGGGATGAAGCTTTATGTGGAAGATTTTCCAAAGTATCCTTCTAAGATGGAGGACATGACCAAAGTACCCTATGATAGTGATGTAGGAAGTTTGATGTATGCTACAGTTTGTACAAGGCCAGACATTGCCCAAGCAGTGGGAGTCCTGCATCATTTTATGGCTAATCTTGGACGGGTGCATTGGGATGCAGTTAAGAGAGTGTTCAGATACTTGAGGGGTACTTTTGAGTATGCCTTATATTTTCATGGTTATCCTACTGGACCTTGGAATTTAGTTTGTATTCGTGGGTTTGTGGATTTTGATTGGAAAAGAGATTTTGATAGCAGAAGATCCCCTAGTGGATATGTATTCACGATGTTTGGTGGTGCAATTAGTTGGATGAGTAAGCGACATGATTTAGTCACTTTATCCATGAAATAAGAAGAGTAAATGGCAGCTACTCATGCTTGTAAGGAAGCCATTTGGCTTAAGCGTTTGTGTTCAGATGTTAGGCTTGATGAAGGATAGATCACTATCTGTTGTGACAACCAAAGTGCCATTTGCATGGTGAAGAACCCTACTTTCCATGCCAGAACAAAGCACATTGATGTATAGTTTCATTTTTTTCGTGATATGGTGGAAGATGGAAAGGTGAAGTTGGAGAAGGTTGACACCCTGGTGAATGTTGCAAATGCATTGACAAAGCTAGTGAGCACAAAGAATTTTAGATGGTGTTTGAAGTCTATGGGCTTCTCAGCCTCTATAAGTTAAATCCTATTACTTCCATTGACTCTTTAAAGGTGTTCAACAAGTGGGAGAATGTTAGGAAAATGAAGGTGTCACGACCTTTGATTTTTCTGTAGCATTAATTATTTAAATATTTAATGTTGCTATTTTCTCACGTTGTCTTGTGAGTTACTTGTAGTTTCTATTTTGAGGAGTCAAGTTGGAAAGTTGCATTTCTAGGTGGAGTTATGCATGAGGCATTTTCTACTTTCATGTTGAGTTTGCATGAAATGTGATTTTTCGAGGTGTAGTTATTATTTGGTAGGTGCAGGTTTTGCATGTGCAGTTTAGTGACAATTGATAGTTGCAGTGTTGCATGTGGTGACAATTGGAAACTTACTGTTATGTGTGTGCATTGGTTTTGGCACTTTCCATGTTCCACCTTCAACCTTTGGCAGTTGATTTAGAAATGTATAATTTATGCATTGTAAGCTCTTATATATTGAGCAATATGTTTTGGAGTTGTATGATGTTGTGTTGAGATACTGTTATGCTGTCAAATTTACTCCAGAATCAAGTAACACAAAAAAATTCTTGTAGAGGCTTGAACTGCAAGTGTATTGTAACCATTGTTTATAGATAATACATTGTTCAAACTTTTGGAGCGTGTGGTTTTTTCTTTCGAAAGGGTTTTCCCCATGTATATTTGGTGTTATGTGTTTTTATTGTATCTCTGATTCTATTTATGTTACCTATTTTGTGCATCTTCTTTATTGTAATTGAATAAAGGTTTGAAATTGTAGAAATTTGCACATTCTTTCCTCTGATAGATTGTTGTTGGAAGCTTTTCCACATACCTGACTTCCTTTCAATTAGATCCCTGTAGCTCCTTAGAAAATTCCATATTCTTGACCCTATCGGAAGAGATCTTGACTTGAAAATGCTTATATCCCCTTCATCTAGATACTTTGCTTTCATAATATTGACCCACTTTAATTTTTGATTTGCATATAACTTCCAAACAAGTTTTGCCCCTAGAGCTTTATTATGTATAAGTAAGTTTTTGAAACCTACACCATCCAAACTCTTTGCCTTGCAGACTTTATCCCATTTGATGATGGGATACTTGTTCTAATCACCATTCCCTTCCCAAAAGAACTTTCTCATTTTTTGATTAATTTTTGAGCTTGCATCAACCAGAAGGGGTATACATGACATCATAGAGATGGGTAGGGAAATTATCACAACTTTTAACATTGTTACCTACTAGCCTAGGAAATCCATTTTCCTTTCCAAGAAGCTAACTTATCTGCCACCTTTGACACCAATGAGTCCTAGAGTTTTCCTAATTGTTGCCCTTTCGCCAAAGGGGAGGCCCAAATATTTGCATGGAAGGTTTCCTTTTTTGAAGTTTAAACTCTCAGAATCCGAGTTTCATTTCTTGGATTTTTGAAGAAGAATAACACGTCTAATTTTTTCTTACTTACCTCCTATACATAGGCTACCATATAATCATCCAAGATCCTCTTGAAACTTCTAGCTTATTTTAACTAAGCTTCCCCAAATAGAATTGTGTCATCAGTGAATTGTTGATGCGTTATTGCAGGTAGTTCCCTGGTAACTTGAATTCCTACCACTTTACCCTCCATTGAGGCTTTACTTAGGGACCTTCCCAATGCTTCCACCATTATGATGAATAAGAAGGGAGATAATGGATCCCCTTGCCTTAAGCCTCTAGAAGCCCCAAAGAAGCCTTCTCAGGAACCATTGATGAGAATTGAAAATCTTGGGCTAGTAATAGTTAAAAATCCAATATAGCCATCTCTTATTGAACCCAAATGCCTCCATTACTTTGAATAGAAACAACAAATCAACCCTATCATAAGCTTTTTTGATGTCCAATTTTATCAACATGTTTTGTTTCTTTAGTTTTTGTGTGGAGTGAATGACATCTTGTGCTATAATAACCCCATCTAATATCAATCTCCTAGGCACAAACCCAATTTATTCTTTTGATATTATGTCTGGGAGGATCTTTCTTAATCTATTTGTTGCTGCCTTGGCCATTATTTTGTATATTGTATTACAAAGTGCTATTAGCTTGAATTCATCAAGAGAGCTTAGTTTTTCCTTCTTTAGGATTAGAGCTATGAATGTATTGTTAATCTTTTTTAACACTTTACCTGAGCTCCTAGAATCTTCAATTACCTCTGACACTTCACCACCTATAATATCCCAACACTTTTGAAAAAACATAGCCTTAAATTCGTTCAAACCGGGGGCCTTATCAGGATGAAGTTGAAACAAAGCCTCTCTGATTTCCTCCTTTGTGAATTTGCACATTAGCATCTCTTTTGAGCATTTGACACCAACTTTGGAAAGTTTCCTAGTATTTACTACCGCTCTTGCCACCTAGAGCCATTCCAATTGTTTAGAAAATTCTATTTTTTTTTTACTATTTTAGATATTATGTCTTCCATCTTCTCTAAAGTCTAGCCCTTTGAAGACTTGACCTTGCAATTCTATTAGCTTCCCTCTTGACTCTAGTTGCATTGTGAAAGTACTTTGTATTTTTGTCACCCTCACTAATCCATAACTCTTGCAACTTTTTCCACTAGTAAGTTTCTTCTTTAGCTAGGATGTCCTCCAACTTGTTTAACAAATCTTTTTCCAATGCATATCTTGTTCCATCCATGCCATTGACTATCAAATCCTCATTTAAAATCTGCCAATATTTTCTACAAAATTTTAGCAATGTAAAAGAAACCGCCAATAAAATTAATATTTTTCAAAAAAAAGATTCGCCAATAGAAATTAATATTTTTTTTCAAAAAAATGAAAGATTGACTAGGATTTTATATCTTTTCTTTAGTGGGGTTTCTTAAAGTTATCATTGATCACCATCATAGTATAATTTCTCATAAAGCAAGTTTTGGCTAATCAAAATGTAGAACAAGATATAACATAATCTAAAGGGTTGAAAAATGAGGTGTGACAATTTGGGCTTTAAGGTAGCTAAAGCATAATCACTAATTTTGTGGTTTGATGCTTTGCATTGAAAGTATGCATTGTGTAGGTTGATATACACGATATGTTGTGCATGACACATATCTCTTATTTGTATATCAATAGTTTCTTTCAAATCTTATGCAAGGTTGTTTCCTACACAAATTTGGTGTTGTAGCCTAGCCAAATTATAGAGTTTTTAGGTTCAACACATATAACCCTCCCTATAGGAAGTAATGTGATGATGAGCCAACATAATAAAGGTATCCTCGGGAATTTGAACCAAACAAGAAACTTAAGAGCTTGTACAATAGACATTATGAAACTCCTTGTCCAAGGAGAAAAAATGTAGTAGGGATCAACTTTTACAAAGTAGAAGAGGAATAAACCTTTGGTTAAATTATGGATGACATCTAGTTTAACTCCATGGGGAATTGATGTAGTGGTTATCTAATTATATAACATTCTTTCATATGACAAATGACCGACAACAAATTAATCAACATAAATTTATTAAGCTACATGCATTATTAAAATTAGGCATTGAAAGAACAACATCTAATGGATTAGTAGTAAGATATGCTTTGTGGAATAATTTTAGAACAAACTTGCAAAGTTTCTTTGTTGGTGCCATTGCTTGCTCTAATTCCTAACACTTTGACATTAACATTTAAAGTGAAAGACTTAGATGCCATTAAAAATGACTACCTTGAGAGTAAGAGACCCTATAACTACTACAATAAATATACGCAAGATAACAAATTCTATTATATTGTTGGTAAACCGTTTGACAAAAAAAGAGAGAAACAAACATGTAAATTGAAACCAACCTCACTTGTACATTCAAAACTCTCCAAACATAAATTATGGGTACCCAAGGTATGGACTGCTGGGCTGGGTCGGGGACACCCCTGTAGTATAAAAATAAAATAAAAAATTATCATTACATACACTTTGATATATGATGATACAGATTTTTTAAAGATAAGATTAAGTAACAAAAAAAAAGGTTTATGTGGCCAATGAGTATATACTGAAAAATGCTTTAGGACAAATTACATTGACCTTACTAAAAATTTAATAAACATACTGAAGTGCAAACCTAGGTATTGCAGTAATGTTTCATTACTTGAATGTTAATTAATTTCGATTCTCTCGAGTTGCGAGAGAATGGAAAGCACTGCCCCTCTCGAGGTGAGGTAGGCTTTCTCAAAACTGTTAAAGAAAAAATGCCGAAAAATAAGTCTTGAATTGTAAGAAGTATATTAAATTTCCGAAGAAGAAGAGGAGGAATGGAGATGCAGGCACCCATCTGATTGATTTTCAGACCCAACATTCAGAAGAAGAGCTTCAGTTGAATGCCCATCTTCGTTTTAATTACCTGGTATTATCTTTTGCTTTCTGGTTTGAACTTTTAAGGCTCCGATTTGGTTATGTTTTGCAAAATTCTGTATATTTAGTCATTCGTTGAGATTTACAATTTCTGAGATTTAAAAGATCCGATCTGCATCAGATCCATAGCGGGTGTATTCATTTGACCTAATTTTGCAACTTTTTTTAAAATACGATTTTCCATTCATGTAATGGCTTAGGGTTTAAATGACAGTTAAGTTCTTTTTTTGAATCCATAAGTGCAAATTTGTCTTTGACGTTATGGAATCGACTGGCAAAATGCTGTATGATTAGTCCAAACGTCTGGGCGTGTGGTGATTTGGCTTCTTGCATTGGGAATGTTCATAATTTAGCTCTGTTTTTATGACATGGATCATGGTCAGTCTTTTTAATCCTTAGTTATTGCCAATTAGTTGATTTATGAGCTTCTGAGGTTCTTGCTTGTCTTATAATTGTGCCATAAGTAGCTGGGCTGAATATGATATTGCGTGCCTCTTTGTTCATTCAATGATCTGAGTGGGTTTATACAAGGGAAGAAATTATTTCCAGGTGTATCATGCAGACCAGGTGGCGAAATTCCATATTAAAAAGGTAAATTTGATTTTTTAGGCTATGACCTAACCGGCATACCTATTTGTTGTATGAAACCTTAGTTGTGGGAATAAGAAAAAAACTTAAAATCATTTGACACATGCCAATGTACTGGCTATAAACATATTGCGAGCATATGCTAATAGTGCACCTTGGGTATGAGTTGGGAAACACAGGGATTGACGCCTCGAGTATTTTGGATACTTTCCTGCAATGTCAGATCTCGGTTAAGATGGATCTGTGTTAGTCTATGGTCATCTGCTGCAACCAAAGCTGAAAATAGTAATTACACTGTGTATCTCAATTTGAAGTCTGTTCATCATGGAAATCCACTAATTTAGGTCCTGAAAAGATGATAAAATAAATGTAACTATAGTAAATCCTTGATCACAAATAGCACCACTGACTCTATAGTAATGCAAGCATTTTCCTTTGAACATCTTGACATAGACAGTGGTGTGTAAGCCTGCCATGCTGCCATAACATACTTTAGGTTTTATATGAAAGTAATCTTGGTTTCTTTGGTTTACATGGGTTCAATGCTTGATCAAGAATTAGAACAACAGATAATTAATGTTGATACTGCTAGACTTCTGCACCCCTAGCGCTAACTGTTTCTCATTGGAGTTCAACTTGGCATAGAAATAAGACTAAACATGGTATTGAACCTGTTTTGAAAGTCATATCATTAAGCAGATATTGATACTTTAGATTAAGGTCTATTGATGCTATTAACTGATTAGATATATTTGTATGCAGGAATCTGATGAATTTTCTGGAAGCTTATCAGATCTGCAGACCGTGAGCTATTAGAACTTTAATTTGATAGGTGATTGAATCAGGGAAAATGCAGCAGCAGCATTATCTCATATTTGCTGGAAGCTATTATAGGACCGATTCATGAAACATCTGAAGATTGTTGAATGTTAGCTGATTGGAAGTAGCTGAGAGGTGGCCAAGCAATGGGGCATTTGAAATTTCCAATTGCAATGAGGTCAATAGAAGAAGAGCCCCAACAGAATGGTTGCATGACAAGATCACGGGGGTCTTTAGCATGTATAGTTAATACAGAAGTAAGTGCTGTGTTGGCTGTGATGAGGCGAAATGCTAGATGGGCAGGCCATTATATGGCGGGAGATGATCAATTGGATCATTCACTTATACACTCTCTCAAGGAATTACGCCGGCAAATATTCAGCTGGAAACAAGAATGGCAACATGTCAATCCCTCTATTTATTTGAAACCCTTTCTAGATGTGATCCGTTCTGATGAGACAGGGGCACCAATCACTGGGGTTGCCTTGTCTGCTGTGTACAAGATTTTGACAATGGAAGTCTTTGATCTGCATACTGTGCATGTTGATCTTGCCATGCATTCTGTAGTGGATGCTGTGACTAGTTGCCGGTTTGAGGTAACAGATCCTGCATCTGAAGAGGTGGTATTGATGAAAATACTACAAGTGCTTTTGGCTTGTATGAAGAGCAAGATGTCTTTAGTTCTAAATAACCAAGATGTGTGCACCATAGTGAATACATGCTTTCGAGTGGTTCATCAAGCAGGAACCAAAGGGGAGCTGTTACAGCGAACAGCACGCCACACTATGCATGAGCTTGTGAGATCCATTTTTGCTCACCTGGCTGATCTTGATTCCACTAGTGCACACACAAATTCCGTGAAGAGGTCTTCTCTCACGTCCAATTCTCATGTAAGCCAACTTTACTTTCCTGTAGGTAATGAATTTCTACTTTTTGTGACCTTGAAATATTGGAAAAATTACTTTCTGCATGGTACTTGGGTATTCTGTTTTTGTTTCCTTAGTTTATTTTAAAACTACTAAAACCAAACATAATATTTCCATGCGATTTGGTTTTGTATTTCATTGCTTTTTTCTTCTCTGCAGTTAGAAAATGTTGGAAAAGAATATATAAGTGATGGTAATGAAGGTAGTAGCACTGGTAATGGAAATACAGATTCTGAGACTGGGAAATCATTTTCTGCCAATTCTTCTGTAGAATTGGATGATAAAATGGCAGATAGCAAAATTGGTGGGAAGGAGCTAGCTAATGATGAATTTCTTAGAGAACCATATGGTGTAACTGGCATTGTCGAGATCTTCCAATTCTTATGCTCTCTTTTAAATATTGTTGAGACTATGGGTATGGGAACTGGGTCAAGCCTTTTAGCCCTTGCTGAAGATGTTCCACTATTTGCTTTGGGTCTAATAAACTCTGCTATTGAATTAGGAGGACCATCAATAGGAAGGCACCCAAAGTTACTGGCACTAGTGAAGGATGAGCTTTTCCATAATTTGATTCAGTTTGGACTGTCATCAAGTCCTCTTATTTTGTCCACAGTATGTAGCATTGTGCTGAATCTCTATCATCATTTGCGCTGTGAATTGAAGTTACAGATGGAAGCCTTTTTCACTTGTGTCATAATTAGACTGGCACAAGGAAAGTATGGTGCATCTTACCAACAGCAAGAAGTTGCAATGGAAGCACTGGTAGACTTCTGCAGACAACCAACATTTATCTTTGAGATATATGCAAATTATGACTGTGAGATTACTTGCAGTAATGTGTTTGAAGATATTGGCAACTTGCTGTCAAAGAATGCCTTTCCTGTAAATTCCCCTTTGTCTGCTATGCATATTCTGGCATTGGAAGGGCTGATTGCAGTTATTCACAGCATGGCAGACAGGGTAAATGCTTCATCCTCACTTCCCGAACTAACCCCAATAAGGGATATTGAAGAGTATGAACCTTTCTGGACAGTAATTTGTGAGAAAAATGAAGATCCTATCCACTGGGTGCCATTTGTTCGACGCAAAAAGTATATCAAAAGGAAGTTGATGCTTGGAGCTGATCATTTTAATAGGGACCCAAAGAAAGGTCTTGAGTTCCTACAAGGCATTCATCTTCTGCCAGAGAAACTTGATCCTCATAGTGTAGCTTGCTTTTTTCGATATACATCTGGTCTGGACAAGAATCTTGTGGGTGATTTCTTGGGCAACCATGATGAATTTTGTGTGCAGGTTCTTCAGGAATTTTCAAAATCATTTGATTTTGTCGATATGAGCATAGACACAGCACTTCGCACATTCCTTGAGACCTTTCGTTTGCCAGGAGAGTCACAAAAAATACAGAGGGTGATGGAGGCATTCGCAGAAAGATATTATGAGCAGTCACCACAAGTTCTTGCAGATAAGGATGCTGCATTTGTGCTATCATACTCCATTATCCTGCTTAATACTGATCGGCACAATGTTCAAGTTAAGAGAAAAATGACAGAAGAAGACTTTATTAGGAATAACCGGCGCATTAATGGTGGGAAAGATCTTCCTAGAGAATTTCTATCAGAACTCTATCACTCTATTCTCAAGAATGAAATTCGAACAAATTATGAACAAAGTACAGCTATTCCTGAGATGACGACAAGCAGGTGGATTGATCTGATTCGGAAATCTCAGAAAACTCCTCCTTACATCATTTGTGATTACAGACCCTTCCTTGATCATGACATGTTTGCTATAATATCAGGTCCAACCATTGCTGCTATGTCAGTGGTCTTTGACCATGCAGAGGATGAATATGTTTTCCAAGAATGTGTGGATGGTTTTCTTGCTGTTGCCCAAATGTGTGCTTGCCATCATTTAGTGGACGTGTTAGATGACTTGGTGGTGTCTCTGTGCAAATTCACAACACTTCTTGACCCATCGTCCTCTGTTGATGAGGATGTTCTTGCCTTTGGTGATGACACAAAAGCAAGGATGGTGACTGTCGCAGTTTTCACTATAGCCAATAGGTTTGGTGATTTTATTCGGAATGGATGGAGGAACATTCTGGACTGTATTCTCAGATTACACAAGTTAGGTCTGCTGCCTGCTCGGGTTGCAAGTGACGGAGCTGATGATCCAGATCTTTTAAATGATTCTGTGTATGGGAAAGCTTTGTCTGAGGCTCCACCTATATCTCAGCTACCTTCAATCACTCGAAGGCGGTCATCAGGATTAATGGGTAGATTCAGTCAGTTATTGTCTCTTGAAAGTGATGAGCCAAGGGCTCAGCCATCTGAAGAGCAACTTGCTGCACATCAGCAAACCATGCAAACCATCCAACAATGCCATATTGACAACATATTCACAGAGAGTAAATTTCTGCAAGCAGATTCCTTATTGCAATTAGCAAGGGCTCTCATCTGGGCAGCAGGAAGACCACAGAAGAGCAGTTCACCTGAAGATGAGGACACTCCTGTTTTTTGCCTTGAGTTATTGATTGCTATTTCACTGAACAATCGGGATAGAATTATGATTCTGTGGCAGGGTGTTCATGACTACATTGGAAGCATTGTACAGACAACAACTATGCCTTGTGCGCTTGTGGAAAAGGCTGTCTTTGGGCTCCTACGGATCTGTCAACGGTTGCTACCCTACAAGGAAGACCTTGCAGAGGAGCTCTTGAGATCTTTACAGCTTATTTTAAAACTAGATGCAAGGGTAGCAGATGTTTATTGTGAGCGCATTACTCAAGAAATTATGCAGCTTGTAAAAACAAATGCTGGGCACATTAGATCTTCAGGAGGATGGCGCACTGTTACATCTCTGCTTTCCATTACCGCTCGTCATCCAGATGCTTGTGAGCCTGGTTTTGAGGCATTATCATTTGTTATGGCTGATTGTGCACATTTGACCCGAGCAAACTATGTGTTATGCCTTGATGCTGCTCGTGCTTTTGCAGAATCTCGGATTGGCATGACAGACAGGTCTCTGCAAGCATTAGACTTAATTGCTGGATCTGTTAAATGTCTGGTGCAATTTTCAAAAGCTGATCACAAAAATATTAATCTCTTGGGTGAGGATGCGTCAAAGTCCTCCCAAGAAACAGGAGACATGTGGTTGCGATTTGCACATTCTCTCCGTAAGGTTTGTTTAGATCAGAGAGAAGAAGTCAGAAATCATGCTATTTTGTTACTACAGCAGTGCTTTTCGGCTGTAGAGGCAATCTGCTTAACACCTTCTACATGGGCACAGCTTTTTGATCAAATAATTTTTACAATGCTGGATGATTTGCTTGAGATTGCCAAGGGACACTCTCCAAAGGAATATCGTAACATGGAGAGTACCCTTCACTATGCAATGAAGTTGTTGTCAAAACTATTCTTACAATTATTAGATCAGCTGTCTTCATTGCCAAACTTCAGAAAACTGTGGCTTGGGGTATTAAGCTGTATGGAGAAATATATGAACTCAAAGCTTAGGGGTAAAGGTAATGAAAAGCTTCAAGAACTTATTCCAGAATTGTTGAAGAACATGCTATTAATATTGAATGATCGAGGAGTGCTTGCAAAAAAAAGTGCACTGGAAAATAGCAGCCTATGGGAGATGACATGGATACATGTTCAAGGTATCTCACCATCTTTAAAGGAAGAACTTTTCCCTGAGAAAGATCCTGAACATGAGACAGAGCTAAAGACAAAGTCTGGTGAGTTTGGAATGGACTCAGAAATTGGTTTTGAAGCTGCTGTTACTGGTGTTGAGCAGTAGACAGAAAAAAGTTGAAAAAAAAATACAGAATATAAGAGGTATGAATACGCTCTCTTTGGTCATTCTTGTTCTATTAACCGAGGCACAATATCTTGCCTATAATTTACCCTTGACTCCCCGAGGACACAGATTTCTTCTGCAGGTCAGTTGACTGATGACTTTGTTCTCTCACTGCTCTAATGCACTATTCTTTTCCTTTCAAATTTGCTTTATGGGGTCTAATATCAATCAGTTGTAGTCATTTGGCCTATAAAACCTAGGTACCACCTATCAAGGTAGATTCTCCATCCCCAAATTAAAATGAAAGGATTTTTGACCCTATGTCTGGTGTTATGAGGCAAGTACTGTTGACCAGAGGCCAACTTCTTCCAAAAGATAATGCAGGTTGTTGTACACGATGTATTGTGGTTGCATCCACTTTCCCTTTCAAGTACACCAATTGTATCAGGTTTTGTAGAGGTCTTGAAGATCTCAATCCTGCAAGGATTAAACTTGTGTGCTGAAAAGGCGAGGATCCGTTTCAAAGATCATCTTCACAACAAATTTTCAAATATGGAAAGTTTTGAGTCAGGATATGTATATTCAGAGGCTCAGGGGTTAATAATTCATTGATCTAACCCTTGTATAATAGTTTTCCCAGTCAGAAGTTATATTTGATTGCAGTACAATCTGCCCCCTTATAATAAGCACTAGTGTTGTGATTGGAAGTACCCTGAAAAAGGTGTTTGATGTGCCATTCTCTTTCAAGTTGTCATAAATCTTGGCCCCTTGGGACATGCAAGACATTCCATCAACATTTGAGAAGCTCTTTCTTAACAATGTGTATTATCACTTAAGCAGGTTTCAAATGACATATTGAGATCATCCATTGTCCATACTTCTTGTCTCGTTTCATTAACTGTTAATGATTGACTGCCTTGGGGATGATATCTGTGAAAAATAGCTGTACAGGCCTCAGAGATTTAAGTTGCACTTAGGCTGCCACCTTTGGTTATAAGTGGGGTGCTTTAGTATTGTTTTATTTATATTCAAACTACATGAGAAGAATTTTACTTTGATTTCCTTTAGCAGAGATGAATCTTTTATATTTTTTTAGTTGATTTATGATATTTGAAAAATGGGACAATCATAGAGTAACTTTTGGAGTCACAATTCTTTTCTATATCTTGATTGTGTGCATGATAAAACTAGACACATCGTAGTAGCATGACATGAATTGGTCGTGTGTCATAGTTTGACAACACAACCATTAGGCAACACCATATTGTACAGGCTGCCAAGATAATGTTGTGGGTCAGGGATTCAAAGAGAACATTGAAAGTATTTTAGTTAAGAGAAGGCAGCAATACATGGGACAATTGGAATCCTTGTAATCAATGTATTAAACTTTGATGTGAATCATTGTAATCAAATAAATTCGTGAGTGTATTTAATGTTGATGAAAAGCCATAAATATAATCTTAGAAATCTTCCGAGACCTTTGAAAGGTGCAAGATGATGTAGATTGTGATTAAGGACGACTATGTTGATGGATACTACAGATTTTTAAGAATGACTGTTGATGGATACTACAGATTTATCATACATATACCTTGATGTGCTTCACATTGTATCAACTGGCGATTTGTCTTCTCCAAATAGAACAATATTTTTCTCTATATGTACTTTCGGAGGAATCTTTCCTCAAGGATTTCCTATGTAAAATCTCAGAGCTTTCTGATTTTTCAACTTGTGGACCATATTCCTATTACTGTTACAAAGGAAAATCCAAGTTACACACACACATTGATATTCATATGGTTGACCTTATTGCCCAATGAAACAAATTGCATTTGGCATCAAGGCCAAGAGTATAATTTAGTATAATTTTTGTTTTATCATATCTACAAGTTTGTGTTTCGAAATCTTACTCAAATTGCCTGTCACATATAAATGCTTAAGTTATCCATCTTTTCCAACTAAAAACGAACGTTTGTACAATTTAAGCCTAATTCAAGGTCGGACACTATTCTGCTATATGCTTAGATTAATTTTTTTAACACCATCTCCTCAAATAGCATATATGTTTTAACTTGGATCAGGCAAATATTCAAAAATATTGTGGCTATCATATTTCTCTCAAGAAACATCACTGCTCACTCCAAAAGAGATGCTTGTTCAAGTACTTAAATAAATAGAATTTACTTCTAACACACCCTTGCTTAGAAATAAATGGAGTGGCTTGAATTCTATTCTCGACATATCTCACTCTTCTGTTTGATGTTGCACCATTGCAATTTGTTTCCATATTTCAAATGTTCTGTCTCTACATAAATCCATAGGTAAAGGATAAGCATTATTTATGGTGCCATGTTAAACTTTGTGAGACATCAAAGATTCAAATTAGGAGACATACAAGATTTAATCAATATATACATAGTTTTGTTAGAATAATCAAACTACCTTGAATAACTAGCAATATTTTATCAGTAGGAGGAATACATTATGCACTTATTGAACCACTAAACAATAAGTGAATTAACAATGAAGTTGGCTCTACAAGCTTAACTTGCGTAGACCTACAAGATTTAATCAATATATACATAGTTTTGTTAGAATAATCAAACTACCTTGAATAACTAGCAATATTTTATCATTAGGATGAATACATTATGCACTTATTGAACCACTAAACAATAAGTGAATTAACAATGAAGTTGGCTCTACAAGCTTAACTTGTGTAGACCCTAATAAATTAAAAAAAACTATTGGTAGACAAAGGAGGGATAAGTTTAGTATGTCACACAACTCATAGGTTCGTGAACCTTCAAAAAAATGACAAAGTTCTTAAAGTTTGCCACTTCATGAAATGTGTGAAAGTGTGAAAGGATGAAGAAAAAGACTAAGAAGAAAGGTGTGAAAGGATGAAGAAAAAGACTAAGAAGAAGATAAGGTTCACTTTGTTAGTAAATTTACAAGTTTATGAACTTATTGAAAATGCGACATTGATTCGTAAGTTCTTCATTTCACTGAAAGTGTGATAAATCAAAGAGAGAAAAACAAAGGAAAATGGCAAAGTTCAATATGTTGGTTACTCAACAAGTTTGCAAACTTGTTGAAAGTGTGACATGATTTGTGCAAGGTAAAATCTCCAACAAGAAAAGAAAAGGAAAATGCAATGAAGTTTCAAAATGTAGGGAAAGGGCGCCAAAGGGGATATTCAAATGGTTGTTGCACTGTTCTTCCTATACATTCATTCAACTAATAGAAGTAATGGCACGTTGTCTCTAAGGGCCTTTCATATTAATTGTCATGTCCCTGCCATGATCAAACTATTGTGGACTTTTATAAAAAAGCATATTTGAATTTACATTGCCGAATCATATATCGTGGAAGCAAAACATAATTAATCTAGGCCGACTTTACTCTAAAACAAAGAGACAAATATTAATATTGATCGCCTGAGTTAAGTGTTGAATATGAAAGAGGCAATTAGCAGATCGTTATATGTAGCAAGGCATATGAAAGGAGAACAACAAATTAAGACTCGTATAGCAGTAAATATTACGTAAAGATAACAATTAAACTCTATACAAAAGCGGTGATCAGTATTGTATGAGGCTCCACACGTATAAACTCAAACCAATTGTCACACCCCTCAAATACAGATCTGAATCAAGGACAGATTGACGTCCAAGGGAGATCACCCAGCGATAGGGAGGAAACATTAAAGGATTGAATTCATGAGGATTATTAAGGGATCAAATTCATAAAGGACAATGTTAATATGCATTAATTGTCCTTTAAAAGATAAGTGCGGTTAGTTAAGGAAAAGACATGTCTTTTAAATAAACACATAAAGAGACATGTCCATCCACAGTGAACAGGTATAAGAGCAGGTCATGCCAATGCAAGGGGGGATCATCGTTGGAGGGAAATAGAAGAGAAATAAAGGACATTTAAACACAGTCGATTAGAAGAGGATCTGGGCGATCTAGCACAACAACACGTGGTACCAACAATATACATATTTAATCAAACACATATCATATCCACACGGTGTTCAGGTGTATTTCTGCCATTATTTATCTTATCTCTACTTAAATAATTCCGACTTAGATAAGGAATATTAAATGTGTAAATCTGTTTTTTTTGCCCTTCTTCATAACTATCGAATTGATTCTACATGCATTATTAACTATGCATCGATCTGATACTAGAGTGCTATGTATCAATCTATGTTTGTAAACTCTGCTAATTGCTGTTTAGTAAATATATATAGAGATCGAGTTCTGCACGATCTGATCTTAGCTATCTGCATACATATATAAATCTGATTTGGCATAATTAGGAAACAATAGATGTATAATTACTAGTAGTGATGTATATGCATATTGGTATCAATGAATATGAATCAAACTGTATTATGTTAACTGTCTAGAAACCCACTTTGTGCGAAGGGCTTGAGGAAGCGGTGAGAGCCTAAAAGATTCCACTCAAGATCTCCGCCCGATCCCATGGTGAGAATGGGCTTGAGAAGTGGTAAGTGCCCAAGCCCATTCAAGATCTGCGCCCGATCCCATGGTGAGGATGGGCCTGGGGAGTGGTAAGTGCCAAAGCCCGCTTAAGATCTCTGTCCATTCCCACAAGTGGGCAAGTGTCTTCTGAGGTTGTGACATGGATGGGGAAAGCAAGTACAAGTTGCCAAGGGGGAGAGTTGTGGTATACAACCTCTTAGGCTTGGCATATGGCTTCGAGTGGACCCACCATGTTACTCCTCCTAGTTCACAATAGGCTGCATTATTGATAATCTATAAATGTGCTGCCATTGGCTAATGCAAACAAATATATATATGCATATTGGGGAATGTTGCTCATGAGGTGAATGCATGTTTCAATTTCGAATTACATCATCAAGGGGCTATTCATTTGACAAGGTGAAGCCCTAACCCTAGTTTGTTGCAATTTTGTGATCAATAGGTGAATTCTAGGATAAATTAGGACAAGGGACATTACATTAATTTTGTGGGTTCCTTTTCAGATCCTTGTACTTAAAGATATAATTACTACTAACGCAGAGAACTTTCATAGGAAAATGAAAAAAAAAACTCCATGCCTTGTTGGTACATCTAGGCACTTCTGAGCCACAATTTCAGGGGTGATTCAAGGAAAATGACCTCTAGGGGGTATGGGTGTCCTCAACAAAGTACTAGTGAAAGGATTTTCAACTTAAATGCAGATTTCCATGCCTTGCTTGGTGGTATTAAGAACCCAAAAAGACTTCATTAAGAAAAGGGGAAAAAGTATGGCAGAGTAGTTGCAAGAGCTAGTGGAAGAGATATATTTGTAGGAAGCCCTAGGGTTTCAAGTTTTCAACTTTGGATGTAAAATTTGGATATTGTAATGAGTTGGGTTCATCCAAATTCATAACAACACTTGTAACCTTTAAAGCGTGAATGATTAAAGGTAAAATCAACCTTGATTAAGTGTCTCTCTCTGTATGTTATGCATTTCTAAATGTGTTGCTAATTAGTTAGCTGTTTAGAAGATAGTAGGTATGATCTTTCCATAGTCCATAAGTTAGCTATTTAGAAGATTGCAAAAACTTCATACATTTTGTATGATGTATCTTTTTAGGACAATAAAAGAAATGTATGGGCATGCTAATGGATTACTAAGTAGACTTATCTGATATTTTGCAAATATTTGTTGTTTTTTGAATGAATGTGTAGAATTTAGTTTGCATACGCATTTAGGATAACATAGTCTTTTGTGACACCTTCATTAAGGTTTTTACCATTGGTTGAAGTTGCATGCTTTTGTATGAATTTGTGACTCTATTGCCCAACTGAATATAGACATTGATCTACTACTGGTTTCCTCTCCCATCATCCCACAACACATCCAAAACAAATTGAACTTAATCATCATGTTAATTTGTGTTGTAAGTAGTTTTACTCATTGCTATGTCTAAATATGTACAACAATAATAGTGGCTATAAACAAATATATTTTACACCTTTGTGGTAGTCCATTTGTACAATCAAGTGCTAAACCTTGAGCTCCTCAAACCAACAGAGGCACAAAGTGACAATCAAAATAAGGGTGCACTATGCAATAGGTATGGTTTGTGTTAATGTAAGTGTTTAGTTTTTTGTATTAACATCTATAACATCACCTTAGGAATGCCCCCATTGGTTTAGCAAAGCCAAAAAAGGAGGTTCTACCCACCTCAATAATTAGTTTGTTTTTGCTCAACCTGGACATAAGTATGTAGTTTTTCTTCAAGTTTGACACCCTTGGTGCTTGGGAGAAGATTAGGTTTTAGGGATTTGGGACCTACAACTCTGATCACCAACAAAATGGCATCATTGATGGGGAGGAATTTTTTAGCCATTATTGGTGAAATGTGAACTCAATGCATTTCTTGAGAACCTCAGTAATAGAATAGTTTGTAACTATGCATTTCACTTGGGTAAGTTTGATTTCCTATCAACTTATGCCAAAAAAATGGCATTGTAGGGGAGGATTTAACTTTGGAAACATCTTGAAGACCTCAACAACTCACAATAGGGAAATAGTTTTTTGTCTTGTATCTTAAAGTTTTGGTTGCTAGATTTTTTTTTGTCTCTTCTTAAGTGAAGAGTGAAAACTCTAATTCAACCAACCCATAACTATTTTGTAAATAAAAAATTTGTGATGGAGAGTGCCCTAGTACCAACAAAAACAAAATGAAGCTTCTATCGATGCACAAAGACATCCATTTTGGGAAGCTCAAAATTATGGAAACTCATTTAGACCTACCAATCTAATTTCAAAAGTGGGAACTTTCGGTAGAGATAGTTCATGCATGGATTCCAAAGATTATACTTGTACACTTTTGAACGTTTAGTTAATAACATAATAAAAAAATATAGAAACATATAATGGTTTGATTATGTGGCAAAAATAGAAGATATTCTTGTTGGAAGGAAAAATGTGCATAAAATGATTGATGAGTATTTACAAAGTGTGACATGCATTATTAGGATTTGCTAATATTTTTTTATGGTCACCATTCCCAATACATAATATAAATATGAAGTTGAACATGAGTACCTATTATGTTTCCTTAAAGAGGAGGTGTTGGAGCATTTTAAAATTAGTTGATTCCCAAAAGGTTTGTGTACAAGATAATGATACAGTTATTGGTAGAAGAAATGTAGATAAAATCCTTGATGTGTGTATGCAATATTTTCACACTAAGTATTAGGAAATTGTTGACCAATATCCCCCTTCTCCCAACATATCATTCAAAGATTGTAGTGCCCCTCCTGTTTGCATCTTGTAGATGTGAGATTGGTGTTTCAACTTCACTGTTTCCTCGAGATTTTTGTTGTGATTGTATTCTTGCTCTGAATGGTGTGTATGAACCACCACATGTTCGAGATGGGATTCCTCAACATGTTGGTTTTCGACATTTGTATGTTTATATGCTTGGTTTATCATTATGCTTCAATTCAGTGATGTGTGCACTATTTATGTTGGGACTAAATGTGAACTTGATTATAGATGTGCAAAATAATGAGTTATTTAATGAATGTATGGATGTTATTTTATGTTTCATGATATTACACCCCATTGGGTGATTATGTTGTGCTTCAACTATATATACATTGAGCAAGTGCCCTTGACATGCGTTGAGTGGTTACAGGTATAGGGTTATTTTTGCACTTGGCTACACAAGTTTGAGTTATTCTCCAACATCAGTTAATTCATAGATGTCACACTAGGCCTCCCTATCTATTCCACAATTGTACTTGAATTGAGTATGCTGTGTCTTATTTGACCAATATTGATCTAGATTCGAGTTATAGGAGTTATTTCAAAATCCCTGTGTCGTGAATGACTAGTGAATGTTTGATTTAATTAATGGTTAAATTCTATGTTTTTCGCAAATGAAATATTAGGAATTTAAATGATTCTTATATTGGTTATTAAAATATTTTCCGTGTTTTGGGAAAGGGGAAAAATAGATTGGAAATGGAAATGATGTTAAGTGTATTTAATTAATTTGCGAAATTCCTTGGGTGGGGAAATGTAGGTTATGCATGATTTAATTATCTTGTTTGAATTTTGATTTTTGTGAATTTAAATAAATATATGCTTATATGATTTAAACCATGAATTTAAATGATATATGTTATTCATGAACACATTTAAATGAGTATTTGGATTTTGGAGAAAATGAAGGGAATTACAAATTTAGAAATGAAAAATGAAATTATATTAAATTTTAATTGTGAATTCAAAAAGGCTAAATAGAAAAAGGGGTTTTATTTTTCATTAGGCAATTTTATTTTGGGAGGAATTTTGGAGAGAAGAAAACCCTCTTTTGGGAGAAAACTGATTGTTGATTGGGAGAGCATTTGGAAGGGGAATTTGACAAGGTCATTTTCATTGGATTAGGAATGAGAAAGAGAGTGTGCTTACAAGTGATATTGGGTGTTCGTTTGGTGTGCTTGAGGTATTCTTTATTTGAAGTTTTAACATAATTTGAGATATTTTGTTTATTTATTTTAATTTAGTTAATTTATTTCAAATTTGAATATTGGAAAAGGATTGGGGGAGTGTAGAAACCTCCCAACAAAATTTGTTTTGTAAAATTGCATGCTCATTTAATTGTTAGAAGTTTGAGAAATTTCAATTATACGAAGTTATAATGCCCATTTTCGGGAAATGCGTAAAATCTAAAATTAACCTTAAAAGTGTGTTGTTGGGAATATTTAGAGCCAAAGGGTATTTTCATATTTTTGAAATTTGAAACTTTAATTTTTGAAGAAATTTTAATAGTTTTGGGAAAATTTCTTGGTTTTTGGTGTATTGGAAAATAAGAAAATTTGATTGTTTTATATGAAATATGATGTTTTTGAATGTTTGAAGGAAAGTGTACTTTGTGAATTATTAAAATAAACCTTGTGAAAACATGTTATGAAATTTGGATGAAAATGAATTTTGTGCTTTGTTCTCTGTGCCACATTTGTTGGAGGATGTGATGAGCTTACGGTGTAGGTATTAGAGAGGGTTATGGGAGTGGCTCCCAATGTGAACTTGACCCAAAGTGTTGTGTAGGCAATCAAAGTGTGGGGAATTGAATTAACAAGTGAAAATTAATGGAACATGGGTAATTAATTAACCAAGTTAATGGATATCCCTCTCATGTCTTGAGTGCTTGTTTAGGCTAATGATGATCGAGGAAGACAAGCCGCTTAGGGAGCGTAAGAATTGTAAGATCAAGTATCCTCGTCTATATGAGAGGGTACTCGATTCCATGCTGAGCCCCTCGTGATTGTCTGTGATGACACTCCCTCTCTTGCTCTCTAATATCTAACCCTAATGTAGTTTGAGTAGCACTTGAAAGATCATTATTTCCTTCCATGTGTATGTTTTTGGTTATGTCATTGGTGAGTTTTCCCAATGAGGATTCTTGTGTTATACCATTGGTGAGTTTTCCCAATGAGTTTTAGGAGATGTGACATTGGTGAGTTTTCCCAATTTGGAATTGTGATGTGACATTGGTGAGTTTGTCCAATGTGGAATTGTAATGTGACATTAGCGAGTTGTCCCAATGATGGTTTTGTGATATGTCATTATGTTTGTGTCCAATGTGGACTTGTATTTGATCCTACATGTGATTGACCATTTTGTGATTTTGGATGAGAGTTATACATGGTGTGCATGTTGAGTGTTTATTTTGTGTATGACATGTGTGTGATCCATCCCCCAATGTGTTTGGTTTGAGTGTTGTGATTGTGGCCCATGTGATTATCTCCTAACATCTATAGTGGGAGAAAATCTTTTGATTCCATGAGGCCAAGTGGAGTAGAAACCACCGTTGGAGATCAAAGGTTCATGGATCGAGATGCACCAGTGTACTACATGCTCTATTGATTCTTATGCAATTAGTTACTTTCTCTCATGTAAATTTTAATAATGATGTTAGTGGAACTCTCATTGAGAAAGAATACAATATTTGATAATGGAAAAGAGTATTAGATTAGTTATGTGTCTTGGTGTTGGAACTGAGCACGATTGTATTATGCCTTTCATAATTGTGCAACGCAAATGTTAAAATAAACTTAGGAATATTTCATGTGGGTTTAAAATGAATTTAGATGCTTTCTTTCCCAATTGGGTGGCTTGGTACTATACCTAGGCAACCTTGTTCACTATACCTAGGTGAACCTGTTTCACCTAGAACTGACTCAAATTTCCCAAAAATTGTCTGTCTACTTGGACGGCTTGGTAGCATAGTGGGGTGGCCTATTCGTCAGTGGGGTGACCTAGTTTTGTAGGCTTAAAAGTTTAGAATTTGGTTATCTTTGTTGGGGCGGCCTTGTCTTGTACTTGGGTGACCTTGTTCCCCATAAAAAAAACATAATGTTAACCCCTTCTGCCACAACTAGCCAATGTTTTTCTTATCCCAATTCCACAGATGAGTAATTTCTATGCCTCCTATCTTTCCTATTTCAACCATTTTCATTAGTTGGACCTTGAAAACCTAGTCAAAGTATCTTCCTCTTAGTACTTGAGTATTCTACTTTGTTTTGGGGACTCGTATGGGAAAACCATGTAAACAAAAGTTGTTCCTCATGGTTCCAAGGGTCTAGTGGTATTTTGGGCATGTTCTTATATGCTATCATTGAGGACTTGTGGTATAGATGTTGCATTGTTTTGTGTGCCTTTTTTTAAGTTTCTTGGTTGTCAAAATTAGGGCTAGGGAGATTGCTCACTCAATCTTGTAAATACTTGGGAATGTTGAAGGACTTCATGGTTGACCTTATTGGTGATCTCAACATTCCTCATAGGTCAATGGGTGTTGTTTTGTAGTATTCTTTCGCTTGTGTGATGTCATGTTGCAAAGGGACATCTTGGGAAGCGTATGGTTGTTTGGAAGTGACTCGTCACAATTCTAGTTCTAGTGGAGATGTTGTGTCTCCTAGTTAGGAATCCTCAGGTGAAGGTTTGCCTTTGTTTTAGAGTTTTTAAGTGTGTATGGATGTGGATTGGAGGTTGATGATTCCCTCATCCTATCTTGGTGTTGTGTTGCAAGAGAACACGATCATGGGTATGTAACTGATTGTTGTGTAGGTATTGTCCTCTCTCTCTCATATGTTCATCATGGTGGATTTATCCCACAACTGGTTAGTCTTCTGATGTTGCCACCTTGCTTATAGAATGGTGAGGTCATCTTGTTATTGTTTTTATTGTGTTCCATATAACATTTGTGTGCACATTATTGTGCAAGTGTGATAGATTGTTGTTGCATTAATGACGTTTTTGTTGTTCCAAAAAAATAGAAAAGTTGTTCCGTCAGGTTTTGTTTTGAGCGTGTTGGCTTGGGGCATTAAAAAGATGGAATTGAAAAATGTTGGGTATACCTTGAGTTGTTGGAAACTCAAAGAGAAACATTTGAACATGTTAGTGGTCTCCTTTAAATGAGAAAAAGATAGGTCCCCTTATGATGATTATGGAGAACATCATGATGATAAGGGTGCTAAGATGCAAATGAATGGTATGACTATTGGTGGAAGAGATTATCCCTCACCCATGTATTTCTTTTCTAAGTACGTCATGTGGATTTTAAATTGAACAAGAGGAATTACTAGACCACCTCAAAAAGGAGGAACAATTACTTCTAGAAAAAAATGAATTACAAAAGGATCAATTAAAAAAAATGTTATGCTTTTGGGTAGGTTGAATGGGGACAAATCCTAAAATGTACAACATTTTGGTACAAGACAACAATGTTGGAACACAACCCTCTATTGAGAGGGGGGTGAATCAATAGAGTTAATTAAAACTAGTCCTTTAATTCTTTTAACCAAATATACAAAGTTCAAACACACATAAGTACACATGACACCAGATGTACATGGAAAAAATGATATGGGAAAAACCATAGTGAGAATAGCTGCTAGGATCTAATGTCCTAATCCACCCTCACAATAAAAACCTCATTGGTTACAAAGTTTAAGGGCACCGACCCTAAGGAGACACCAATCCTTTGTTTTAGGAGCACCAACTCTAAGGAGACACCAATCCCCTAATTGAGCACCAAATTAGTATTCTGATGGCACCAACCAATCAGATATAAGAAGCTACAAATCCCGATTACAAATGATTCAGAATGAATCCAATTCTTTGTTCCATGTCTAATATGCAACTATATATTTACTTCATCTCTACTTTGTTCTTCTCTTCAAAATATCTTCTGTTCTCTATTGCTACATGAACAATTCTTCTGTCTACTATTAATATCTTATCAATATTTTACTTTCCTTCCCTCTCTGAAAATTTGCATCCTAGACATCTATATGCATTTGATCTAGGTTTGTCATTATTGCTTCACCTTTGTTTAAACATTTTTGTCCTTCATTTAAGCTTGCATACACATTTCTTACTGAGCTATGCACCCTCTCTTTTTGCACACATATGATCATTCACTCAACAACATACATTTTGAATAGTAAAACTTCTTTTATATGCTCTGTTCCACCGCTTGTGTTCTCTGTATCAAACCCTAGATTTGATACACAAGATCTATACCTATAATAAATGACCATAGCACTTAATTGAACCGTATTTTATCTTTTCACCATTTGAGTGTTTATGGCGTTACTTATCTAATCACAATTCAACTTTGAGTTGTCGTGGTAGATCCGTTTTCATCTTCTATGTCGAGCTCCACCGCCTAACTATTCATACCACTGCCTGACTGTTGTGAGCTTCACAACTTTAAATGCCAACCATTGATTTTTATCTTCACACCATTATCCAATGATCTTTATTGAAAATCGCCAACTTTAAAACATAGTTGTTTGATCAACTCCCCTTTAAATATATGCTGTTGACCCTTGTCATAACCTAATGGCTTAGCACACTTTCACTTAGCACTTGTGGTCTTACTTGTGCGATGCATATGACTCGAGCGATGCAATAAACAATTGCCACCTATTATTATGTATATGTGTCATCATTCTGCATCTTCGTAGAGCTAAAGTGAGGACCCACCATGCCTTCTATGAACTAGTGGAATATGCCATTTGTCACAATACGTAAAGTTATATCACTTAGCACAAATTTGAGCTGTCTAGGAGATTCACAACTATGATGTGAATCAACTTGTGCAATGCAATCAGTATTTGACACTTGTCATTATTTCATGTACCATGGTTACCACCTTGTTAGAAAGCATTACTAGGGGAGAGGGCCCAATAGTGGTGTGGGTACCAATAGTTGTCATAGTACATGTACATTCAAAGCCCAATATTTTAGAAGTATGAAACTAGTAATTGTAAGAGAGGACCCAATAGTTGAACAAAGTATGCCCATTACATTCAAAAAGCAACAAATCATATGATGCCACATTGACACACTAAAAAACATGACTTAATGCACCACTATTAGTCTAACTTTTTTTGGGGGTCTATTATGACCCCTCAACAAAAAGCATGTTGATGACACCTTTTTTCTTGGTCTATGTGGGTGAAACAAAATATCTGAATTGTCCACATCCCTGTCCACTCAAGGATATAAGTTTTTAATGTCAATGTTGCATGTTCATTTCTATGTCGACCCATAAAGTTAGGGTGCACCACTATTGGGCCCTCTCCCCTAGTGTGATACTACGATAGCCAATAAGAACTTGGTCCCACCAAACACGTAGCTAAGTTCCACACTTCTGCGAACAAAAGGGTCGGGTCCACCATGAGCCTTGTGGAATAGTGAGAGTAAAATATTTAGATTTTATACTTCAAAAATATTTAAGCTTTGCTTAGCCAATAAACCCTAGGTTGAGGGGTTGGTTGATAAATGACTTCATGGGCTTAAGTTGTAACTTAAGCAACCGGTGATTGAATATAAGCGGTCAACTGAAAAATATAAACTATGAAGCGCTTACGATTGAGAACCCTTAGGGTTTATATGCAAAACCCTAAATATTCCAGCGAATAGAAATAAATCATTTTTGAGCTTACCATTTATCTCCTAAACATGTAGATCATGCTTTTGGAATCTTCTTGAAAAACCCATAACATATATGCTTCTTGTTTGCTCCGCAAACCTCTGAAATGGTCTCTATAGGAGTAAGACAACTTTGCATGACAACATTGCAATTTGCAAAACATGTTCTTCTCTCCATCATTCTTCACCATTCTTGTAGTGACTGAACCTCTATCATTATGACATCCTTGGATATCACTGATCACTATGACTGCCTTGAAATATCCTTTTGACATCAACCCTTATGATGCCTGTTTGACATCAATGACAATCATATAACAATCTCACTGTATTCTCTTGTCCTGACATCTTCTTTTTCCAACAATCAAGATGTAGAAATACATAATACTAGCCAATACCCCCTTCCTCCTAGTTTATCATATATAAAAAAAGTTGAATATGAAGAGGTGTTATATCACCTTGTAAGAACACCAACAATTTTTTGTAGAGTTGGAATTGCAAAAAGCCCATTTTGCCACCCTTGAGAATCCAAATACCCTCTTAGTGAAAATAGAGCAAGAAATTCTTTATGGGGAAAAATATTCTTAGTACTGTGAAGATGAAGATGATTCAAAGTATGATGCATCCATATATGATTTCATGGAGGGAGAAAATAAGTACAATGATAATGATGAAACTGGTTCAGAGTTTCGAGATGAGCATATTGTTGTAAAACAACATGAGTTGTCTCCTCATAGTATTGAACATCCAAGGGAGCTCATGCAACTATCCTAATATTCCAAGCCATCATGTGAAGACATGTTAGCCCACACAAATGCAACAATGGTGCAAGACATGAATATTAGCTGAGAGATGAGCAAGTGCCTACACAATAGGGTGATATTATTGTTAGATCAAATAGAATTTATATGTTCAATAATAAGAGCTTATAACAATAGAGAATAAGATGACCTGGACAATAATGTTATAAAGGGTGACAAAGAGAATTGTCTAGTGCAACAATAGGTAGTGATGAGAAAAGAGGTGCCAATAACTCATGAGCATGATGTTCTAGAAGGAGCAAATCCAAATGATAAGGCACAATTGGATAAGCCCTTGCCATTGGAAGTCCAATGTGTAGGAAATGAGATGGAGGAACTGGATGTTCCTTCTTATAGTCAAGTCATGCCTCGTATCTCTAATGCAAGTGATTTGATCTTCCCATATGATCAAATAGACCTATCATGTGAAGAGGTCAACATATAGAGGGAACATAAATGCCTATAGATTTAGAAGGATAGTTGCAACATTACAAATGAAGTTCCATCAGTTGATGTTGGTCATAGTTTTCTTTTGGGAAGTCACAATAAAGAAGATACTATTGCTGATTTCCTCCCTTTCCTTGGTCCTATCAAATATGCAAATGAAGAATTAGTTACTTGGAGCAAGGAGTGGGTTGATGCATACATATAATTCAAGGAATATTTTCAGCATGAATCAATCCTAGCAAGATTAATTTTTTTTGAACCTTTTCATTTTTCCCTCTACTTGATCATAAACAATTGTTGTTGTTGTGTTACTAAAGGATGAAGACTGGTAGAAACAACCTATTACATTAATTAGTAGGTCTTTACATGATGACAAGTGGAGGTGTGCACAATGTAACAACAAGATTACTTCTATGAAATATGTTGGTGCAAGTATGGATGCAATAGAGTTCAATGAGATACAATTCGAATGCGCATCTACCTTTTTCTACCTCAAGAATGATCCAAGACACATGGGTGATGCTTTTTTTGGAAAATATGGACCATACCCCTAGATGAAATGATAATAAATATGGAGCAATTAAGTTGTATCTCTAGAGGTATGTGCTAATGTAGGGAAAAATTAGAATGGGCTGCTACTCAAATGTTTCAGATGGAAATGAATATATCCTATTACATGGTCATATAAATTTGTTGAGGGGTATGGTGAAAATGCATACTACATTAAGAGCTTAGCCAAAGAGATGGTGAGGATGTTGATCCATGACACTTTAGATTAGTAGTGCTTTTATAAGTGCTTGTCAGGTATCATCTACATAATATTTTTTGCTTCATGTTGTGTTTTATCTTGTAAATAATGTGTTCATGTTTTTGTGTAGTTGTGATCCCTATTTGATCATGATGAAGTGTGTAACATTGTTCTCATTTTGTGCCTCTTCTAGTCTACTCACGAAGGTCTAGATTCTTGTTGTGCTTGTAAGAGACACACATCCCCAACTAGAACCAATGTTGATGCCTACATTTGTTGGCCTAAAAATTTGCAAAATTTGCCTCAATCCCAACTCCTTGTGCATTTTGGCCTTACTTTACTCAATTTTGATAGTGGATCTAAGATGATTTTTGTAGGCACCTGAGTGTGAAATTTGTCTAAGTCCTTGCCTTGCTGCCTTCATTTTTTCTACATATAAATTTGTCTAAGGCATAAAAGTGTTCATATTCAACATTTTAGGAAGTTTGCGAGTTCATGAACTCTCAAAACCTCAATACGCCTAAGTGTTCAAGTTTTTGGAAAGTTCATGAACTCCCTAAAATGTCAACAATGAGAAGAAATATGTTCACAAAGTTTGCAATATTTTTTTTTTTGGTGAGTTTGCAAACTCTATGAAATAATGATGGGCTTCACCAACACATCAAGGCTAAAAAAGGGGAAAAAGTAGAGTTCTAAATGTCACAAAGTTCATGGATTTGGAAAATTTCCAAAAGTTTGACAAAGGAGGGATATGTTGAGTGTGTTGCAAAACTCATAGGTTCAAAAAACTTCAAAATATGTGACAACATTCTTAATGTTTGCCAGTTTGTGAAAAGTGTAGCATGGAAAAATGTACGGTGGAAGAAGAAAGGTGTGAAAGGATGAAGAAAAATACAAAGAAGATAAGATTCAAATTAGTAAATTCACAAGTTCACAAACTTATTGAAAATGTGACATTAGTTCTTAAGTTCTTCATTTCGTTGAAAGTGTGACAAGCTAAAGAGAAAGAGAAAAAGGAGAGAAAGAAATAAGAAGGAAAATAACCAAGTTCAATATGTCATATAATTCACAAGTTTGTGAACTTGTTGAAAGTGTGACATGGTTCACACAAAGGCCAAATCTTTGAAAATAAAAGAAAATAAATGTAATCAAGTTTCATAATGCAGGGAAAGGGTGGCAAAGGGGATATTTAAATGCTCATTGCATTGTTCCACCTACTCATTCCTAATCTTGGATGGTTCAACTACTAGAAGTAATGGTTCATCGTCTCTAGGGGCTTTCAATATTAATTTCATGAGTTCCTTTTCAAATCATGTTGGGGACTAAATTAACATCTTACATGTTGCAACTGCATATGCTAATAGCATACCTATCTGTAGAAAAATCTATGTAAAAGATGTTAAGATATATCATTCTTGAAGTAACTATTCTACTTAGATCACATATCCACTAAAAATAAGTGTCTCAAGAATGATATATCTCAATATCTTTTACCTAATTTCTTTCTAAAGATAAATATGTCAATTTTATTTAAACCAATGATTACATTTACTTAATTAACCCAAATCAACTTTGAAAGAATGTTCATTTTCCATCACAAAATCATAAATGTATGTTTTTGATATTGATTAAAAAACAAGGTAGAGGGCTTAGACCCATCCAAACAAAACAATTAAAAAGACAAGAGAATCGAATCTCATGAAATGTGAGAGTTCACTAACACATAAAACATCATTATAAATATATATTTGTGTATATATGAATATAAATAATTGCACTATCTAAGACAAAGGTCGTGATTGTTATACTTCATTAAATTTCCTAATTAAAATTAGGAGAATAGATTGGCTAAGTGAGCGTTACATTTTAAAAAGTAGGCAGTATATATCTGGTTCTTGGAACTGACATAATGACATGGAGTTGTGACAAAATGAGGAGAGTTTCAAAGCATCCCAACATTAATGATAAGTACAAAGTGGCAGTTTAGCCTGGAGTTTAGCCTGGTTCGCTTAGCCGGAATAGATATATGATTGTGGGTGGAGAGTTTCGAGGCTGGGTGGCCAATATATATTACAAAGAATTTTTGCAATTATAGCTATGAGGCCAGGCTTTGGTTCCTTGCCGTTCACACACACATTAAAATTAGAAAGTCGGCTTGCTAAGCCACCCTTCACACTGATTATGAGGGTATGAGTGTTCTTTGTAGAGTACCAATCAAAGGATTTTACAATTAAATGATTTTCATGCTCTGTTTAGTGGTACTAAGAATCCAAAAAGACTTTATTTAAAAGGGAAAAGGTGAGATAAAGTAGCTGAAAGGATAGAGTAGTTGAAAGAGCTAGCAGAAGATATATATTTGTGGGAAGTCTTAGGGTTTGAAAATTTTAGTTATAGGTGTAAAATATTGATATTGTAATGATTTGAGATCAGCCTGAATTTGTAATAACATCTGTAATCTTTGAAGTGTGAATTTAATTAGAGATAAAATCAACTTTGATTAAGTGTCTCTCTATGTGTGGTATGCATTTTTGGAAGTTTTGTTGATTAATTAGTCAGTCAAAAAACTGAAAAATCTTCACAAAATTTTTGTGAGATATCTTTTCAAGACAATAAAATAAATGTATTAGTATGCTCATGGATTACTAAGTAGACCTATCTAATATTCTACAAAAATCTATTATTTTTCTAAATGAATGTGTAGAACCTAGTTTGCATTTGGATTTTGGAGAACATAGTCTTTTGCGCTTTCATTAAGGTATCACTTTTGGTTGCAATTGCTTCATGTTTTGTATGAATTCATGACTCTATCATACAATTGAATATTGGCATTTTTTGCTATTGGTTCTGCCTCCCGTCCCTTTGCCCACCCTAATCATCTTACAACACACTGAAAAAAAAAAACTTAAACATCATGTTAATTTTTGTTGTGAGTAGTTTTACTCATTGCTATGTGTAAATATATACAATAGAAACCTGGGCTATCAAAAATCATATTTCAAGCATCTCACTTGGTAGTCCATTTGCACAACTAGTTGCTCCACCTTGAGCTTTTCAAATCAACATATGTATAGTAAGTGAAAATTGAAATAGGGGTGCATTATGTAATGGGTATGGTTGTGTTAGGGTAAGCATTTAGTTTCTATCTAGTGACATCTATAGTAGGGTGTGTGCAAGAAGTTGAGTCCACTTTTTGGCCAAAAAGTGGAAGTGTTTTTCTTGATTTTCAGAATTTGACATATTTGACCTTAAAATCTGAAGCACTTAGAGATGAAATCTTTTAAAAAATCACTAATCATAAAATGTAGTGCTCAGAGTCTAGTTTCCAAATATGTAATTTATTTCAATACCCAGATTGTACAAATTGAGTTTCAATAGGCATTTCTAAAAACCATTGTTTAGAAGTCACTTTTTTTTTACCATACCATGCACGTGTACGACATCCATATTTTGACTTAAATTATCGTATTTTTCTAAATCCTTTTGGGAAAATATTTGTGACTCACTGAAGCTTGTTCTTGATATTTTTTTATAATTTTTTATTGATTTTTTTTTTGTTAAATTTTTATTAGGCAGATTTGTCATTTTAAAAAATTGTCGTGTACGACATGCATAAGATGACCTAAACTTATCATTTTTTATTTTTATTTTAAATTGAAAAGAATTGTCTGAAGTTTGTTCTCGTGCAATCCGTTTTTCAAAATGTTATGTTGATCAAAAGTTATTAAATTAGTAAAAAACCTTGATATTTAAAGTTTACAGACCAATTTTATTAGAAATTAATTGAAAAATAGAAAAAATAATCCAATTGTAAAACAAATTACATATTTATAATCTGCATTGTCTCATCTAAAATGGGTTTTAATTTCGTCAAAAAATTCTACAAAAAAGGTCGTCAGCCATATGTCCAAAGTCAGTATTTTTCTCTGACATTGTTAGGACTTTCAACTTGCAGGTCAAACCAGGTTGAAGGCTTAGGTTCGGATTTCCAATGCTTTTCCCGAACCAAAATCCTAGGAAAAAACCCGACCACAAAGCTAATAGAAATTCAAATTTTAAAAAACGGGATCGCGCTTTATAAAACAAGATCCTGTTTTATAATCGGGATCCCGTTCCCTAATTTATAATATTTAGACTGTTGGAAGGGAAATGTGTAAACGGGATCTCGTTTTCCTTCCAACGGTCCCCACATTAAATATTGGGGAACGAGATCCCGATTATAGAACGAGATCCCAGTTTTTATAAACGGGATCTCGTTTCTTTTATTTAAATTTACTGCCAAAAAATACTGTGAAGTCTGCAACTTCACATGTACGACCGAGAGTAGTAAAATTGAACTATTTTTCATGAGCTATTGTATTTAAAGGTGGTGAACTTGATTTTTGATTGATTTTTTCAAAGGAGGCATCATCTACACCATTTTTGAAGTGGAATTGTGTTAGTTTTGTGCTTGTTTGGAGGAACAAAAGGTCTTCAACTTGCAATATGGATTGAATTTTTCAAAGGAGGCATGAAGAATTTTTTTTTTAAAGTGGAATTGTGCTAGTTTTCTACTTGTTTTGAGGAACACAAGAGGAAGAATTTTGTCCTAATAGGTATTCAACTTCCAATTTGGATTGAATATTTTGAAGAATTTCACTATTAACATTCATTTGTGCTTGATAATTTTATAATCATGGGAGATAAAACTCGTAATAAGAGTAAGAAGACATTGAATCCTCAAGAAGTTGAAGCAAATAGAGAGAATGAGAGACAAAGACAAAGAGAAAGAAGAATGAGAATGTAATCAATGAATGATGGTGGAGCATCCAATTCCACAACTATTGAAGATGAAAACATTGAGGATACCATGGTTGTAGATGAAGCTAATTTGCAAGGAGTCAATTTGGAGAAGAATATGATTATACAAACAAGTCCTACTATGTCTTCAAATCCCTCTTTGAATGTTATGGAGAATGTTTCAATATGCACAAATCTAGGTACGTCTTCAAATCCACATGTTAGTGAAATGGTAAATTTGTATGTAGAAGTTTTACAAGATGCTGGACTTAATGATGTTGACATTGATGATATTCAGAGAGATGAAACTTTTATAGAATTTGTTGAAAACAAAAAGAAAAATCTTTTGTTGCAAATGAAAATTAGAATGATCATTTTCTTGAAAATGAAAACAAAACCTATATTTTTAATGAAAATGAAAAATGAAAACCGCTTTGTTGATGAAAATGAAGATGAAAATGTAAATGAAAATGAAGATGAAGATGAAAATGAAGATGAAAATCTAGAATGTGATGTTGAATTTAATGAAAATACTTTTTTTAAAATTCAAGTGGTGTTTTCGATAATCTTCCTGGTCAAATTTCTTGAGGAAAATAAGAACACATGCGAATAGAATATACACCAAATTATTTTATCGTAAAAAAATTGCATTTCAATGTCAACTAATGATGCAATTGATGAGAATACAAAAAATGAGGAAAGTAATGAAAAGGTTAGGCTTTTATGTTAAACCAAAAAGAAAAGATCAATCATTAAAACATGTTATGTCTACTGTTGCTAGTGCCATTCAATCTATTGGGAAAAATAGTCGATCTAAAGATAAAAACGCAGAAGAAGAGCTATAACAATTGCTATAGTTAATAAAACAACTTTGAATAAAAGAATGGTAAGCAATATTAGTGAAGTTTTAAAAATACATCCTAAAACATTGCTAAGAGCGCAAAAAGAAGAGAAAGTATAGAAAATGATCCTATCAATCAATGTTGGAGTTTCAATGGATGACTACCGAGGTCTATATGAAATTGAATGTTGAAATTAAATCTTTGATCAAAAAAATATTGGCATGATAATACTAGGGTTTCATCTAATGTTAGAGATGTTTTAAAATTAAGGGTGGGGTCCAAAGTTCACGATCCTCACCCAAAACACCTATTAGATACACACAAACTGAATTTTATAGAAAATTTTGTAGCGATTCAAGTTACCTGGTAATATTAAAATAAGTCAAAGTTCTTTTGAAAAATGTAAACCCTGGTATGTAAAAATTAATAAGCAACGAATATCTTGTTGTTGTAAAATACATGTTCAATTTCGTTATTTTTATGATGTTTTTCGATATATATATTGTACCTTGCATACTAACATGATTATATAGGAGTGTGGTATTGATATGCCACCTGAAGCAATAAGAGAGTTTATTTCAGGTTCGTTTTGTGAAAAATATAATGATAAATTATTTTATTTAGGTTCTTGTATTTCTGGACAATGCATTAACTATGGAAATCTTTCATTTTTAAGAATTTGTTTGTATGAAAGTGTTGATCATGATTTTGGACAACAATTAGTAGATGTTAAAAGATTTAAGAGTGTTCGCTATTCTTTAAAATATGGAAAAATAGGAAAGCGTTGTGATTTAGTTACAAAAAATGTTAGTGTGCATGCATTCATGAGTGAATTTAAGAATAAAATTGTACCAAAATATGTCATGCACTTTGAACATGCTCAATGGCTTGATGGCCAATTTCGCGCATGTAGAAACACATTTCCAATTGGTACTATACTTTCAGTGGTTGATTTTGCGAAGAATTATACTCTCGCTCTGCAAGAGGAAATTCAATCTCAATATTATAATTCAGTGCAAGTAGCGATGTTTGTCCATATTGTTTATAGACATGCAGATGATAGCACTGAGGATGATAGAATTTTTTTGAGGGAGTATCATTTTTATTTGAGTGACAATCGGTTACACTCGTTAGAGTTTTTTCAATATTGTTTCAGTATATTTTATAGAAATTTAAGAGAAAGAGGAATCTAAATGAAAGAACACCTCATATGGTCAGATAGTTGTACGAGGCAGTTCAAGAATGCTCAAATGTTCTATTGGTTAAGTAGGGTTCACAAGGAACTTAATGTCCAACATATATGGATTTTTTTTGAAGCTGGGCATGGTAAAGGAGAACATGATGGAGCCGGTGCATGTGTCAAAAAAATTCTTTCTAGAGAACAATTAAAATTCGAGGATTAAGTAAAATTTAAAGATGCACGTGAGATTGTGGATTGGAGTAATAGAAGATTATCTGTACCTGGTTCGAGTGATTACTCTATAGTTCGTCGATTCTTTTGGTTGGTGGAAGAAGAGAACATTGTACCTAGAGTTGATTGTGAGACAATCAGTGGATCTACTAAATGACATTCATTTAGGAGTGCAACAACAAGCACATGAACTATTTGGACAAGGGAGCTTGCATGTTTTTGCTAGTTTTGTATCTCAAGAGATTGGGAAGCATGTGAAAATACATAATGGGTTGAACAGTGGGAGCAAAGATCGTTGAAACCTGCAGAAGCACATGATCAATATGAAAGAACTATTGAAGAAAATGATCAAGTGTTTGCATCTGAAGATTATGACCATGTTCTAGACCTTGTACAAGAAGGTAATTTTAATTCAATTTATTTAATTTTATTTCACTTTATTAAGTTATTTTGTAATACTAAATTATTTATATGGATATGCGCAAGTTATTAAATCGAATTTTGTTGGCAGGACATGTGTATGCTGTTATTGCACCTGAGGGGAATGAAGAGCAAACAAAATATTGGTTGGCTTGTTGTGTGGAAACTAAACATAAGTTAATAGCACCTTGAGAATATGATGATGGCTTTCATTATCCAATAGGTATGGTGATCCCCTTAAGACACCCCCTTAAGCAAATTTTGATAACAAGTTTTTGATCCCCTTAGCAAATTTTTAGAACAAGTCTTGAATCCCCTTAAGAAAATTTTGAGAACTTATTTGATGATGGTTTTTGAACATGTTTTCGAATAGGATTGGTGGTGGTTGTTGGCACTTGGCTACAAAAATACTTGAGAAGAAAGAGTGGTCTATCTGCATTCGAAGACTATGAAACACATAAAAAGATTATACATTATTCACATTTGGTGGTGGAAACAAATATAAAACTAGAGCGGTATCATGGAAGACCTTAAAAAAAAGTGTTATGGTCAATTTCTATGGAAGAGCATGAGGCAATCATATATGCATTGCAAAAAAGAGAGGATGCAGATGGTACAATGGAATAAGTAAATACAAGTAAATATAGTTTTAGTTTTATTTTATCCTTTTAAATACATTAAATACATGTTTCAACATTGGTCAAGTGTGTTATTAGTTGAAATTTATTTAAATTTGTCCTTTTTATACATCCTTAAGGCATAATCACAAAAAGGATCTAGGTCCATGCAAATTCAACCTAGAAAACATGGAATAATGGTAAAAATAGGTAATTACTAGTTAAATTATATTTAAATACATGTTTTGATTACATATTGATATTGCTTGTTCATTAATAGTTAAAATTGATTTATTATCATTTTTTGTATCCTTAAGCCATCATTGCATTGATCTCATACTTTGAAACAAAAAGGAGAGGATGCCTCGATTCAACCTACACACATGTGTGGAATACTTTTAAATACAAGTACTTGAGTTGTGTACATATAGATAGTTTTATATAAATTAAAATATGTATGTTTTGATGATTTCATTGATATTGCTTGTACCTTTTTGATATCAGGTGGTGTGAAGACCTACTACATTCTAGGCACGAGTTTGAGATGTTCTTGAGATGGCATATCCAAATTTTCTAAACATTGTTTTGAGATGACATATATGTACATACATACTTACAAAATTAAACATACTTTATGTACTTCTATGTATCAAATCAATATTCTATATATTTTGTTTGTTAAATGTGCATATTTTCCTACTTTGAAACTTTATGTCTAATTGTATAATCACTAAATATCATGCATAGATTATTGTTAAATCAATTATATCTTTAAGACGTTGTATTATGACCCCTTAATACACCCCCTTAAGAAATTCTATTATGACCCCTTAAGACATCCCCTTTAGAGGTTGTATTATGACCCCTTAATACATCCCCTTAAGAAATTCTATTATGACCCCTTAAGACATCCCCTTAAGACCCCTTAAGACATACCCTTTAGACGTTGCATTATGACCCCTTAAGACATCCCCTTAAAACATTCTATTATGACCCCTTAAGACATCTCCTTTAGACGTTGTATTATGACCCCTTAAGACATCCCCTTAAAACATTCTATTATGACCCCTTAAGACATCCCCTTAAGACCCCTTAAGACATCCCCTTAAAACGTGTTATGATGACTCACCCTAAAACTTATAATACTTGTTAATATCACTTAATATTTATACTCAATTATACTCTTTTTTGATCCCCTTAAGACATCGTATTACGACTTCTTAAGACAACCTATAATTAGTGTTGGATGCTATTATTTGTTTTGATAGCTTATAGATTAGTATTCGATGCCATTATTTGTTTTGACAACTTATAGATTAGTATTTGATGCCATTATTTGTTTTGACAACTTATAAATTAGTATTGGATGCTGTTATTTGTTTTGATAGCTTATAAATTAGTATGGGATGTCATTATTTCTTTTGAAAACTTATAAATTAGTGTTAGATGTTATTAATTATAGAATTTATTAATGCTT
This sequence comes from Sequoia sempervirens, assembly GCA_007258455.2. Taxonomy (NCBI): domain Eukaryota; kingdom Viridiplantae; phylum Streptophyta; class Pinopsida; order Cupressales; family Cupressaceae; genus Sequoia; species Sequoia sempervirens. The sequence continues at coordinate 193,583,156 of VDFB02000003.1, read as the reverse complement.
TTATTCTCTAATCTTCTATGGTATTGTTTATTTCTTAAAATTTTATCCTTTCTGGTATATAAACAGATTGCTTTTGTTTGTAAATTATGATTTATTGACTAATTATTGATTGACGTGAATTGAATAAGTTCATTGAGTAATTATAGCTAATTATTGAATGTACATATCATGTATGAGATCACTAGATAAATTTGCAAAGTATAAATATTAAAATGTCCCTATATTAATATCATGTATGAGATCACTAAATTCCACATTAATGTCCTATATTAATGTCTTGACTATGAACATAAAATGCATAAATGTACATGTGTAAATTAAAATTTCAAACAATAATAAAGTCCATAATTTATGTAACATATTAAGTGCATGAAACCAATATATTAAGCACATGAAATAAAGTCCAGAGTACAACTCGTGAACTAAAGTCCAACTAAGTACTTGAGCCATGAAATATAAAGTCCAATAGAGTACATGGGAAACTAGAAATATAGTCCATGAAATAAACAAATATAACACATAAAATCACATGTTTCTAGGTCATGTACTGTCTCTATAATCAAGAGACCTCTTCACACCATGCAGACTATGCAGATGACCTGAAACACTCTATACAAGAGAAAGATGAAATCATATGTAAGACAATGAAAAATGATTTAATGACAATTTAATTTATAATCCATCATAAAATTAAATTACTATCATATCTACGTTTGGATGCTCTAGTGCACCTAAAGCAACCTCTAAATTCTCTAAATCAATCTACATAAACAAGACAAAGAAATTTGAAATTAGATGTACAACTCTACAATTATTTTTTTTTTAATTCAATTTAATTTATAATTTATCATATTTTAGTTGTACCGTATTCTGAAGTTGTGCACTAGGCTCTTCTCTAGGACCTGTCTGTACATGCTCAACTACAAGATGTGTCTCATGCTATAAAAGAAAAAGAATATGTAACAAATCTCATATTATGTATATATTTAATTTAAAATTTAAAATTTAAGTTATATTCAAAATATGTAATTTATAATTGACTTTAAATATAATAAAAATTTTAAATTACCATTTGATCTGGAGCTTGCTCTGCATGTCCTCCTGGTGGTGTAACTATGTCTGGGCCAGGGCTGAAAGTTGCACTAACAAAGTCCTACAAGATCAAAATTAAAGCATGTACAATTGAATTAGGTTTATATATATATATATATATATTCAAGTTTGCACATTTTGTGTAGAAAGTTTTGTAAACAACCTGGAAATCAGTGGCCTCATGAGTAGCTGCAACATCAAATGTTTGCCCTATTCCCATTCTCATTCTAGTATCAACCTAGACATACATGTACATAGACATTTAACGCTTATAATATTTAAAAGTGTACATGCATGTATTTCATATATCTAGTGAATTCAAAATTCATAAAATTGTAACTATACTAATGTAAACTTTAAACAAATTTACAATATGAATGTACCTACCCTTGATCTATGACGCCCGATAGTGGAGGAGTGGTTGACAATCCCTCAGGAGGAATCGACGTGGATGCTGATTGACTCACCTAAACCAACATAAATATTTCAAACATATATGTGATTCAATTATAAACTTAAAACTCAAGTTAAATTTATGATTTCATATATAATTTTAAAAATTGAAATCAAAATACCCCATAAGGGTTGTCGAGTACGACCAGTGTCGATGTGTGTACTTGTGGAATAGATGATTGCCCCATCGTTAGTGTCATCTGTACACCAAACAATTTAATTGTTAAAATGTATTGCAAACTTTTCTTTGATATATACATCCATCAAAATTCTTATAAAATGAACATACATAGATGCATATTTATACCTATGTCGCGGTGTCCTCAGGGTGATGGTCTACTACAAGAAACTCTACAAATGAACTGTTGTGACCAGATGAACCACAAAAATCTCCCTGTCCACCTGATCTAGGTGTGGCCTGATCAGGTCCATAGCATACTTGATGAAAACTAGTACAAATATGGGGGATGGGTCTCGACACTCCTGGAGTGGTACTCAAACTAGCTTCATAAGAAAATCCTCCATCATCATTGTCTCTATGCTCCCCACCTGCTATCGTAGAAGCATGTTGATCAAGGTCTCCTGCGAGTGTACTAAGGGAACCTAATGTTGAGACCAGAGCTCGATGATGTACAAGTGCGGGAATGGGAGGACCAGGAGCAACAACAAGGGGTTGCGCATGCACGGGGTGTTGGGGATCAACCTTTCCCCTAACCTATATTGTGGTATGCCGCCACCAACACCCTGAAATGATCTAAACTAAAAATAATTGGGCTTTTTCCCGAGAAAAACCTCTACATATAGTTTTCTCAAAAAATACAATGGGCACTCCCAATTAGCATGTGGGGGACTATTAAAACCATATACCATCGATTAAAAAAATGTGCACTCATCTATGGATGTATGCACCACCTCATGGATATTCTGAATTTGTTGGGTGGAATGCGTTGTCGAGTAACGAGGTTAAGAAAGTAGGGGGCTAGATGGGATTTCGTTATTTTAAGGTCTAATATTTTTTTGTAAGAAAGACCGTCGGAATAAAATTGTCTTATTTTCTCTCTCTCTCTCTCTCTCTCTCTCGTCGATGCCTATTAAGATCAAAATTGATCATCTTGATGGAATCAACAACAATTTGCATCGCAAATGCAAAATGTCTCACATGTGGTGGAATAAATGCTTGACTCTGTATAGCATTGATTTGATTTTGTAAGGATGCAACTTGATCATTTATATGTGCTCGCAAGTGAGCCTCATCAGATGTGATAGGTGCTGGATGTGGCATATTAGGTGGAGGGGGAGGTGGAGGTGGAGGGGGAGGGAGAGGTGGATGTGGCTGTGGCTGAGGTGGTGGATTGATGATATCATCAATGTTAAAATCATCCTTGATATGGGATATAAATGTGCACCTGCATTAAATCATACAAAATAGGATGTGCATACATATATTAAGATCATATATTTAATTGAAATAGGATGAGCAAAATATATATTAAGATCATATATTTAATTGAAATGCACATATATATACATTGATTGAACTTGAGCATGTCCATACAAAATTCAAAATTTAACATGTTCATACATTTAAAATAAAAAATATGATGCATAATTTGCATGCATACAAATCATTAAACTAAACTATGTACACACATACAAATTTCAAAATTTAAGAACTATATGCAAATTTTTAATACATGCACGTACATACTACACAATAAAATTGAAACATTCACAAAAGCTCATTTTATGTCTAACACACACACACACACATATATATATTACAATTTTTGAGCAGGAGAAATCATGATCTAGTAGATAGTCATAAAATATATACTATTATATATTGTTCATTATAAGTTCATAAATTCCACCAAATTCATAAATCCATGTCACTAAAAATATCCATCTAGAACCAAAATCATAAATTCATGTCACTAAAAATATCCATCCAAGAAAATTTATAAATTCATCACACAAAATATCCATCGTTCACCAAATTCATAAATTCATAACTATTTAAGATCACTGTCTTAATTTAGAAACTATTGTGGCTCTCTACTGCATCTCTTCATTTCTTTGTGTTTTCCTTTTCAGAATTGGAAGTTCTCCTCTCCTATAGCCATTGTCGATGCTCATCTAAGATCCCATCCATAGCCTTGACAACATCAACAAGGGTTTGCATCCTAGATGCAAACATCCTCACAGGAGGTGCGACACATTATTCATTTTGAATAATGTTGATTTGATCTTGGATGGTTCTAACATTGGCATTGATTTGGCTTGCAAATGAGCATGTTCATCGATTTCAGGTGGTGGAGGTGGGGGGTTACGAGGTGGAGTGGGTGGAGGTGGAGGTGAAGGTGGAGGAGATGGATGGCGTGGAGGTGGATTGCAAATATTATTGAATGGATCCATGTGATCTTTAAGATATGAGTGAACCTACATTAGATTTGTAATTTCAAGATGTAAGATACATGTTTAGGAAATACCTTTAAACCATTCAATATAAATGGCCTTAAATAATTGAATACAAATGATAAAATATGTAAGCCTCATTTATGTCTAAGGCACATGTTACTTGAATGAAAATACAATTAACTATTAATATTATATAATCTTGCATGATCTTATTATTGTTAAATTTGGTTGCCTTGGGCAACTTTGAACACCAAATTTTAAGAACTTTTTGATTCCCTTAAGAAATCAATTACGATTTAGGGTGACAGGATGGCTTAAGGGGATCTACGTCTAGTGAGGTCCTAGGAGAAAATGACATGGCTCAAGTGAATAAAATTTGGTGAAGTTTCCCAAGGAAACCAAATTTCATTAAGAGCCTTTAAAGAAAAAATGATGGCTTTAGGGTTTAGGGTTTAGACTTTAGAGTTTAGGGTTTAGGGTAATAGGATAGCTTAAGGGGATCTACATGTAGTAAGATCCTAGGAAAAAATTACATGGCATAAGGAATGAAATTTTGTGGAGTTTCCTAAGGCAACCAAATTTCATTAAGAGCCTAAGAAAAAATGATGGCTTTAGGGTTTAGGGTTTAGGGTAATAGGATAACTTAAGGGGATCTATGTAGTAAGATCCTATGACAAAATTACATGGCATAAGGGAATAAAATTTGGTGGATTTTCCTAAGGAAACCAAATTTCACTTTAAGGTCAGGGAGGACAAAATGAATGGTTTAGTGTTTAGGGTTTAGATTTTAGAGTTCAGGGTTTAGGGTTTACAAAACTTAGGGTGAAGTTTTGGTGCCCCTTGGAATATAATGAACTTGCAAGTTAGTGAAGAACATTTTCTTGTGGAATAGTTGATTGAGATCTACTTTTGTTTCAACTAACCAACCTAGATCATGAAATCTCATTCATATTATAATCTTGCATGATCTTATTATTGTTAAATTTGCAACTTCACCAAAATTTAAGAACTTCTTTGATCCCCTTAAGAAATGTCATATTGGGACCCCTTAAGAAATTGATTTACGATTTAGGGTGATAGGATGGATTAAGGGGATCTTGATGCCTAGTGAGGTCCAAATTTAGTCATATTGTGACCTCATTGGTTCATAGCTCTGGGTCAAAAGTGTTTACCCCTCTAATAATTTTTTTTATCATGTTAAAAATGAATCAATCTATACATATCACAAAAATAACATACATCTATCAAAACAAGTAAAAAATTCCTCCTACATTAGAGGATATCAAAATAAATATGAAATATTTTAATAATTATACTTGTAATCACTTATTAATAAGTTATATCATACATAATTTTAATCACATAATAAAGGAATAAATATACATATGTAGAAGATACACAAATAAAAAGAGGCTACTCACATGGATCTTGATCCTTCTAGGAAGTGCCTAGATTGGTGTATTTCGTGTAGGACTCTATGTAGGTGTTCGAACCTTCACCTCTCTCCTTGTATATTTCCAAAAATCCCACTCACTCCCTCTATAGAATTATTTCCTTTGTTATTATCTAGTTCTTTTAATTTTCTAAATTGACCTCTTATTTATAGGAGCATAATATGAATTCTCCTCCTCTCTCTATTGTACTAATAGCCTAGTTCCTCCAACCTATCATCATATACCTCCTCCATTTCCCATGTAATAGGTGTACCTTAGGTGTTAAATGGTTCCATCTTGGTCTCCTTATTGATGCATTTCTATCCTTCCACATAAATCTATATAGTATCAAAATATAGGTAATTTTATGGTTATTGAATCTCCCTTAATTGCTAAAAAATCCATTATGCTTGAGGATGGGTGGATTATTATCTAGGATCACATCTTAAAAATCCTATAGAGGTCATGGTATGTGTTTCTTAATACATATATTCCCATACAAACCTATTTCCATGTATTATCAACTCTCCTATATAATAGACACCTTACTATTTAAATTTCATATGATATATATATATATACCCAAGTGTTTCCAATTGGAATTGCTATAATTATACTTTTGTGGTATTCTAGATATTCATAATAGTTTTCATAAATCTACCAAATAGACCCATTCTTGACATTGAACCTACATAATTTTAAGTATGTCCAATGAAAGAAACTTTACCCATAGCACTCTCACTCGTGCTCTCCTATCTTGTGGATATAATAGAATAATTTTTTCTTCCAATGATTTAGATCCCTATTGATCATGTCTAAGTGTCATAGAGAGTGATCATCCACTCTTCATAAACTTGTAGAAACCAAAAGGTTTTATATTATGTGTTCAAATAAGTGAAAACATTACAAAAACTCTACTGGATGGTGACAACAGAGGGTTTTTTAAGGCAACCAAATTTCATTTTAAGGTCCTAAGACAAAATTCAAATGCTTTAGTGTTGAGGGTTTAGATTTTACAGTTCAGGGTTTAGGGTTTAGCAAACTTAGCGTGAAGTTTGGGTGGCCCTTGGAATAATTTAGACTTGCAAGTTAGTGCCAATTGGAATCGATTGTACGTGCTTGTATTTACGAATTTGCTAACTAAATTTGCAAACAAACATTGATAAAATTTATAATTTTAACTATTCTTTAACATATTATTTTCTAATCTAATTATAATTTAACATTGAAACTAAATTTTAACATATCATTTTCTCCATACAATGCAAATAAAATTTAAAACATTTAAGCAATGCAAATGAATTTTTTTGAGCTCAAAATTACCTAGTTTTCAAAATCAAAATGATTTGTTCGATTTCAATTTAGGGTTTTAACAAATGTTTTTTGTTCTAATTCAATTTAGGGTTTCAATTTCTAAGCAATTAGGGTTTTTAATGCAATTTTTTCATTTTAGTTCAAACTAGGGTTTTCAAATTCAATTTTTTTCGTTTGATTTGAATTCAGGGTTTCAAAAAGCTTGATTAGGCTTTCTAAATGCAATTTTTTTATTTCATTTCAATTTCTAGGGTTTTGAAATGCATTTTTTTTCAATTAGGGTTTTCAAATTCAATTTTTTTGGTTTAATCGAACAATTTTAAAGGTTTCAAAAGCTAAATTTTGTTTGTAAAACACAATTCAAGGTTCATTTTTTCATTTCTATTAAAAAATCTTTAGGTTTCATTGCATTTTTTGATCTATTTCTACAATTACTCATTTCTACTATAACAGGAAAAAATGCTCAAAATGTGAAATAAATTAAAAAAAACATGCTAAATTCACTTATTTTATTCACAATTTCAATAAGAAATGGAAAAATGCAAAAAAAAGGGGCGTGGGAGGGTACCTGGAGTTGTTTGTGGAGGTCTCTGTCGCCTGTACTCGGGATCCCATCTGTTGCAAAATGAACTATGTTCATTTAAAAAAAAAATACAATTAGAAAACAAGATCCCGATTTCTACAAAATAGGATCTCAATTTTTATAAATCGGGATCCCATTTCGTAGTAATCGGGATCCTGTTCCTTCTTCGTTGGTTCGGGATCCTTTCAGAAACAGGATCCTGATTTTTAAAAATCAAGATCTTGTTTTTGCAATGCCGATTTCAATTTTTTGGCTAAGGAAAAAACTTCCATGTTTCGTGGACTCAACTTTGTGCACTTACCCACTAGCACCTTAGGGAAACCCCCCTCATTTAACAAAGTTCTAGAAGTGAAGGAGGTTTTAATCAACTCAATAATTGGTCTATTTTTCCCCAAATTGAGCATATATTTGTGGTATTCTTGTCAAGTTTGACACCCTTCAAACTTGGGAGAATATTAGGACTTAGGGATCTGGGACGTACAACTCCGATCACGAATAGTTTATATGCACAAGATGAGTGTATATGGGAAAATTTTAAAACTAGAGAAGGGAATGAAAAATAATATTTCAATGATAATGGTGGACCTTCCTCTAATAATATTTTTGTTGGGTTCCTATTGTATGTCTTGTCTAAGATATTCTTCTTTGTTCAACACATTGTAAACTTGATGGTTCTCATGATTGCTTCTTCTATTTCTCTAAGCAAGGGTGTTTAGGTTTGTTAGGATATCCTCCTACTCTTCACCCAACCAGTTAATCCTAGGTTGTAAGACTAGATGATTGCTATGCTAGATCATTATTCATATATGTATGTAGTTAAAATTTGTATTTGAAAATAAAAAGACTACAAATATGATGTGATGGAAATCACCAATAGACTTGTTAGAAAAAATATTGGTAAATAAATTTGCAATGTCAAATATCCAATGGTTATGGGGCAGAAACCCCTCAATATGGTGAGGCTTGCTTTATTGAAAACCAAAATTACAAAAAGTAGGAAAACTATTTATGCTACATAATGCATTCAAGTTTTTGGATTTTTATGAATAAAAGTAAGTAAAGATTGTGGAATTAATTAATGTGAAATTTTTTCAAACATAATCCTAAGTTTGACAAGTTTGATTATTTGAAAAAAGGTGAATAAAATTTAATTTAAACTTGAAAAATTGTAAAGAAGGAATTTGAGAGACAAAGGAAACATAATCTAACATAAGAAACAATGATGCTCAAAATAGTAGGATGAAACTCATTGCAGAGTTTTCATTACTTCTTGAAATTTCACAAAAGCACAAATTCTTTTGTTCTATTATAGAATGTCACCAATTTTTCTCAAGGTTCAATATCTTATCAAATGCATCCATTGTAAGATCTACAACATCATTCTTAAAAAAATATAAATTATTCACTCCCTCCTCTATCAAATCAATCCTAACTTCACGACTTCATCTACAACATCATTCTTAAAATTTACAAATTATTCACTTCTTCCTCTATCAAATCAATTTTAATTTCACGACTTCCATCCATTCCAATAACAAGAACTAAACTACTTTGTCCTAAATTTATTCCTTTATAATTTGTGTTTCAAATTTGACTTATCCTATCTTTTGGTTTATGGAAGGTTGTTTTTATATTCTTGTAGGTCTTCTCTAAAATTATTAATTATTTCTTTGATCAATTTAGAGTCTTCATTAACTCTATTATGTAGATCCATAACACTACTAATGACTCGACCTATATTCTTGGAGTGCATTTAGTCATTACCTTGTGATATCTAATATATTCTTAATCTTTGCCATGGTTGAGACATCGTCCTAAGTAACAATGGTAGGGGAAACAATAGGTACATTGAAGATTTGAGGGGACCAACCAAGAGTTTGATGCATGAATTGAGCTCATATCTCGCCTATTATTTCAATTCCTACTTGGTCTTGTAGTCTTTATCCATTCCAAAGATAATTGTGGCGATAACTATTTACATAGCCTCAATCTTAGAATCTCAAGATTGTTTTCCCAAGTTTAGTCTCTAGATCTAGTAACTAGATAAAGATAACTCCCTTTCATCCCTTCTCAACATTAGTGGGGCTACCTTGATAATCTTGGCCTTGAAAATATATGAATATGGATGAGATGACTATAGCTTTCTTAATCTAAGGGAACTATTTAATCATAGTTGCAATGATAGAGAAATAAATTGTCATGGGTTTTTAACCCTCTTTATATTCTTAACAGTTACATACAACTATGTGGGAACCATGAAAAACCTGGGGAGTCATCATGTCTATTAGTTTATTCTTGTTCTTGGTTTTCTAGTGTAGTGATTACAATGAGAGAGGGGAGATGGGTGGAGATAGGTACATTGAGAAGAATTTTTCTTAGGAGATGGATCCTTTGGAACATGTTTCTCATGAGTTTACTATTTTACAAGTGAATTTTATGGAGTTATCAATCTCTCTAGGAGTAACTCTTATATGGGGGAAGGAAGAGTTTATCCCTAGGGAGAGGGAAGGATGGGGGAAAATAAAGGAGAGGGTGGAGGAGGTGGAATATGAGATTGGATGGGAGCTTGAGTTGAGAGTGGATAAGTACATGTGCTAGAGTTTGAACATGATTTTTTGTAGTAGGTTGAGTTTGAACTTGTGAATTCATTACTATTTTGGTGGTTCTAGTGGCCTTTCCAACGGGTAAGTGCACAAAGATGGTTCCCAAAAAGGGGGCTTAAGTGGACACTTTTTTTTTGAAATCAAGAAATACTGACCTTGGATGTGAAATTGAGGATAGTTACACTCAAAATTTTGAGATGGAACAAAAACAAGGATCAAAGTGCTTCGAGTCTAATTTCTAAACTACTAATTTATTTTGAAAATGGTTGAGACTAAGGGGTTCAAAAGAGGGACGTACACAAATTGGTGTTGTTTTTGTCAGAAAAACATAACATAGCAACTCTTGTATGACCCTAGCATGGTGAATTTTTTTTTAGTATTTTTAAAATCACTATGATTAGAAGTTAGTTAATAGTATGTAGTTGATGCATAATTTTTTTGATAATTTTTAAATAAATATTTGATTTTTTACTAATTTTCGAAGTGGACACTTCCTGAAAAATAGAATTTTGGCCATGTTACCCCTAAAATTTTTGGAAACTAATTGATTTTTTTTTAAAATTTGTAGAATGGAGTCTAGTTTCTAAAAATGTATTTTATTTAAAATTTCGATGAACAGTTAATTTATAACAAAAAAACACCAAACACTGCTTTTTGCCAAAAAAGAGACACACTATAAACAAAAGAAATTATGGATGAAAGGCTTAACATTGTCAAAAAGTGAAAAAAATTACACCTTTGGATAGCTAAGAGAGAACCTAACATTACCCAGATGTTTGATTTTTTTGATATTGAACCACTTGCAATCCTGATGGTGAGCATGAACTCAATTATGTGAAATATTGTAGAATTTGCAAAAACACGTCTTTGGTCATTGAGAATACCCTCCAAGCCTTTGGGTTGGTATGCCAAGGAAAATACCAAGCCCAAGGCTTGGGGATTCCCAAAGCAAGATATAACGCACACACGTTATATCGTGAGCGCGTTATAACACACTCACATTATATCTCAATTTTGACATGGCTTTTTGCATTTTTGGGGAACATGTCTAGCAAGACATAACACGATTGTGGTATAACACGCTCGCATTATGTTTGCTTTATGTTAAATGCTACTCTATTGAATGTATGTTTATTTCAAACATGCCAAGTTAGGATGCCAATTTCACCCACTAGCTTGCCAATTCAATGAAATTGGCAATGTAGTTTCCTGTTTGAAAAAATGGGTCCAAGAAATGGGGTCTCTCAGTGATGTAACAAGAAATAGGGTCTCCTCGAGAGATCCCATTTTTTCAAACAGGCCAAGTTAGGATGCCAATTTCACCCACTAGCTTGTCAATTTAGTGAAATTGGCAGTAGTGGCTGTTTGAAAAAATGTGTCCAAGAAATGGGGTAGAGGATAGAGGGTATAAGGGTTAAGGGTAGAGGGTAGACGGGATAGGGGAGAGAGATATAATTAGGGTTTAAGGGTTGATGGTATAAGGGTTAAGGGTAGAGGGTAGAGGGGAGAGAGACAAAAGGAGTGAGTGAGTGAGAGAGAGAGTTGAGAGAGGGAGAGGGGGTAGGAGGGAGAGAATAGAGAGAGAGAGACAAAGGGAGTGGGAGAGAGATAGAATTAGGGTTTAAGGGTTGAGGGTATAAGGGTTAAGGGTAGAGGGTAGAGGGGCATCGAATGCATTTTGTGTTAATCTTGTCAAATGAGGTCTTTTGATAGTTTTAGGCGTGTTTGATTTTTTGTCAATTAAATAAGGTCATAATAGACCATATAATAGGTAATTAGGAGTCATTGAGTTTATATTGTCACATTTTTGCAAAATTGTCAAAAGTGTAATATTGAAAAGTTGTAAAAGTGCAAAAAAATGAAAAATTGAGGAAGCCCGACGGTCATGGGCATTCAAAGGGTAGTTAGAATAGTTGCAATAGGTTGTTAAAAGTTTAAAATATGTTGGAAACTTGATGGATGAAGGTTTTTGGAGGTTTTCTAAGAGATTGATTAGTAAAGCTTTTGTTTTTATTGAAATTCTGTATCTTTTCTATTGAAGATTGTTGTTGCAGAGTAGTTGCACGAACTATACAGCCTAATGGTGACTCCAAATTGATTTGAATTGTTGTTTCAGTGTCCTATCTATCATTTTTATTGAGTTTGAGGTGTTCCCATTTGGGTTGTAGAATCTTATTGAGTTTTCCTTGTAGGTGGGTCTGAAACTCCAATTTTAAGGTTTTGAAGACATAAAAATGTGATTATGTCCCATTCCACTGACTGCAACTCCTGAAGCTAAGTGGAATGGGCCCAATATTGTAGGATTTATTTGATTGAATGGTTTTGGGAGCAAGAGAGGTCATTTGGGGGTTTGGGCATGATGCCCTAGTTGTCAAATTTTAATGTTTTAAGTGAAATTTGATGGTTAAAGGTGGGTAGGTGAGGAAAAATCTTGGGGGAAACAAATTTTGGTGATAGATTTTAAAGCATGCACAAACAATTTTAAGCATTTTTGATGCATTGGTGAAGTGTAAAGAAGTTGGGAAGTGGGATTATCAGTAAACCCCTTTGTATCTTTCTAAAAATGAGTGTTTTGTATAAAGAGGGCTTAGTGAGTGGTTCACTGGATAAAAGTTATAGATTTGGTGGTTTTATAGACTGGTAAATGACTTTCCATAGTTATTTTGGGTTGGAATATTGTTTAGAGGAGAATTGCTTTGTAAATTAGGACTATTTGGCTTAAGGGGACAACGTAGAAGCATCAGTTTGAGGGATTTTTTCTGAAAGAGTTATATGAGATTTTGAGCTATGTTTTAGTATGTCTTAAAGGGTGTCTAAAAATATAATTGGTTAATGGGTTTGAGAGTGGAGTTGTGAGATAGGTCCAAGAAACTACGTCTACAGACTTATAAGGCAAATAGTGAAGTTGTGAAGGGAATCACCCTAGTTAGAGTTTTGGAGATTTAAGGCTTGTTGAAATCAGTTGAATTTGTGATTGGTAATTGAAGGCCTCCCTGCTTTGCATCACTTCTCTCCTGTTGCAACTTTGGGTGGATTATTACTTTCAAAGTATTAGGAATGCTTTGCCTATTTTCTAGTTGGCAGTTGCCATTCTAGAAGGCTCATCTCTTGATACATTTTATACTCATTCTTAATCAATTATCAAGTTAATAATTAGTGTAACACCCTGCCACACAAATCCCAAAGGACACTAAAACATCTAACATTTATGACACATTTTTTTTTAAAGTAAAACTATCATGAATTGAAGTTAACATTCATTAGTAGAAATGAAACCATACAAATGTATCAACTAACCAAGTCCCTTGGGGTTACATGATTGCATTAAATTATATTCTTCACACTTATGAATTTAATTATAAATATTTCCACAGATACAACGCCATAGAAGATCGTATATTATGAACCAATAACACATAATAATACAAGGATCAATATACATTATAGTTATGATAAGCATCCATCAATGATCATAAAATAATACCAAAAATTACAATCATTACATTTATAATATGAAGATACATCGTTCAGGGATTATATCAATACAATAGTGCTTCCCAACATGAATGGGAATAGTACAATAAAGTGGAATAATAAATTGAAATGTATGAGTACAAAGCAACAAGACTTGTTCCAATTTTGGTACATCTCTGGAGTCACTGCAAATGGTACAACTCTGCACAGCTTGATCCTCGACTGGGGAACCAATGGGGTGCATAACATGTTCCACCCAACCATGTGCACCCTAAGGCCCACCCCCCATGCTAGGAGATGACAAGAAGGACCCACAACATAAAACAGTCAAGTGAACAATGGATAACAAGACTCCACAACCAAAGCAACATCAAACACAAGGAACATCCAACACAAGAAACATCCACTTCTAGAAGTACAAGAACAACAAGAGGGGAACAAAAAACACACACAAGGTTGCTAAAGGGTGGAGTGTCATCACATAAGCTCGAAATGGGTTACCCAATGCGGATCTTCATAGGTTATCGATCCCTTACCTGGTTAAACCCTGACAACCCCAACCGATCCCCAACCCTCATTCTCACTCATGCGGAATAACATACCTTTCAAGAGGACAAGGCAGTTGATCTTCGCCATTCCAGGCCTTCTCACTCATCCCAAGCCTAGACGAGCACTTGGGCCATGAGTGAGGCTACATTATCTGAATTAATGTGAGAAACTATCCAATCCCCCTAATTAATTATTAGGTTATCAGTAATTAAAGAAACTCTCAATGAGTTACCCATATGCCACTTTGTTCGCCGACCCCCACTGAGAGCCACCCCCTACTAACAAAACAATCTCAAAATCACAAATAGGCAAACCAACTTGCACAAGATACCAAAACCAAAAAAAATAGCTACACCAAGTGAGGCATGCATCATCTCACGCTAGAACTTCATAGTAAACAATTTCCAAGTGCAAGGATAAAACCCACATAAGCACAAACATATATAAGATCAAAAGTTCACAAAGACTTATGCAAACTCTCATGTCTTGATATGGGTTACCCAATGCAGATCCTCCTAGGTTGTCGACCCCCATCCCGGGTTACCTAGGTAGCCTCACCAGATCCTTGGCCCCCATACCAACTCTTGGAAGAAGAAAACATACTCCCCTTCAACCTCTGGAAGACTAACAAATTACTAATACAATGGTTCCCCAACAAAGTGGCAACAATATCATGATCTCAAAATCGAAACCAACCATAATAAACAATAACAACTTAAATTCCAAAATCAACTCAAACTCAAAAATAAACCTACTGGGCATCCAAGGGAGACCTCCATTTTCTCCTCACAAGATACCCTTACAATTTAGATGATAAACAACCTTTAAAAATTTTAATAATCCACGACAACAAAAGCAATTAACCGATTCACAACTCAACTCGAAAATCAACCCAATAAAACAATACAAACAAATAATCAAATCATCCATGATATATTCCATAACACCATAATCCATAAATTCATTCAATATTATCCCAAACACAACACTTGATCAATCAACCAAAACAACCATGAAAGGCATTATTCTCCCTTTTCCTAAAACTCATTACATAACCATTGACTACACTTTATAAACCATTCTCACAATAACTCGTAATTAACTATGAAATGATTAATTAAGAACAAAGGCTATATTCAAAATATAGTATATTTCATTTATTCAAGTTTATAAAACTACAAAATAAAATCAAATAGAGCTTACAATAAATCACAATACATTTCCATTGTCTATGATATCGATTAATCCAATTTTCCTTTTAAATAATCTCTTCATTACTAATCTACTTAAACTCAATTGATTATAACTATAGAAATAATCTTATCCTACCTCCCTATTACATATATGTGTACTCTTACCCATCCATGCTTTCAAGTGAATAGATGTATATTTATATCATACACAATACAATAATAAAGGTAAATTAAAATATAAATTCTATAATTGATGTACATACAAATACTATACAAGTTATATATACAATTTCAAGATTCAATAATAGAACAATCACATGTTTCAAGATGTTTTTGACTTAATACAAAACAAGATAATATTTGCAAGCAATTTTTTATATTCAAAACTAGCCTATTCAATTTTCTAATTTATTTACCTAACTGAGTCCTTCAATTTCTAGATATAAGATCATACAAATAATTCATACTCAGTAAATACTAATTATAAATTCATCTGTATAACTACCAAATAAAATTCATAGCTTTCTATTAGTAGAAAACAAATTCATTTACTATATTCATACAAATAAATCCATGTGATTCCAAGTTAGTCCTTAATAAATTGGAACATAAATTCACCTTTCTCTTCCATGTAAATGAACTTATAGGAAGCAATATGTTCCTATTTTTGATGCTCGAAGATGAACAAAATAGGTTAATAGGTGACTAATGCATATATAAGTATATATATAAAATATTAAATATCGATCAACATGATTGACTTTTAAGTATGGGTTATCATTTATTAATGATCTCTTTCAACTTTATTTGATTTCTTTACTTTATTGACTAAATAATTTTACAACTAATAGATATCATATAACATATACCTATCCATTTAAATACTCACATAAATTCTATCATAAATTTAAGAAACTATCTTAATCAAAATAACGAATTAGTTACATGAAAGGATATCCGGTTATGAATATAATGGATTTGCTAAAAGGCTTGTTCAGAACAACCGACCAGAGAAAAGAGAAGACGTGCTGACACAGTTTTTTTAAAGGCTTAAGAAACTTCCAAGTAAATGCATTTGGAAAAGAATTATGCACCATACCTATCTCCTACAACAACACCCTTGAATACTATTGCAAAGGAATGCAAGAAATAAACACATGATAAAACACGCTATGGGAAAAATCGAATTCCCAAATAGTAGGAACGCCAAAATAAAACATTGCCTTATAAGCATCGAAAGCCAAGAATGAAAACATATGCAATAGACCAAAAATCAGACTTGCACTAAAACGGAAGGAAATACGAGCATAAGTCGTCTCCTTTCATTGGCACACAATTACATCATTAATTTGAAATGCTTAAGGGAAGGTGAGTATAACCACTAAAGCTTGTATCATATCCTTCGATATAAAATCTAAAATTATAGTATTGAACATAAAACGTCGAATACCCACAATGCCTGTCTACCCATACCAAGCATACAACATTAAGGCGAAGCACAAGAAGGGAAAACACATGGAATCAAGATCAAGCATCAATAATAAATATCTGAGAGTATTGCAGATGATAAAACCCAACAGACACCTTTAAAAAAATTTAGGAATGGTAGCAGGGTGAACGCTAGTTTGATTTGATAAGGAAAAGACTTTAGAAACTTTCAAGTGAATGCAATTGGCTGGAGGAGGCGCATCATCAAGGTATGCACAATTATATTTTAATAAGAGAGCTCTTAAAATCTACGATTAAATACACCCATCATGATGTGATATGAACATAAATATGCGATCTAAAGGAACTAGACTCTCAAAAAATCAAT
The DNA here is from genome assembly GCA_007258455.2 of Sequoia sempervirens. Lineage (NCBI taxonomy): Eukaryota > Viridiplantae > Streptophyta > Pinopsida > Cupressales > Cupressaceae > Sequoia > Sequoia sempervirens. The sequence goes on along the minus strand of VDFB02000003.1, from coordinate 193,566,228 downwards.
GACACCTTCCGTTGTTTAAATAGGAATGACACACTCGAAGGGGAGGTTATTGGTGAAGCAAAAAGAAACAATCTGAGAGATATGCTAACAGAGATTCATATTCAAGGTAACAGGGGTTTAGAAGAAGGAAATGTGAACAACACGACTTCATGTTCATGATTTACCGTTTGAAGAATTTTGATTCAAGCGCAAGATTAAAGGCATGCTGAGGGGATTAAAGAGATCGCAACAAATCGATAGCCTCAACTCTATAACGAAGCCCTTAGCCCTTGTTAAATATAACATATAATTTGAGTGATAACTCAGGCATCCAATCGCCCTATTCAAAATTGAGGGCCATGCAAGGTAAATCGATAGCCAAAGAAAGTATTATTTGGGGAACGAATGGATGAGGTAGTAAATTCAAAATCTATAAATATGCCTACCGAAATATCAAACTTTTCAATACAATCATTTACAACAACCAAGGGCAAGATCATTAAACAAAGGAAACAATAATCTAACATAGCAACGAAGCTTACTCATTCTCCTTCTCTTCCAAGTGGAGAATGAGGGCTGAAGACAAGTTCCTTCGCAGCTATCACCAACTTTCCCTAGCTTGCTCAACCTTATGAAGATTTGTTTCCTCAAAAGCCCAAAACAATTATCCACACGTAAAACATAATTCCGGATAAAAATTGCAGACAAAAGTTTCTTTTGAAAAAAAACACCAAAAATCAACCCCCCTCAAATACCAAAAGCTCCATCCTTTTAATCTCGAAAAAAGATAAGCTTCCAAAACCAAAAATCAAGTAAGAATATCATATTTAAACAAGTTTCCAATTCAAAATCAGTTTGAAGCCTTGCATGGCTCGTATCCATATTTTTCTATCTTTTACTTGATTTTAACATGAGTTTGAAATCTTATCACATTGATTTACTTAAAATCACATTGTTTTACCATATTTAAATAATTATCTTCACATGATAATAAATTATCAATTACTATTAAATACAATTTAAATACAATACTTTTTACAAGGCAATTTAATTTATTTATATAATAATAAACTATTTACTTTATATTTCATAAAATTAATTAATTTAATTATTATTTTAATTTCCAAATTCATTTAAATTTCCTTGTAAATCAATTTTAAATTAATTAACTAATTAAACAAGGCCATTTTAAATTCTAAGTTCACCACATAATTCAATAATACAATAAACAACGAAATCACAAATAACCACTTACTCGAACGCTTAGAAAGGCCAATACGAAGGGGTATTACAATCAGTGCATTTATTTACAGTTAATCTTTTCTTTTCAATTTGTGCAATTTTGGAATTTGTAGCTCTACTATTACTCCTTCAAATATTGAAGTTGTTTAGCATTGATTAATAAAGTTGTTTAGCATCAATCAATTAATGTTCAAGACAAACCATGAAGGACAACAATGATCAATGGTAGGGCCAACCAATTAATAAGTATAGATGTGAATAAGTCAAGCATGTGTACATGTGAATAAGGGAAGCACAAGTACTCAAAAAATCGTAACCCTTGAAGTATACACACGAATACATACTATATGCAAATTAATACTTGTATATTCATTAATACAAGGTATACACATGGAAACACATAAGTCACAAATTATACATTGGAATACACATAAGTCACAAAGTATACATGTAAGTTGTAAAGTATACACTTGAATACACGTAACTCATATCTATTGAACCATAGATTTATAATGCAAATATGGACACCATCGATAAAAGAGATTTGTATTAACCAAATATCCATGTAGGCATACATCAATATATGTTGATATAAGTATAAAATATAGGTACAAAATAGCCATAGAGGCTTATGAGAATGTCATATAGGCATAAAATTTCAAATATATCTAATACAAAATATGTACAAAAATGCTATATATAGGCATACAACAAAGGGCTTTCGAATCAAAAGTCATCACTGTCCATGCTCTCGAAATAAACTCTTGTCCTTTGCTTGTCGATTAGATGGTGATACATCTACCACTCATTTATACTGTAGTCGAAGAGTGCTCCTAGTGCTCCTCCTAGTGTTTAGTTCTTGGTAAATTCTTATATGTTACAATAAGAAGTAAAAACATTAATATATAGAAATTACATTAAAAAATGATATATTTAACAAAATAATCACTTACCGCCATCTGACGATCACTCTCCACAAGGGAAATATTCAAATTCCCATGCTAAGTCATGTTGAAGCCCCAGGTATAAACCATTCAAATAGAAATTAAACTACAAATTAATAATGGTTTGATTTTTCACTAACATCTATAACAACGAATGTAAATTGAAATTTAGTAATTTGCCTCATACCTCCGTTATCAGAGCCATCGAGGATTCTATAGCAGATGAAACACTGATCTCCATTACCATATGAACATTCAAAGGTGTTTCCACTTGCAACATTTGAAAATAAAACAACAAATTATTCAATCACGAAAAACTACAATAGCAATCCACGTCATGAATTATAATGTATGAGATAATGAACAAAATTTTGAGTACTTATTAAACTATATATTTCTGACTATCATGGTTACTATTTTCCCTATCCATATCTTGTTCGAAAGCACATATTTTTAGGATTTTACCCGTAGCAGCAAGTTGGTGAACCGTTTGATAAAATGATTTCATAGACATGTACGATGATTTTGGTGGCATAGAGAAGGAAGTGAACTATTTGAAAAAATGCCTCAAAGAAATGGGGTCGCATGGTGATGGAATGCCATTACAAACAAATGCACGTCATGGAATTCCGTCACCATAAGACCACATTTCTTTTAGGCATTTTTTCAAACAGTTCATTGCCCTCTCTATGGTATTATTGCTTACTATTATGCTTTGATAGAAATTTTTCCAAGCATCCATAGTTTTTTGGAAAGGACCTATTTTACACTTTTAGCCACAATAGCAAAGAAGTGAGTAGTTTGATAAAATTCTTTGGTACACATGTATGGAAAATGTGGTATCATAGAAAAGGTGGTGAGCTATTTGAAGAAATGCCTCGAAGAAATGTGGTCTCATGGTGATGGAATGGCATTCCATCACCATGAGACTACATTTCTTTGCCCAGGCATTTTTTCAAACTACTAACTTCCTTGTCTATGCTATTGCTTACTATTGTGCTTTGATAGATTTTTTCCAAGCATCCATAGTTTGTTGGAAAACACCTTCTTTAAGCTTTTAGCCATAGTAGTGAGGAAATGAACTATTTGATAAAATTCTTTGGTAGACATGTATGGAAAATGTGGTAGCATAGAAAATGTGGTGAGCTATTTGAAAAAGTGTCTCAAAGAAATTGGGTCTCATGGTGATGTCCATCACCATGAGACCACATTTCTTTGAGGCATTTTTTTTAAACAACTCATTTCCTTGTCTATGCTATTGCTTACTATTATTCTTTCATATATTCCTTCCAAGCATCCATAGCATAGACAAGACAGTGAACTGTTTGAAAAGATGCCTCAAATAAAAGTGGTCTCATGGAATGCCATGACAAGCAAATGCAATTGGAAGTTACTCCTACTTATTAATTATGCTATGTGAAGTAATTGCATCACTGCTTATGTTGACTTTCTAAACAACTATATTGTAGTTGAATTTTTTTCATCTATCAACATCTAGTTATTAGTTATGGAATGCAAAGTAATGCTTTGAGTTTGAAAGATGTGCAATGCAACATAACCAACAATATGAATATAAACTACACAAATATATTAAGTACAATTCATTAGTTAAACTCTTTATTCTATTACCTACATGTAGGTTTGACTAAATCCACTGGCACTAAGAGGTGTTCCCTCGAAACCTCTAATATTAGCCTATTCAACATCCAAAATAAAATATTAAAATACCATTCATAAAACAATCCTATTAACATGTAATAAATTTATAATTGTTTACTAGTTACATACCTCAACGATAGGTGCAATGGAGAAATAAGCAGGTATAGGGCTAGTGTATCTAGTCTCAACACTGTGACCCTACAATTTTATTAAAATCATAAAACTAAATTAGTTAATCTTGCATTTCAAAATCAAAATTTAATAAATTAACTTCAATGAACATGCTAACTTTTACCTAATTATCAATGCCATAGGCCTCATGCAAAATGTTAGCTACCCTTGCCATCTCCATAGCTATAGACGAATCCTATGTAGTAGCCTCCTAAGTGTCGGTGGGGTCATATGAACAAGTCACCCCGCAAGATTGACACAAATGGGATTGAAGCCCACCACTTGAAGACTCCCCTGGATGGCATTGTAGAATAGGGCAAGCATGCTAGATGACACTCTGGGTCAAAGACCTGATGGCTTGCAAAGTCTCTACGTTGGCACTCTCCTTTGTGACAAAAGAGATAATGATGTGCTCATGAGGTGGCCTAGCGAGAGGTCATCTCCCTTGCCATGTAGGATCCTGTTGTGCACTGGGTATATCTTGAGCTGAACCCCCACCTCTCCCCTAGAAGTCCCTCATATTAGAATAATTTAAAATTTTGTTCAAGGTGAACTCATAGTATAGTTTCCTAAGAAAATATCGTGGGACTTCATAATTGTTGCATGGTTGGTAATCAAAAACCATGTACCATCTATTCCAAAAAAAAATCATAATCTATTGGTGGTGGCACCAATGAATATGAAACCTCTTCACATTGAGGGTAAGATTTGCATTTGACTATGGGTCAGTGAATAATGAGCACAAATCACCTTTTGTAATTTTTAAATCTTTTACATATTTATATGATAATTTATCTTGGTAATAAGCCCTAGCCACTTGCCTCCTATCCTGCCAACTAGTTAATTGTTTGTTGATTGAATCTATGTGTTTTAACATTTTTTTCAGTGAAGTTTCTAGGGTTATTCTTTCTACAGTTGAACTATTTGGATTGTTCAACCTCCTGATTAAATCCTTAATTTGTTTTTTATTATTCTCAATTTCACTCATTAAGTTTTGCTAAGTACCAGGAGGATGTTGAGGGATTGGTGGAGGAGATTGAAGATGTGGTTGATTAAGTTGAGGATTTTGTTGTTGTTGTTCTTGTTGTGCTTGTTGAGGATTTTGTTCCTCTTGTTGTTGTTGTGTTTGTTGAGGATTTTGAGGAGGGTTTGCAGGTTGATTAACATCTCCTAAAAATTCAAAAAATAAATATCATAAACAACCTAAAACTAAAAAATTCAAAACAAAAAACAAACAATCCTTACCTCCCAGGCCTCCTCTTCAATGTGGAGACATACTAGCGATGAAACAACAACTGTTGATGAAGAATTTTGCAAAATAACTCTTCCTAGGATGCAAGTGCGAAAAATTGGGGTTTTGTCCGTGAGCAAGAAAAAACACAGTGACAAGTTAAAATGAATTCAATTTTTTTTTCTTTTAATAGGTCATAATGCGTTCGTGTTATGGGCTCATTGTGGTCGAGCCTCAGGCTTGACACACCAAGTCATAACGCAAGCACGTTATAACGCACTTGTGTTATGAGCTTTCAATTTTATTTTTTAAAGTTGGCCACAAAATGGCTACCCATCTTTTTGCACCTGCCCCAATCTTAAAGATAAGATTTGACCCCTTCTTCCTTTTGAGAGGCTATTCCTCTATTTCCTCTTCCTCTTCTTGTTCTAGAACACTCATATTTGGTTATTTTTGCTTTGGTGTTTTCCTCTTCTTATAAATCTTCTTTTCCTCTTTTGAGGAGTTTAGAAGTTTGGAATACCTTAGGTGTATTCTTAGCAATTGAATCAAGGTTCTTCACCCTCTTATTGAGTCATGATAAATTATTATCAAGAACTCTCATATTGGTGACTTCTAATGATTTTTCTTTTTCTTTAGACCAATTAACAATTGGAATAAACAAGTTAAAGTTTCCTCTTGTCTTATCCAATATTCCATCATCTATTATTACTTTGGGCACTTTGGCTATCACGAATGTTGACTTAAAAAATAATTAATCTTGATAATACCTTTTGGATTTCATTCTCATCATCATAGTTAGACCAAAATTATTCTGTTATATTTTTATTCATAGGAAGAACGTACATATTTCTCCTTATTTCTTTTAGGGTCAAAGGATTTCCCCTTTCATAAATATATAAATTTAACTTGGATATTTCACCTTCTAAAATCTTTGCATAGAACAAGGAGGAGGAAGTATATGCATTAATACTGAGTGGAAATTGTAAAGCTATCTCATGCTTCTTGGAAAAAACCCTTTCACTTCACAATTTTTTCTTTTTAATTCAAGTGTTTCCACTTTATCACTTACATATTTGGATAACTAATAATTAATTATTTATTAGGCTAATTTATTCTCATGCACTTAACCTAAACTTAGGAGTGCTTTTATTCTTTTATTAGTTGAGTTATTATTAGGTCATTATGTCTCATTGCATGAGATGTTGACACTTGTCATGATTTAATCCCTTTCTCATTTAGGCTTTTTTTCCTAAAATCACTTAACCCTCATTGTATTTTCTCTAGAGATTCTTATTTGAGATTCTAGTGTTTCATTGTTGTAGCTTTTTCTTACTGAGAATATTGTATATTATTGTTTGTAGATCTCTCTTGTGTGGAAGGTGTCTTTGTTTGTTGTTAGATCTCATGGCTCGTCGTTTTTTATGACTCTAACATGGTATCAGAGCATAGGTTTAGTGAACCCCTTCTCGATTTTTAAGCTTTTTCTTCAACAAGGGTTACAAGCTTCAGATCTAGAATCTTTGTTGTAATTTTTACAATTTTTTGAGGTTGGCTTTGAATTTTTGCTACATCCAAGATCAAAATAGACTCTTCTATTAGATTCAAAGCTATCAAAATAGTTAGTTTTTCCTTTTGTTTGGCTTGATTTGGACTCTATAGGTCAAATAGATACAAGGGTTTGAAGCAATTGTTTTGTTTTATAAATTTGAGGGTAGCTACAATTTTGAAGCATTTTGAGCTAAACTGAAAAGGATCTCAGCATTGTGTTCGGGAGGCCAATTCGATGAATTTTAATATAAATTTTGCAAATATTCCAAAAAGTTTGTTTCTGAGGCATTTTTTTGTTGGAAGGGTCGTACAACCCCCCAATGCAAGTACAATTTTGTAGATTGTTTTTTTTTTTGTTTATTTAAAAAAATATTATTCTTTTTTTTATTATTAAAAGTTCAAAAGATTAAATTTGGATCTTGAAGGTACCTGCGCAGGGCATGGTACCCTTGGGTCTCGCTCTCATTAATGGGGGGTAGTACCTTTATGGATAGGGTGGCAGCCCATTAAGGTCATGCTCCCTTTATAAAGGGAGTGGTGGTTTGGATTAAACCTCACCCTCCTGTCCTCCACCCTCTCTCCCCCCTTGCCCATTTTTTTTTTTTAAATTAATTTTTTTTTCTTTAAATAATTTTTAAAAATAAAATATTATTAGCATAATCTCAACTCCTTTTTTTCAATCCGTCCTTGGTCGCATGGGCGACCAATGACCGAGTCAAGGGGCTTAAATTTTTTTCCTTTTTTTTGGAAATTTTGGAAAGCTTAGGAAAATCGTCATAAATTTAATCCAAAAGTTGGATTTTGGAAAACAAGATATCATTGGAAAGATGGTTTCAATCACTATCCAATGGTGTTGGTTTTTTTCTTGGATTTTGCTACTAGTGCATTTTACAACCTGTCAAATTTAGATGTGTTGTTTTCACTCCTAAGCTCATAGCTTTTGATTAATTTCTCTGTTTTTCATGATTTGAGTGGCATTGGGATGGTATTTCAAAGGTCTTTACAACTATTCATCTAGTTTTTCCATATTTTTCTTCAAGTACATTTTATTTATCTTTTGGTGTTTTCACACTCCAGTGAATTACTTAAACTTTTCAGCTCCTGAAAACTTTTTGTTTGCGTGGGATGAATTGTTTTGTACTGTTCTAAATGTATTTATAGTATTTTTTCCTTCTGTGTATTGTAGACATGTTTTGTAAGCACATTTTCTTTTATAGATGCACTGAGATAAAGTTCCATTCTAGTATCTTTTGGAATTTTGCACATCATGTTGTGCCCTTTTGTATTCACACTATGATATGAAGTGCCATGGGGGGGTTGTGTATGTTGGAAGTTTGGAGATGTTGGAAGCTTGAGTTGCTTGTGAGTTGCTTGGGTGTTGTCATTGATGTCAATTGCTTGTATAAAGAGAGTGTTGGAATACTATAGGTATTGATGTCAACACAAGCTGGTGTTGTCATTGATGTCCTACTTTAGTATAGTTGGAGATTGAACTAGAGTAAACACTTCTAGATTAAAGTGTGTATGCTATTTTGAATCGATATTTCAAACTACACTCAATGATTCATCATAGGGGGGATAATTTGAAGAATATGATTGTAAAAATGACCTTAAGAAGAGTTAATTTGTGGAAGAGGGTAGGAGGGAGGAGATTGGAAAACAAAGTAAAAGTGAAAATAGGTTAAAAAAATGATGAAAACATAACAAAAGAATGAATAATATAATAATATGATATAACACAAATAAATGGATAAAAAATGATAAAGGTTAAATGTTTTAAACAATGAATATATAACTCTAAGAGAATTATAAAGATGAATTATATAACAAAATGATTGAGGAACAATTACTAAAATTATTAAAAGAAATGAAGGAAGGCATAAAAGAAAATATACAACTTAAAATAATAATAATTTAACCAAAGAAAAAAGATGAGATTATATATAAAATATAAATTGAAAAAATATATAAATGAATTTATTAAAATAAAAAAATAGATGTTTAAAATACAAAAGGTTATAATATGTAACCTATAATATATATTAATAAGTTATATAACAAAATGATTGAGGAACAATTACTAAAATTATTAAAAGAAATGAACAAAGATATAAAAGAAAATATACAACTTAAAACAATAATAATTTAACAAAAAAAGATGAGATTATATATAAAATATAAATTAGAAAAATAAATAAATGATTCAATTAAAAATAAAAAATAGATGGTTAAAATTCAAAAGGTTATAATATATAACCTATAATATATATTAAAGGAGAACTACAAAATAGAATAACCTATAATATATATTAATATAAATACATAATATATAAATAAAAATAATATATATAAATTCTACATTAATAAACCCTATACATATAAAAATTATATTATCTACATTAAAATAGGTTATATATTTTTTATTGCTTAGTAAATCATTGCTAAGGGGTAGCACCCATAACGCTTTTGACTAGAGCAATGAACCAGTAAGACCACAATCGAAAGACCTCATCCCCATTCCAAACCACTAACACTACCACCAAATCTACCGCAGACACAAATCCGACTCATATCAGGGAATGGCATTAGATCGCTTCTTGTAGTGAAACAATGGCTCTTGTAGAATAGCAACTATAGCCAGGTCTATTTCATTGATTCTGCTGAAAAAACTTGGCTCCCTAAAGACAAGACAAGACAAACAGACAAGACAAACTGAAAACACAAATCTTTAATGCTTCCTTGAAGATGATTACAAAATTTGATATCCTGAAATAGGTTATATATTATATATAATAAAAGGCTATATCTATATATATAATAAAAGGCTATATTTTTTTGGAGAACCTATATATATTAATATAAAAAATATACATGATGAAAAAAATTTGAAGAATAATAAATTTTTTATTTATTATTTTAATAATGTGAATCTCTATAAAATAGTTAATTAATTTTTGTAAGATTTTCTTTAATAAAAAATAATTACACACATTAAAAAAAAAAATAGTTAACTAAATTATTAGTAACTAGTTAACTAAAAAAAACCAAACTCATTAAATAGTAAATAATGTTATGGAATTAAATAAATAAGCTTAAAGTAAAATAACTCTTTAAATAAATAAAATAGTTCATATTTAAGAAATCTTTAATATTTATTTAAAACACATTTAAAAAAATAAATAAAATTTGTTAGTTACTATTCACACACTTGTAATTTTTTATTTTATTTATTAATAGCATAATTTTATTTTTCTAATTATATAATTTTTTTATAAATATTGTCTACATTTTTCATGTAAATATTTTTTTTGACCACTTGACATCAAATGTAATTTAATTGAAATTATAAAAAAATAATTACTAGCATTTGCATTTAAAGGAGGTTCAAGGATTAGGTCTATAGAAAACTATATGCATGTTAATATGGTAAAGAATATGTGTTTGTGCATGCAAATTCTAGTTCCAATGGATTAAACAGTTAATAATAAATGATAAATAATGAAATGAAATAAACTTACACAAATCTAAATTTTTCCTTAGAAGAAATTAAATTATGAAATATTTTGATACAAATTTAAAAATAAAGGAATGCCAATGAAAAAAGAAAGTTGCCATCAAATTGACAAAAAAAAAAAACTTCTAAATATTAAAAAACAATTAACAAATCTTTGCAAAAGATTCAACAAAACTATAAAAATAAATTTAATATAAAAAATTAACAAAACTATAAAAATTTACAATTTAGATCTAAGTTTAATAGCATTATAATTTTTCTAATTTTAGAGAGATATAATTAATGCCCAAAGGCATTTCTACTACAATGACATTTTTGCTATGTACATTTTTATCCATTTGATTTAAATTGATGTTTAGGTGAGTGGCATACGTTTGGTCTTCATTGTAGACGGTAAGGCGTTTGAGCTTCCATAAGCTTGCAATTATAATTAGCCATATGAATGTTACAATCAAAAGTATATAAACATTCATGTGAGTGGCATGCATTTGGTCTTCGTTCTTTCTTCTTCTGTAATAGATGGTAAGGTGTTTGAGCTTCCATAAGCTTGCAGTTATAATTAGCCATATGGATGTTACAATCAAAGCATATAATTAGTCATGCTTCTATTTACATGCCTTCCTTTGCCTCCTTTAATTCCTTCTATGTGGACGCCATTGTTGAATGCATAGATTTAATCAAGTAGTCCTCTTCGCCCATGGATTCCAGTCCTGCTCATGTTTGTTGAAATTAGATTTTGCAAGATAGACATACACCATCCATCAATAAGAGATGTGGATTGAAGAGACCCAATTTTATCGATGAAGCTTGTGTTTGATAGATGATTTGCATTGATATTGAGAGCCTTAGTAGACATTTCCACTGAAGATCTATTCAAGAATTTTGAAATACCCAAGGGGGAACCATTCACTTCACTCATGACCTTCCACAAATTCTCTCTAAGCTGTTAAAGCTTAAATGCCTTGGTATATTCCGTTTCCATAACCATCTGGTAGTTTGAAAGGAAGTTGTAGATAAATATAAATTTATCTTTCCACAATGCAGATTTATTCATTATAGATGAGATTGTATTTTATGTTTTGGGTTCTTGATTAACAGGTACAACATTTGGTGGCTGTGTTTACATTGTCTTCTCATATCTTTATGTCACAATTATGTTTATATTGTCTTCTTATAGTTATCGTTAATAGTTACAATTGCAATGACTATTTTAAAGTTAGCAGTTATCTCGTGTGATGTTAATTTCATGCAGGTTATTTTCTATACAAATACTGGCAAAAAACTCTAATCATAATGCTAATCTTGATTGTGATTGTAATCCTAACCCTAATGCTAACCATAACCCTAACCCTAATCATTTTATCTTTCATGTTGTGTTGCGAATGCTACAAGTCTATCTTTCCCAAAATCGAATTCATTACTACGTTAGCCTATCTTTCCCAAAATCAAATTCATTACTACGTTCATATTATTATATGATTAATCTTAACTATTATTATATAATTAATGTCAATAATTTGATGATTACTACAACTTAACATTTGTAAGAATATATCTTTCGATGTTATTTATATAGATTTTGTATAAAGCTAGATATACTAGTTACACCGAGAGGCATCTACATTGGTATCCAACAATTTGTGTAAAGTTTTTGAAGCTGCATTTAAAATGACAGGCAGGTGGAAGTAGTCATGTGCAACTATGATGAAACAAAAAAATCAAATCAAAGAGATTTGATGAAAAAAAAAAAAAACAAATAAATAAATAAATAATATTTTGAATGGCAAAGAAAAATGAAAGATTTAATCACAAAATAAATCAATAAAAAAAAACTAGAAGAATGATAACTCTCCGCATACTAATATTTAATATATATGCTAGTTATAGATCAGCTTAATGTAGGAGAAAATATTTACGATACTCTTAATGCTTTCCTTTCTCTGTAAGAGACTTGTATATTTTCTGCTTTCGTTTTGTTGAATATCACAAGATAATATGATGAAGAAGAAAATAGCTGTATTAGATTTGGATTGCACACTTGTTTATGCAAGCAGCCATTATTTCAAACTCTCAAACCAATATGACTTCATTGTCAAGCAGGGATGTTTTGAAAGCTGGTATGTACGGAAAAGGCCTAATGTGGACAGACTATTGCAGGAATTGGCCAAAAATTATGAAATCATAGTTTTCACTGCATCCTGCAAACAATATGCAGATGCTATTCTAGATCAACTGGATGTTAATAATGTCATAGACGTTCGTATGTACAGGGATTCGTGCACTATAATGGAAACGGCATATGTGAAAGATCTTTCTAAGCTGGGTAAAGATTTGAAGAATGTTATTATAGTTGATGATAATCCTGCGAGCTATAAACTTCAACCAGAGAATGCATTTCCAGTGAAGTCTTTTACTGGTGATTTATCAGACATGCAGCTTTTGGAAGTCATAGATTTTTGTGAGAAAGCAGCAAATTATGAAGATGTGAGAGAAGCCATAAAGAACCACTGCAATGCATGAAATTATTTTAACCCTTCTAAAATTCTTTGGGATGGAGAGGGTGGGCCAAGAACGAATGTAATTTTTATTGAAATTTTTTGTAAAAGGAAAAAGAAAATTTGCAATGAAAAAAATTCATTGTTTTTGCATTACTAGTTTTTCATTGTTTAAATCTTGGAATTCTATGTATTAAATATTGAATTTGGATGCCATTTAGTTTGGTATTTTCTCTCCATTTGTTATGTTTGTAATTACATAAATTTCAATTTACATTTTACATGGTTTGAAATTCAATCTTAAATCTGATTTGGTGAGTGCTTAGGGTTCGGATTCTAAAAGTCTATAGGCTACATATAGTGTGAGATTTGACTCTGAAATAAGTCTTGCCCCTGCAAATTATGGTTGAGTCGTGTGAAAACAAGTTTCAGCTGCGTTTAATAGTAAAAGCCTCCAAAATATCAGGTAAAACTCTTCCAAATCTCACTTATCACATAAAACCCAGATAAATATTGATTTGACAACTGGATGAGAACATTTTATTTCTATTTGGAGTGTGTTTTTGTCAATTTGATGCAACTTTCTTTTTTCATTTGCATTGCTTTATGTCTTAAATCTGTATGCAAATATTTCATAATTAGATAATACTTAATTTTAAGGAAAAAAATCTAGATTTTTCTAAATTTATTTCATTCCATTATTTAACATTCATTATTAATTGCTTAATCCAACCGCCAGGCCTGGAATTTGATGGTCTATTCGACCATTTTTTCAATTTTAGACTATATGTTACAGCTATAAAATTTATTAGACCCTATAGTTTGACTTGCTATATTTTTATTAAACCATAAAAAAATATTATAAACAAAATATAATGTAGTATTTTAATTTAAATATATATCATTTTATAATTTTTATTATAAAAAGATAAATTAATTTAGAATAGAATATAACTTTTTTGAATATTTTATAATTTGAATTTATAAACTTTTGACATTTTTATAATAGTTATCTTTTTTTTTTATATTAATATATGTGATTTATAATATTATTACAAAAATATATATTAATTTAGAATCTTTTCAAAATAGCTACCCGATTCCTGCAATCTAAAAAATTGTTAATTATAACTGTAGATTTTTATATTTATTACTAATAATGATCATTGTTTTCTATTTTTTCAAGATATTGCATTTATAAAAGATTTTATATAAAAATTCATAAATTAAACAATTTTTTGATAGGCATTTAAATGAACAAACCATCATTAAACAATTTTTTGACAGGTATTTAAATGACCAAACCGTCATAAATTTTTCATATGACAGGTAAGGGTGACCGTCAAATTCCAACCATATGCAACTAGAATTTACATGCACAAACACTACTTTCTAACATATTAATATACATTAATTGTTGAGCCTCCTTTAAAAACAAGTGTTAGTATTATGATAAAAATAATTTATTTAACATTTTAAAGGAGTATTCATGATCTGAGATTGACAGACCCTTTAACAGAATTTAATTTTGAATTAATGCCCAACTCCCAACGTAATTAATGTATAGTTCGGACATAAAAGGCTGATTAAAGCACCGTCAAATCCAAGCTCAAGTCCAGAGTATATGTATAGCATTGTGCCTTTATAGCCAAACTTCATTACATCGATAAATTGTTTTATATGAAGTTCAGGTTCAGAAGTTCATGGCACATGGTCTCAAGATCATTGATAAAACAAAATTTGCTAGCATCCTTGGGATTGAGAAATTTTCGCATCAAAACTTTAAATTTGAAAGTCCAACTTGAGAGGCTTCAGAATTTGGTAAATGAGGGGAAATTCACAAGTTTGCAGTGCCAACTTGAAGTTCAGATTTCTAAAGTTTTAAAGTTTGGGGTTCATTTAATCTTTTTAAGAGGTTGAACTTCAGATAGTTATTGAATTTGTACATTCATATAACATTTATTCACGACTCTGAATTTTTGGATATAGAATGATAATATTTTAGAGATAAGGAATTCGAAGATATTTTGTCTTGCAAGACAAAGTTCATAGGATGAAATGTGTATGGCTTGGGGTTTGACATTTCTAACCACACTCTATATGATTATAGCTTTGAACAAAAAGATTCAGGATAGGAGATTTGAGATATCAACACAAATCATGAAAATGCAACTTGGCCAATCATTTGTGATTCTTGACTCAACAATCATGTTGATGGACCAAGATTGTTACACATGACTAGGAATCTTTAACAACCTTGTGACTTGGTTAAATAAAATGATGCAAATGCCATTAACATTAATGCAACAAGGTAAAGGGTAAAGCATGATGAAGTGGACTCAAAGCTTAAAATATCACATTTAAAACTTAAGGGGGAACAAGGCCCTATTTATACATTGGTGTAAGCCACATAGATGGATAATCAAAGTTGGGCTTAAAGGGACCTTTGGAGTCTAGGCCCTAATGAAAAATATATCTCTTGACTCTTGGGCTCAGTCAAATCCAAACTCAACACTTGCTATCAAGTACACAAACACCAAGGAAATTGGACTAGAATATTCCAACATCTAATCCTTCTTGAACCCTAAATAAAAAATAATAATAATTGACTATACAACCAAAGGAAGAATCTGGCTCATGGTTGAACAATACAGTAGTGATGCAACTCAAATTTACCCTTCCCAAACCAAAGATATGAAAGAAGAATGAAAGAAAAGGTCCCCCAATCTCAAAATTTTTGTGATGGGCACAACAATTCCAAGGAACCCTATAGATGCTATGATTCATTAAACTAAATTAACCCAACCACTTAGTTCTAGATTAGAATTATGTTCACATCCAGGTGATCCAACAAACATAAGGATTTTATAAATCCTTTTTTTTTTTTAATAGTTTATAATTTTCATAACATTAGGTTTGATATCACAACAAATGTAAGAATCAGGTATGTATCATGACATATTCAAGGGTCAATCCTAGACTTCTAAGGACCTCTATTCTAAGTTACTCCTAAGAGGACACATGTTGGCTTAGGGTTAAATTTGAAAAATAAATAATTCAAGATTTCTTCAAAAATAAAAAATCACATATATCCTTAAGGCTAGATTAGAAGATTCATGCATTCACCCTAGGATTTACATTATAATTTCTTATGGAAATTAGTTTTCTATGAACCCTAACATGCTTATGTTCTCACATCTAGATCTCATAAAATATCTCTATGAATCCTAATGGATGAAATTTTATCATGAGTTCAAATTTCTTTAAATTCTTAGTTACACATCTTACAAACTATAAATATTATAGATATTTTTTAATGGATGCTATCCCATTATAAAACTTATATAAGTTGACTCTAAATTTGGCTTTAAAAAGATTGACTTTAGGGAATTCTTATGAATATGAGGCTTCCTATAGTATCCAACTTAACTTAGTTTTGGTTTAAGAATTACAAGTTATACTTGTGATTATCTACACCTAAGTATAATTATTTAGAATATTAATGTATCAATCATGTTCAAATTTTCAAGACATCAAGAGGAATGAAGGAAATTATGTGCAAGGAGCTATTATGATACAATCATGAGGATTTATTGAGTTATCCTCAACATGCTAGTTACATCAATCTATTGTCTTTCCAGAGCTAACCTTTTGTAGGTATATCAAGTAATCAAGGAATCCATCAATCACTTTTGTGGAAACTTATGTGACATCACTTCATCAAGGCTTTCACATCAAGGTAATATTGGCATTTATAATTTATCATTTCATTCAATTATTGTTGTTTTGGTCTTTTCCCCGATGTTGGGCATGCCCTCTTGATCATCATCAATTATTGTACGTGGAGGTAGAAATACCAAAATGGGGTTTGAATTAGGAAAGCTCTTATATAGTACAACCTTTCCCCCTCTTTTCATGTGTGTAAGTCAGATCTAGGAGTTTCGACATGAGACAACTATAGAAGAAAAAGTGTAAACCTTAATCCACATCTCAAAATTTTTAGATCTAGAAAAGCAGTTCAGTCTAGGGTGCATCACACCCTAGACCAGCTAATTCAGGCTCAAATTCATAGTGCATATTTTTCTTTGCATCTTAGTCTCAGATCTAAAACTTTTTCATAACTTTTTGTTTTTGTTTATGTGATAAAGTACATTTTTAGATCTAGGGTTATATGTCAAATTGGCTTGTTAAAAAACACATAAAATTTATCATCCTCATAACTCAAATTAACACAAACCCTATGAGTTTGGCTCTCCCTTGTGGCAACAAGTCAATCATAAAATCCCTAGTTGGTTTATGTTTAAATGTTGAGTCAAGTGAAAAGGAGATAATCATAGTTATCCTAATTGCATCTAGGATCACTTTTCCTACTCAACTTTTTTGGTGAAATGTACGTATCCTACACTTGTAATTTTATGATTTTCATTAGCATAAACTCTAAAAGGTAATTCAAAATCTAAGTTATTTGAAGGTCTTGTTGATATTATGCATTTATTTTATTTTCAAAACTATTCATTTTCATTTGTTGTCCATTGTACATCAAAAGGAAAAATTATAAATCCTTTGAAGTAAATTGCATAATTTTAAATATGATTTTTCTTCATTTAGGGTTTAATTCTAAGTTATTTTCATTGAAAAATTTGATTGCAACATACCTTCATATTTTAGTGAAAAATATTGAAAAAGTGCAAAAATTACATAGTAAATTTTCATTTCAAAAGATAAAAAAGCATGGTTTTTCTCTATTGTTTGGAAAAATCAATCAATTATAATATTTTAATTTATGAAAATCACCATTTGAACATATTCAATTGCATGCATTTATATGACTCATATAGAAAAATTAGGTTTTATGCGTTTCCAAAACTTTGTTTACTTCCAAACTTAAACCTCTGTAACCTGAGACCCTTAAACACTTTTGATGGGATCCGAATCATAAATTTTGTAAAATTAATTGTCTGGTCTACGGTGCATATTTCCCTTGTCCATCTAGTTTGGGCTAAAATTTCCTATAAAAAATCTCTGCTTGTAGTCTCTATTCAAATTCGGGTCTTGTTTTGGAAGTCCATTCTAAAAACTGTCTAATTTTGCTATGCATTGCCAATTTTCCCTAATTTACCTAATTCATTGTAATATCCTCTCAAATGAGAAAATAATAGGATGCTTTATTTTCAAAAGTCTTGTTTTGATATAGAAAAATATGGCTTGTCTAAAAAATTTGGGGTGCTACCCCAAACCCCATTCCTTGCTGTCAAAAGGGATATACATCAGACTTCAGCCAAGAAATAGTTTTTCTACCTATGAGAAGATTGTGAAGTAGGGTGATCCCATAATAGTGGTTTACAATTTTTGGCCAAACTGGACACTGAAATTATTATTTTTAACTAAATCTTCACATTCGGGCACCTATAGCGGCTAAACTGTGAGGAATTTGAAGATGATGCAAACTAGAGTCTCATCAAATTTTATCTGTAGATTCTAAAAATATTTTTTCAAATTTTTGGAATCAAATTGCTTCTTTTTCTATCTCCCACTAATTTTTTTTTTTTCAAAACAACATTTTTAAAAGTGACCTAACGCATAACTTTTTTTCCATGAAAGATAAAATTCTAATTCTTTCAAATTTAGATTTGTAACTCTGATATCTAGTGCTTCCACTTGGTTAGATAATTTTTATTGAATATTTTTTCCTTAATCAAGTTTCAAAGTCAAACGAATTACAATTCAGACATGGACTGTATAACGCGTAACTTTTTTTGTATATGTCAAAATTTAATTTAATTTTTTTTGTTGGATCAAGGACTTCAAGATCTGGTGCACTCATATTTTTCAATTTTATTTTTTGATAATCTTCTATTTTTCCACATTAGAAGAACAAAGAAATTTATTTTCGATGAAAAACCTATGTTTAATAAAACTTAAAAAACAAATACATAACAAGACCAAAACATATTAAAATTATATTCATTGGATAGCTTGTTCTGAGGAATACCATAATCATTTGAAATAAATTTTAAATGAATTCATTTGATCCCCTAAAAGCTAAATCAAAAGTGATTTTTTATCAACATTTTGATAGGTGTAAGGAGACGCATTTATAGGTATGGTTTAAAACTAGCGAGGTTCTATCCAAGGGGGTTTGATCTAAGGTGATTTGATCAAACCCTCTTCAATTGGAATCCTTAAAATGGAACTTTTAAAGGCTTAAATCATTATATTTTCTAAAAATATGTGATTTCAGCTAAAATTCGTTCCTCTCAGGAATTGTAAACCACTATTATGACAGCACCCAGTAACATTGAAATAAATTCATTGATACATTTATTAACATCACTTTACCTAATATTCATTCTTCTCCCAACATCTCCCCTATGTGTGAGGGTAGTTTGGTGCAAGAGGATGCAATCACTGAAAAACATGTTAGTTCTTCTCCAATTATCTATCTTCTCCTACTTGTGAGGATATCTTGGTGTAACAAGATCCACTCATTTATAATCATGTTTATTTCTCTCCCAATACCTCACCTACATGGGAAGATATTATTGCACAAGAGGATGAAATAATTGATACATGTTCAAATGATAGTAAGGTGACTTACATAGATGAAGATTCAAAATTGACATTAGGTTCTCCATTGATAGAATTCCAACAAGCTAAAATTATGAATTGACATTTGATTATTGGACCTCCTAAAACACATTTCATTATAGGACCTCCTAAACCTCCTTTCCATATCCTAAACTTTACAAAACAACTCACTAGTAATCATGTGCAACAAAATGTGTTGAAGCAATGAGTTATCACACAATTTCTCACACATATAACACTAGAAATAATAAACAACAAAAAAAACTAACATCGATTCCATTACCTCAACCATACCTTCCACCCCAACCTATCCTTCCTCAACGTAGTGGTAAAGAATATGATCTTGTTGAGCAACTTTGTAATACTCAAACCAAGATCTCCCTTTGGGATTTGATTCAAACATCACCTACGTATTACAGGATGCTCCAAGAGGCTTTTCAAAAGATTTATATCTCACCTTCTATCGAACTGAATGATGTAGCAACCTTTTTTGATTGTATGTAGGTAACAAGTTTGGATATTGCATTCCCTCAACATGAATTACCTCCACTTGAGGTCAAAAACAAACATGAGGCTCTAATGATAATGGTATTCACTAATATAACAGGGATTAAGTGTACTCTTATCGAGAATAGATTAAGGCTTAATATTTGTAGAATTTACGTTCTAGATAAACTCGGTGTGGATAAGTGTTTAGTAGAAAAAGTGATCCTAGATCCAATTAGAATAACTAGGATTATATCCTTTTCACTTGACTCAACACTAGACATAAATCAACTAGGGTTTGATGATTAGATTTCTACCCCAAGGGAGAGCTAACCTCCTATGATTTATGCTTTTTTTTGTGTTGTGAGGATGATAAATTTGATTTATGTTTTCACAATCCTATTTGACATATAACCCTAGATCTAAAAATGTAATTTATTAAATAGATGAAAATGAAAAATAACAAAATGACTAGATCTAAGACTAAGATACATAGAAGAACCTGCACTATAAATTTGAGCTTGATTTGTATGGATGAGGGCATAATGCACCCTAGACTAGTTTATTTATTTTTCAAATTTGAAAGTTCAAGCCTTAGGTCACCATTTTGTAGCTTTTTTCTTTCAGATTTTGTTGTCAGAACTTTGTTTGTTAGTGAGAAAATGTAGATTCTATGACTTGTCAACTTGTAGGGTTTTGATGTATGAATGAAAAAATAGTCTTCAATCTTCTTCCAACTCATTTCAAATCTATAACCTACACACACAAAAGGAGAGGAAGATTTGTGTCATATAGGGGCTTTCCTAAGTCAAATATTGTGTTGGTATTTCTACCTCCACAATAAAAAAATATGATGAAACAAAGCACTTCTTTGGTTGGATAGAGGTTAATTGATAAATAAGTATTGAATTAACAACCTTTCTACAACTCACCACTCAAATTTTATCTCCTTAATGGGATAAATTCACACTCATCACATAACATATGACATGATGCTTGAATGATGAAATGATACAATAGTCTTGATAATTCTACTCTTGACTTCTCAATTATGCTTCTACAAATTGCTAGGACTCTTGGTATGATTAAAATGGTGAAAATACTTTATATTTATATGTAATTCTTCTAGTTTCCTAAAAATTAAATGTTGACAACTAAAAATTGAAGTTGTAAATTTAAATAATAAATTACTGACATTGACATATTCAAATTTGGAGCCAAAAGTACTGGTCTAGTACACAGTGTGCCCTAGACTAGATTACTACTTTTTCAAAATCAGAAGTGTTAGGAGAAAAATATTAAATGCATAATTTTATTTCCCATGTTTTATTTTCTAAGAATAGTCATAAAATGGGAAATTAAATGCATAATCAGGTCCAAGCACATAATGGGTAGCTAAACCTAATGTAAAATTGTCAAGGGTGACAATCTACGGTGCTACATTTAGCCCCCACTTTAGTGAGAGTATGAACTTACACTCAGACTCACACTAAAGTAGGAATATGTCAAGAGGGGTTCAAGGAGATGTAGAGATAGGGATAAGGAGGGAGAAACAAGGAGTGTATGTGTGTGAGTGAGAGAGTGAGAGAGATAGTGAAATAGAGATCAAGAGGGAGAGATATATATACATAGATAGAGAGGGAGGAAAAGAGAGGGAAAGAAATAGATAGGATAGAAGAGAAGTATAGAGATATAGGAGAGAGTGATAGGGACAGAGGTTGGGAGAGGTATATATATATATATATAGAGAGAGAGAGAGAGAGAGAGATCTTTATATCTTAGTCTCCCTCTCTATCTCTATGATTCTCATCATATCTCTTCTTCCCTCTCCCCTATTTCTCTCTATATTTTTCTTCCCTTATCTCTTCCTCTATAAGCTTTTCTCTCTTTTTCTCTCTCTTTTTCACTTTCCCTCTCCTTATCTCTCTCCCCCTTACTCTCTTTTGCTATCCCTATCATCTCCCCTTCTCTCTCTCCCTCTTTCACTCTTTATCTCTTGATCTCTCCCCTATATATATCTTTGTCTCCTATTTCTCTTTATCTTCCTATCTCTCTATCTCCCTCTCTCTATTTGACCTATTGACATACCCATTTAGTGGTGTTGTTTGTAATGTGGTTATCAATTCATCCTCTGTGATGTTTAGCATTTATTTTTCCCATTAGACATTAAATTTTATGCACCCCCTGAAGTGAGTTTTATTCATCCCCTTGAACATCAAAATTTTATGCACCCCCTAAGGTGAGTTTTATTTGTTCCCTTGGACGTTAAAATTTATGTGCTTCTTGAAGTGTGGTTTGCATAGTCCTAGCATAATGGAGTTTTTTGGTCTATGAGTTGAGAGAAATTTTAACATGGCCACTTAGCATAAGTGAAACTTGTTTGATAGTGGATCCATGTGTTTCATGATTGTCTTAGCATTATGTAGCTATAGTGTCGAAAAATGTATCCCTTTACATTTTCACACTTGTTTGGTCCCTCCTAATTAAAATGGACTTAATAATGCCTTAATGCGATGTTGAAGAATGTATCCCTTTACATTTTCACACTTTTTTTGGGCCCTCCTAATTAAATTAGACTTAATTAAGCCTTAATAAGTCCTATTTTACATTTACACACCTAATAAATTAGATTTTCTGAAGGGGAAAATGGACAATAATAAATTCCAATACATAACACTTTACCTTAAGCAATGTTGTGTTTTAGGAATAGGGACCTGGGACCCATTCGCCCATGGGTGAGTGGGTCCTCCCTAGGCCTTTGAACCTAAATTTTAAATATTTTTTTGGTGGAATTTTAAGGTCCCTGAAT
The DNA here is from genome assembly GCA_007258455.2 of Sequoia sempervirens. Classification (NCBI taxonomy): domain Eukaryota; kingdom Viridiplantae; phylum Streptophyta; class Pinopsida; order Cupressales; family Cupressaceae; genus Sequoia; species Sequoia sempervirens. The sequence continues at coordinate 193,543,559 of VDFB02000003.1, read as the reverse complement.
CCATATTTCAATGTCAACTTGTAATATTTGAATTTTGAGAAATTAAGGATACATACTTATAAATACAAGGTATTTTTATCAATTCAATATCTAGAAGAAAACTAGTGTTTTCAAGAGAATTCAACAGAACTTTGAAGAGAAATTTCACAAGGAAAAAGTTGATGGTCAAGAGTAATCAAGAGAAAAATTATCAGAGATTTATTGGAGCATTCAAGATCCAATCATCATGTCATAGTCTTCTTGCATTGTGTACATTTTTGGAGCTAGCATTGTGATGTAGGTTTAGATATCAAATTCAAGCATTCAAAGCATTATTTCAAGTATCAAGATCCGCATACATTGAATCCATTTCATGCAAGTTGTAGACCTTCCAAGATTACCAAGGTTTATTCAAGGGTTTGTTGAATGGTAACATAACGTTGTTCATTCTTCCTTCCCTCTTTCATGCTTTATTTCAATTCAAGGATTGATTACCAAAATGAGGTTTGACCAAGGTAAACCCCCACTCACCAAAAACAAATAATTTTTCTCTCTTGTGTGTGTGTTGCAGATTTAGGTTCAAGAAGAATTGAAGACCTTTTGAAGTGCAAGATTGGAAAAGTTGTCAAAGTTGCAAAAGTTGTCAAAGTTAACAAATCACATAATCTAACCTAGAAATCTAACTTTTTGAATTTCTAACATTGAAGCCTGGACAAATCAAAAGATACAATTCAACATCAGATGCTTTGAAAAGTTGTTGAAAAACCTTGGAAAAAGACATATTCACCCAAGGGTGAATGAGTCCTAGATAGCCTCCTAAAAGTGAGTTTTGGTAACTGGTAAACATCATTTCGCCCTTCTCAAATCTGTCAAAAGTTTCCTATTTCTATCAATATTGAGCTTTATATTGTTGTTTCAAGTTTGAATTGGCATAATTTTGATTTTCTATTTTTAGTTTTTTCTCCCAAAAGTGCTATTTGAACTTGACCCCTATCCTCAAAGTATAAGGAAATCTCAAGATTCTCACATTGAGTTGATTCACCTAAGGGTTGTTAGTCAATTCTTTGTGGGAATCTCATTTCCTAATGTAATAGTGAGAAATAGGTGCATCATAACCCCATTATCTATCATCCCATATTTTAGTTTAGCTACCTTTTTTTGTTATTTTATTTTGGTGAACCCAAATTTTGAGAATCATAACTTTATGATTTTGGAGTCCATTTCAACCCTAGATCTAGGATTTCCATTACTTTGCATTACATTGCATTGATTTGCATCTCATTTAGGGTTCTTAACTTGCATTAGTTTGCATCTCAATTAAGGTTTTAGGTTTACATTTTGCATTCTTTAAAATCTAGAAAATTCAAAAATATTAGTCAATTTGCATAGTATTTATATAACATTGCATGATTAGTCATTTACATAAAAAATGAATCAAAATTGCATCTCAAATTAGGTCTTTTTGCACTTGCATTTGGACCTAATTTTCTAGAAATTTGAAATTGTAATCACCTATTTGAAACCAAAATGTAAAAAGCATAAAAATCAACTCAGAAATCTATAAGTGGGTTAGTGTAGGATCATGGGGTCCAAACTAGGCCCCTAAGTGGCAATGAAAATTTAGAAAAATAGAGTTAGGAAACTTGACATACAAATTTGAATAGGTTATTAACATAATTTGAAAAATGTGTAAGAACAAAATTTGTAGCAAGTTGAATGTAGTTTAGATAGTTGGAAATAAGTAAATCTATTTTGTGAAAATTTGAAATTTCAATGTAGTAGTACTAAACTTTTAGGAAAAATATAAGAAGCAGGTGTATGTCTAACCACCCTAAGTACAAGAAAAAAAATATTTTGTCTGAAACTTTCAATATATGTACAATATATGTAGAGAACACATGCCTAGATGTGCCATATTTTTTTTGTAATTTTTTTCATGTAAATAGTTAGTTGTGATTTTTTATTAGAACATTTCATAATTATTAAAATGTGTTTGCCTGACCACCATAACTTGGTCAAAAAATTATGAAATTCATTTTTTTTTATCCTATAGTATGTAGAGCATAGAATGTGACACATCTCTTAGATTTGAAAAAAGTGAAATAGTTTGAAAATTATAGAATTTTTTCAATCAACCTATCAATAAGGACTTTAGTTGTAATGTATGTAGAAAATCAATAATAATTATCTATTAAATTCAAAATAATTTATATCTTATATTGACAGAAAGCTGGCAATTTTTTCAATATAAACCTTTTTGTTTCATCAAATTCGAACAAAAAGAAGGTTGTCAGCCACAAGGGCGAACTTTAAAAAACTAAGAAAATTTTCTAAACATGTTTTTTCAGTTGAATTTCTAGGTTTGGCAATCCCAAACCAAATCCTAAGCCTATTGATTTTGTTATAAAAATGGATATCTATTAGAAATGAATATCCATTACCTCTATTATTTATAATACTTAATATTTAATATATTAATACATAATAATATACTAATATAGTACATATATTATATATATTATGTATTATATATTATATTACATTATATATTATTATATAGTATATTATTTATAGCATATATTAATATTATGTAATATACATTATATATTATATAATATATTTAATACATAGTATATATTATATACTAAATTATTATATATATATAGTGAGATAGATAGAGGGGGTGTGAAAGATAGAGGGAGTGAGAGACCCGAGAGCAAGGGGTTTGGGAGGGATAGAGGGACGAGAGACCTAAGAGACATAGAGAGACATGGATATAGAAAAAGAGAGAGAGACCCGAGAGGGAGAGAGATCTAGAATGAGAAAGAACAGAGAGAGATGGAGAGTGAGAGAGAGAGACCTGAGAGAGAGATGGAGAGTGAGAGATACTTAAGAGAGAGTGAGAGAGAGTGAGTGAGAGAGAGTTGAGAGAGAGTTGAGAGAGATTTATCTACACAAGGTGCTTGAGGGAGAGACCTAAGAGTGAGGGGGGGTGGGAAGGATAGAGGGAGGGAGAGCTCTTAGAGGGAGAGAGGGGGACTAAGAGAGAGTTGTCTAGGTAGGGTGGGAGAGATAGAGGAAGAGAGAGACCCAAGAGAACTATAGAGGGTGGGAAGGATAGAGGGTGGGAGAGAGGGGGAGAGAGAGACTTGAGAGGGAGATAGGGAGAGAGATAGAAGATATATAGAGAGAGATGAGAGGAAGATGGAGAGTGAGAGAGAGACCTGATGGAGATGGAGAGTAAGAGAGAGAGAAATACCTCAGAGGAAGATGGAGAGAGTGTGGGACCTGAGAGGGGAGAGAGAGAAAGACTTGAGAGGAAGATGGAGAGTGAGAGAGACTTGAGAGAAAGAGAGGGAGTGGGATTTAGACTTGAGAGAGAGAAAGGGAGTAGGAGAGACATAAGAGAGAGAGGGGGGGAGAGAGTTATCTAGTTAAGGTTGTAGGGAGAGACCTATGAGAGAGAGAGAGACAGGGAGTGGGAGATACCTGAGAGAGAGGAGTGGGAGAGACTTGAGAGAGAGAGATTCCTAAGAGGGAGATGGAGAGTGAGAGAGACTTGAGAGAGGGAGCAAGAGACCCAAGAGAGAGAGAGAGGGTGGGAGGGATAGAGGGAGGGAGAGATACAGAGAAAGAGAGAAACTTGAGAGAGGGAGAGAGAGAGAGAGAGAGAGAGAGAGAGAGATGGAAAGTGAGAGAGACCTAAGAGAGAGAGACCTGAGAGTGAGATGGAGAGTGAGAGAGACTAGAGAGAAACAAAGAGAGACCCAAGAGGGAGAGAGAGAATGCGAAATAATTGATAGGGATATGGAGAGTGAGAGAGACCAGAGAAAGAAAGAGAGACTTGAGAGAAATATTGAGAGTGAGAGATACTTGAGAGAGAGAGAGAGGCCTAAGAGGTAGATGGAGAGTGAGAGAGACTTGAGAGAGGGAGCAAGAGACCCAAGAGAGAGAGGGTGGGAGGGATAGAGGGAGGGAGAGGGAGAGAGAGATAATTGAGTGGGAGAGAGAGAATGAGAAGGATTTAAGAGGGAGATGGAGAGAGAGAGTTGAGAGAGAGATGGAGAGTGAGAGATACTTGAGAGAGAGAGGGAGATGAGAGGGATATAGGGAGGGAGAGACCTGAGAGGGAGAGAGAGGGATTAAGAGAGTTTTCTAGGTAGGGTGGAAAGGATAGAGGGAGTGAGACCAAAGAGAGAGAGAGGATGGGAGGGATAGAGGGAGGGAGAGAAGGAGAGAGAGACTTGAGAGGGAGTGTGCACATGTGTGTGTGTGTGTGTGTGTGTGTGAGAGAGAGAGAGAGAGAGAGAGAGAGAGGGAGGTGGAGAGTGTGAGAGAGTGAGAAATACCTAAGAGGAAGATGGAGAGTGAGAGAGAGACCTAATTCAAGATTCAAGCATCATGTCAAAATATTCATGCATCATGTGTGTTTGTGAGCTAATATTTGTGATGTAGGTTTTTATGATTAAAGCAAGCATTCAAGACAAATATTTAAGCATTCAATCAAGAGTCAAGAACCACATCCATTGGATCCATTTTACACAAGTTTGTAAGCTTTATTTTGAGGGTTTGGTGAGTTGCAACATTTCATTTTTTCATTCATCATTCCTTCATGCTTTTCTATTTTAGTTCAAGGTTCAATTACCAAAATAGGGTTTGACTAAGGTAAACCCCTATTCCTTAACAAAACAACATTTTCCCCTCTTGATGTGTGTTTACAGATCTAGGTGAATTGGAGCTTGAACATCCTTTGTAGACAAAGTTGTAAAAGTTGTCAAGAAGTTGTCATCTTCACAAAAACTTGCCTATAGGCCAGAATTTAGACTTTCAGACTTGAAGAATTAGACAAGATGAAAGCTACAAAAGATTACTAGAGGCTACAAAAATATTAGAAAAACCATAGTAATGCGACTAAATTTCCCCTTTGGGCGTATGAGTCCTGGTATATCCCTTTTGTCAGCTTTCTGCAGATCCAAATCAGTCCTCGAAAGATTCTAGATTCTGCCTAGATTCTTGTAGTAGGACTAAATATCCTAGCTTGGCGTATGAGCCCTAATACACCTTAAAAAAATATATATCTAGGGTTTTTAGATCTTTTTTTGACCTCTCCATTCTTCTAGGTACTTTTCTATTTCATGTTGTTTGTCAATTTGATTTAATGCTTTCAGGTTTCTAGGGTTTTGTGCATAAGAATTTGAATTTCTCCTTTGAAACTTCATTTAATGGTTAACCCTCATCTAATCACACAAGGAAACCCATAGTCCTTCCCTCAATTGAGTCACTTAGTTGAGGGATCTTGGTTTCCTAATGAACTAAAGTGTGTAATAGGTCCCAAAGTTCCATCTCCTAAAAGGTGGAACCCTATTTCCTTTGGTTCAATTAGCTTAGATAATTTATCTAAAGTGTTATAATTACACATGAAGGAATTATAGAGTGGTTTAAAGAAGTCTCATATCATGAATTTGTACATAAAAACTAGAACACTAGTGACATATATTTAAAATAAATAAAACTATTAAATGTCTCTATATAATGAATGGTTTTGATTAGATTAAAATTGGAAGGGCCACTACCCATTACAAAAAAGCCACAGAGGTAGAAAAGGAACTCACGAGTAGTGATAAATCCAAAAAATTAAAACAAAAATTAAAGATTAAATAGTTTGACCAGTAATAAAACAACCAAAAAAACCCACATAGTCGGTGTAGAGTCTAAGTTAATGTGTTGTAAACTTGGTACAAATCTACTCAATTCAAAGATTGAACTAGCTGAAAGCTAAAGTGAAGAACAATACCTTGAGTGGCTTGCTCAAGTAACTGCTACCACTTTAACTGAACTCAATCTAACTAATGGATTCTATGCATCCCATAATATCAACTCCATTCATTGCATATTGTAAGAGATTACAAAATATTTTCCCATAGATTGGACTCAACCATTTGGAATATTTTTCATGTTTGAAACTGAAAGTAACTGATAACATAAAACTGATAAAACCAACTAACTATCCCACAAACTCAGCCAACAATTATATACAAACTGAGGGAATCTTTATTGAAATCAACAAATAATTGAAACAATTAACTTCACTCCTAGATAATAGAGCGTAGAATTAAGATTTGAATTATTCAACCTATAACTAAAAAGGAAAGAGAAATCCTATCAAAACTACAACTCTGTCAAAATAAAATTGTATGCAAACAGATAACCATTTGTCAAAATTCCACTTGTAAAGGAGACCTCTTCTTCAACATTTTATTAACTAGTCATAATAACACGTGTCTAATCTTCTTTAAGTGCCTCTAACCAATGATCACCACATTCATCTCAACTCAGGGAGCTCCCCCTGCTTTAGTATCCAGTCATCACCTTAGCTACAGGCTCACCCCACAACTATTGCACTATGATTCCTCTTCAACTGCAAACAAGTTAATTCCACAAAACATGCATACGAGGATAACTATCATAATTAAACCATAGCATTCCATCAACATTCCATGCATTCATCCATATAAACCAGATAATACTAATATATTATATAATCATAATTTCATCATCATAATTAAGGTTTAAGTTTGCATAATGGATATAAAAGGATAACATAGTGTAGAAACATTGTCTGGAGAATATGTTAAAAGTATCTTAAAATGGGTATAAAAACAACATAAACTAAGCCATTTTCCAAACCTATCACTCCCCTCTTGACTAACTCTTTTCTTTTCCTCAAGAAAAAAACTAGGGGTCTTGATTATACTACTATACAATTTTTCTTAGGTCCATAATTGTGCTGACACCCTGAATCTTCCTCAATTAAAAACCTTGATGTTCTAAAAGATACCTCATCTAGATTGTTCCTACCCTCTCACATTCATCACTCTTCTCCCTTGTCCAATGTGGGATCACATAAAGGAGAATAGGTGGATGAAAAGTGAGTGGCATCCAATGAACTCCCTGACTGATACTGATTGTCATGTAATGGTGTTCCCTTTGAAGCATTGCAATGAAATTATGCATGGAATGTGTCTCCTTTTGCAATTCAGGTGTCAAATTGTTCTACCTGTCCTATACATAAAACATTATTGTCCTACTCCCACAACTAACATTTTCATTATGTCGTAGTCTACCTCCTTGAGCTTCATGATTTTATTTCCTACTCCCTTGTGTGTAAGGAGTCTCATCCATTCATCAATTATTGTATCTAGATCCTTAGCCTCTCTTCTAACTGGGAGTGTAATATCATTTTCTTTTTCTTCATATTCTTCCATAATCTCACCCCTAATCTATTCACTTCTGTAATAAGAGGCAAGTTCCCTAATATGAAGATCCCCCACAAAGATTAAAGGGTTCCATTCAATTTCATTAGGTACCACATAGTTGTGCAAATAAAATTCACACAACTGATCTTTGATCTTCTAGTATAGATGCAACAAAAAATTCAAGAAACTCAAAGGTTTGACTCATGCCAATTGAATGCTTGCTAAAAATTCTACTGTTTTGAAAACATAAAAACCTTTCTTGTAAGAATTTAGTGCATAAGTTCTTGATGGACACCTACACCTCATTATTTGAGCAGCCTTATCTGCTATCTCTTCCAATCAAACTGTTGTTTTATTTATTTCCATATCTTTTTTCTCCAATTCTTGTTCATATTTTTCCTTCTCCTTTGTAAACTTATCAATTATTTTCCACAATTGGTATGCAAGTGAGAAAGTTGCATGATAATCAAGAGTTTTAAGAGGAGGAGGTCTCTCATCGGTGCTAACAATTCTTTAACCCCTATTTTAGTAACAACCAACTGTGCCAACACATCTAATTTAGTGCCATGACCATATAGTTGCAATTTTTCCTCCATCTCCTTCATTTTTACTTCTCATTCTTTATCCTTTTGCTCATAATTCTGTACCAATTCCTCTATGTGTTTAATTTTGTCTAGTGCCTCCTAGAGAACTTCCTTTCTCACATCCATGTGTTCAATGTAAACTTCCTCTGCACTCTCAAACTGCTCATTAGTCTCTTCATAATTTCTAGGAATGAGGAAGGTTTTTGTTCAAAATTTCTTGGCATAAAATATGTCTTTTGATTTAGAATCAAAAGTGCTCTCTACATACCTTCTCTTCTTCACTAGTATATTCTTAGTACCAGGAACATTCCCTTCCAATTTAGAGTTAGTTTAGACATGCATGACATTTCCTTGAGGTTGTTCTTCCTGATGCTGCTCTTCCTGAGGTTTTTCTTCTACATTTTCTTTTGTAGCACTTTGTTTCTTGAGCCTACCAGAGCATCTAGGTGTTAATATCTCTTCCTCAAATTTCCTCTTTTCCTTTTTAACAATATTTTTGTTTTTAGGAACATCCTCTTTTTTCTACTTTTGGGTAGCCCTCTGTTTCTTTGAAATATTTTCTTTTGGTTTCGAGGGTGTAGTGGAGGTAGATAGACTGCTTCTTTGACCCTCAGATTTTCATGACTTAGAGGAAGAAGGTAATTCCTCATTCATGGGTGGCCTAGAATTTGGTTTTGTAGGTTCTTCATGCTCGCCTTGGCTATGGGTAGGTGAGGCCACAGGTGAAACATGAGGGTTTTCCTCTCCAGGCTCATTTTTGGGATCATTTTTATTTCCTGCATCCTTAGGCGCTACGGGTGCATTCAACAAACTATTAATGTCTATGAATTCTTCTTCTCTAAAATCCTCCCATCTTACTTGTGGGCATTGAATTCTTAGACTTCTTTTTATTAGTAAGGTAACTAAGTAGTGATGAGAGAGGGAAGTGTCACTTTTCCTTTTTTGGTATTCCAATGCCATTTGTTTCAACAAGTTGTAAAGATAATTTGGTACATTTACTACCCTATTGTGCCTGCTATGACTTAACAATTTGAAATGGGCCATATACAAAAGATTTTGTCTACCATCATAGGTAATATATCTAATAATATAAGAGGCACATTTTTCCCAGAACTAGTGGAGAGAAATCATTTTCATGTACCTTGTGATGAGGAATCCAATTCCTTTGCTCTTATGCAAAATTCTTCCTGAGTTGTAACTACATCAAACCTAGTTGGGAATTATGTTCCTATCCTTGGTATCTTGTAACTTGTGCAATGTCAGTTTTAGAAGCATCTACATAAATTCATTTTACCACGACTTCATCATATTGAAAGGTTTCTACAAATCTTCTTGTTAAATCATCACTAAATTTTGTTAACTTGATAAAATAATCGAGCCATCCAACCCTTGTGAAGATAGGTAGGACTGTTGCATCCTCCAAAATTTGTTGGTGAGTCATTGTCTCTCTTCTTATAACACCTCCTCCCATCCTTACTTTCTTTTTTGCTCAATATAACAAATTCATCTCTATAAATTTAATTCAATATTCTCCCCACCTTCAAACTTCTCTACCACTTCAAAAAAATTTCTTCCTCATAACTGTGCTACTATATCATATTGCAACTACAAATTTCCTTTTAAATTCAACTCTAGTCTAATTAAGCTGAAGTTATTATAAGCTCTTAGGGTTTCAAGTTTTAGCAATTTTAAAAATGGCAGTTGAAATAGCAGCAAGAATAAAACATGACTAAAGGTTTTGCATGTCATGGTATTCATTAAATTTGGTTGTGGGTGGAAAATTCTAAAGGACTAGCGAAAATACTGAGAAGGGCATACTCTCCCCCTAGCTTAATTGGTGAAGTGACCTCACTTCACAACGTTGATTTGGAGGTGGCATAAATTCATGATGATGGAAATTAAAGATATAATATTTCGTATGCATGGAATTAAATGAAAAAGTGTATGAAAGTTGATAAAAAACTAAGTTAATCATAAGAACATACCTTAAGTACTAGCTTGTGAAAATAACTGTCATTTGCGCGTGGAAACTAAAAGAATATTTTTGTTCATTGATTTTATGTGACACATATTAACTACAAGATAATGAATAGTGGGTGGTGAGTGGATATGATGATGAAAATGAGAAGTGTGAGCTAGCAATTTGATAGCTTAAGTAGTTGAAATGAAAGTAGATAATAAAAGAATTATGCCACTTTATTTTTTGTGAAATGATGGATATGATACATGAATATGTTTGAAATGAATATAGTGAACTTGCAATAAATATGATGCAAAATGCATTGAATATTATTTCCAGTTGCTAGATGTTGCTACAAGCACTTGCAATGTCAGGTCCCATTCTGAATGTTGACAATGTGCAACTATAGGTCCCTTCGGCTACAGGACCCTTGTAAATATTGATAATAGGTCCCTCTGAAGATATCTTGAACATTATTATAATGTGTAGTATGTGTTTGTGAGAAAAAAAAACATGAAAATTTAGTGCCAAGGAAGCTTAGGGATTGAGTTTTGTAACTCAATCTCTGGGCCGCTAGAAGTGTTTGGTATGTCCCGTATTACTAAAGTAGGACTTTGTGTATCAAATTTTGTATCAGGTTCATTGGCAGCACCGTATTGTTGGATTAATGAAAAGATGAATCCATCCTTTTGTAATGGTTTTTTGTATAACTTCAATCTATGGCCATTAACAAGAAGTGAAATCCAAACTGCATCAATGGTGTGTAATTGTACTGCCCCATTAGGGTAAACCTTCCTAATCTCATAGGGGCCTAGCCATCTGGACTGGAATTTTCCCTTGAAATCTTTATACTGCGAGTCATATAATAGGGCCCAATCTCCCACAGTGAACTCTTTTGTTTTAATGTACTGATCATGCCATTTCATCCACTTTTGTTGTACTACCTTTGTATGATACATTGTCTCCATTCTTATCTCACCTAATCCATTTAAAGAATGAAGCATTTTACTCTTTGCTTTTGTTAAATCCATTCCCAACTCTACTGTTGTCCTCAATATTTTATATTCAAATTTAATAGGAAGGTCTATTTCCTTCTCATAGACTAACTCATAGGGTGTAAATCCAGTGGCTGTTTTCCATGTAGTTATGTATTCCTAGATTACTTCAAGTAATCTTGAAACCCAATCTTTCCTATGTAGTTGCACTCTTTTGGTGAGAATGCTTTCTATCTCCCTATTTGTGACTTCCACTTGACCATTAGTTTGTGGATAATAGGGTGTTGATTTCTTATTTATAATTTGGTATTCCTCAACCAACATGGAAATTAGATCAAAAGTAAATTGGGGCCCTTGATTAGTGACTATTTCTCTAGGTATTCCATACCTAGTAAAAATATCTTCATATAAGAACTTAGCTACATTACCATCCATGGAAAATAGTAGAGCCTTAACTTCCACCCATTTTGTCAAGTAGTTAGTGAAAACAACGATATATTCCTTCTTGTTTGATGTTGAAGAGATTGGACCAATGAAGTCTAAACCCCATTTTTCAAAAGGTGTGAATGTTAACTGAGCTTATAAGGGCATCTCATCACTCTTTGTTGTCCTTCCCATTCTTTGACACCTATCACAACTTCTAGTGTATTTAACAGCATCTTTATGTAGAGTAGGCCAATAATAGCCAGTTGTGAGGATCTTAAAAGTTGTTCTTTTTTCTACAAAATTACCTCCACGTGGCTCATCATGACATGCCTTCATGATGTCAAAGATCTCATATTTCTTGATGCATCCTATCATGATGTTATAAGGTCCTGTATAAAATAGATAACAAGATATCTAGAAGTATGGAAAACATTTATGAACCAACTATCTCTTCTCCCTTGGTGAAAAATATAGTGGAATCTATCTTGTGACCAAATAATTAGCAATATCTGCATACCAAGGTAATTGTAATTGCAAAGAAAACAAGTGTTCATTTAGGAATGAATCATCCACCACTCCTTTAGTTGATTATGTTGGCAATCTTGATAGGAAATTTGTCACTACATTTTATTTACTAGGTTTATCTACTATGGTAATGTCAAACTCTTGTAAGAGAAGTAACCATCTTACCAGTCTCCCTCCAACTACTGGCTTGTTCATCAAATATTTGATTACTATGTGATCTATATGGACAAAGACTGGATAGCTAGTAATATATTGTCTGAATTTATTAATAGCATAGACCATAACAAACATCTTTTTTTTTTATTGTATAGTTTAACTCCGCTCCTTGGAGATTCTTGCTGATATAATAAATTTCATACTCCTTATTGCCATCCTTATGACCCAAGACTGCTCTAATTGCAAAATATGAATCATCAACATGTATGTGAAATGTAAGAGTCCAATTAGGCCCTCTCAACATTGGTGCTTGAGCCAGAGCTTTCTTTAATTCTTAAAGGAGTGTTGACACTCAGAGGTCCATTCAAATTCAATTTCCTTACTCAGTAAAAAAAAAATGGTGCAACAATCTCACTAAAATATTTGATAAACCACCTATAGTAGCCTGCATGACCAAGGAAGCTCCTGATATCCCTTTGTTTCTGAGGAATAGGTAAAGTAGATATTATCTCTATCTTGTGTGGGTCAACTTGAATCCCCTCACTAGATATAAAGTATCCCAACACAGTTCCTTTTGTCATCATCATAAAACACTTCTCCTTGTTGAGTGATATGTTGTGTTCCTTACACCTTTTTAACACTTTTTCTAGGTTACTGAGAGCTTCCTCATAAATTTCACCATAAGTGGTGAAGTCATCCATGTATATCTCCATGTAGTCATGTGCATAATTAGAAAATATGTTGAGTACTACTCTTTGAAAGGTAACTAGAGCATTGCATAAGCCAAAGGACATAATAGAATAATCATAAGTCCCCCAAGGACATGTAAATGTAGTCTTGTCCTGGTCCTCTAGAGCAATTTCAATATGGTTATAAACACTAAAACCATCAAGAAATGAGAAGTACTTTTTCCCAGCTAGACAATCAAGTACTTGATCTATGAAGGGCAAAGGAAAGTGATCTTTCCTAGTGGTTGTATTCAATTCCCTATAATCGACAAAGACTCCATTTCCCACCTTTCTTGGGAACAATTACCAAAGGTCAGACCCATTCACTATTTGATATTAGATAGATAAAACTTGCATCAAGGAGCTTTTGTAGCTCAACTTTTACTATCTCTCTAAGCTTTTGCATACATAAATTAGGGTCTATTCCTTTCATATCATGGTAATCCCATGCATATGTGGCTAATTGTTCCTGTAGCATTGTTTGTAGAGAATTTTGCTACTCCTCTATCAAGGAATTATTGATATTTAACATCCTTCATAGCATGATTTCCAACTCCTTTGATGACTCTTGAATTGATGAGAGATCAAGGCTTGGTATAATGGGTAAACATTGTTGAGGTAGTAATGAAGGAAATAGTTGTGATATCTCTTTTGTAGAATTGGTAGGTATGATACATTGGAAGGGGTCTTGTAGGCATATGAGGTAGTCTTGTTGTTGTAGGATCTTGCCACAATCATTTTGAATTATGTGAGCAATGAGCTCATCTTCATCCTGGTCATCCAAGAAGGGGGTATGTTCTATAGTCATCAGTTTCTACAAAGAATAGTTATCCTCCTCCTCACTCAAATTGGGCCAAATGGTGTGCTCTAGGTCTGCATATGGTTGGAATGGTGGATAAAGAACTAGGTTCTTTATAACTATCCCATTGGATATTACCATTTTACCAGACCTACAGCCTATAAATGCATCAGCTATAGCTAACCAAGGCCTTCCTAGGATGAGTGGGTAAATAGAAAGGTCGACTTTGGGTTGTAACACTATGAAGTTAGCAGGGTACTCCCAAGAATCTAGTGCAATGACTATGTCTTCAATAGTTTCTTCAGGCTTGACCATGGATCTATAAGCTAACTACAATACAGTTTATGTGGGTCTGAGGTTAACCAACTGAAGCAACTGCATTATTTCCTTTTTCATGACATTGATGATTGCACTAGAGTCTATCAAAGTATTCTTATTAAGGGCCCCATTAATCTTAACATCCACAAATGGACTACTAAGATATGTATACTTAGGGACTATAATGTTCCCTAACATGGTGTTTGCTAGATCCCCCAAGACATGGAATGTTTGAGGATCTTTTCTTTTCCTTCTTGGTTTCTTAAGAAATAGATCCCTTACAGTTTTGGTATAGATAAGGATGTATTTGATAGCTTGGATAAGTGGGATTTTGATGCTCACATATTTCAATTGTCCAAAAGATGTATCTCAGCATGTGTTGGATGATTTTGTATAGCTAGGCATTCAAGAAGAGATGGCTTGGGATTTGTAGTAGTTTGGGGTACCTAAGTTGGATCAAGTTCCAAAGATGATTTATCAAAATCCGCAACTATAGGTTCCTCATCCTCCATTTTTGTAATTTATGGGGATGAAGTTCCAACAAGTTGTTTCCCTAATTTGAGGTGGACATCACTCACCTTTACCCCATAAGTGGGGTATTGCATAGCTTTGTTAGTATAAGCCTATTGAACAAGCTTAGTGTTAGGGTTAGGTACAAATTGGGTAGCTATTTGTTGCTGCTTAGGTGGCTAGGATGTATGATTTGATTGAGGCATTAAAGCTTGCTGTTGTTGTGGAGGATGGAGCATGGGCTATTGGTGATTCATATTCTATTATTGCCATTGCTGACTTTTCTGCCATTGACGCTGCCATTGATTCAGCTAGGTTGGCCATTGTGGATTGTAATTGGAACCCTAAAATTTTTACTATGGCCAAAGATTTGGCTATTGGTTCCAATTTGGCTAGGCTTGTAGCCATTATTGAGGGTTTTGCCACTGGTTTTGGTTTACTTGCTAGGGCTGAGAGTTCCAAGCATAAATTTTTTGATGAATTCCCAATTTAAGAAAGGATGAATTAAAGCTAAGGGGATCTTGTCACATACTTTGTCTCTGCTACCATGGCCTCTTTTATGCTATATAAAAGAGTTTTCCATCATCTCCTTCAATGGGTTGGAAATCAAGTTTCTCAAATTTATCTTGTTGGATACTGGCCACTCTTTTGTATTTACAATTTTCTTTTCTTTTTCGGCATTATTTCCTTTTTCATGACATTGATGATTGCACTAGAGTCTATCAAAGTATTCTTATTAAGGGCCCCATTAATCTTAACATCCACAAATGGACTACTAAGATATGTATACTTAGGGACTATAATGTTCCCTAACATGGTGTTTGCTAGATCCCCCAAGACATGGAATGTTTGTGGATCTTTTCTTTTCCTTCTTGGTTTCTTAAGAAATAGATCCCTTACAGTTTTGGTATAGATAAGGATGTATTTGATAGCTTGGATAAGTGGGATTTTGATGCTCACATATTTCAATTTTCCAAAAGATGTATCTCAGCATGTGTTGGATGATTTTGTATAGCTAGGCATTCAAGAAGAGATGGCTTGGGATTTGTAGTAGTTTGGGGTACCTAAGTTGGATCAAGTTCCAAAGATGATTTATCAAAATCCGCAACTATAGGTTCCTCATCCTCCATTTTTGTAATTTATGGGGATGAAGTTCCAACAAGTTGTTTCCCTAATTTGAGGTGGACATCACTCACCTTTACCCCATAAGTGGGGTATTGCATAGCTTTGTTAGTATAAGCCTATTGAACAAGCTTAGTGTTAGGGTTAGGTACAAATTGGGTAGCTATTTGTTGCTGCTTAGGTGGCTAGGATGTATGATTTGATTGAGGCATTAAAGCTTGCTGTTGTTGTGGAGGATGGAGCATGGGCTATTGGTGATTCATATTCTATTATTGCCATTGCTGACTTTTCTGCCATTGACGCTGCCATTGATTCAGCTAGGTTGGCCATTGTGGATTGTAATTGGAACCCTAAAATTTTTACTATGGCCAAAGATTTGGCTATTGGTTCCAATTTGGCTAGGCTTGTAGCCATTATTGAGGGTTTTTCCACTGGTTTTGGTTTACTTGCTAGGGCTGAGAGTTCCAAGCATAAATTTTTTGATGAATTCCCAATTTAAGAAAGGATGAATTAAAGCTAAGGGGATCTTGTCACATACTTTGTCTCTGCTACCATGGCCTCTTTTATGCTATATAAAAGAGTTTTCCATCATCTCCTTCAATGGGTTGGAAATCAAGTTTCTCAAATTTATCTTGTTGGATACTGGCCACTCTTTTGTATTTACAATTTTCTTTTCTTTTTCGGCACTTTGGACAATATTCAGTGAGCATAGCCTCAACTTCCTTATGATTTTTCTTAATGTGGAGAGTATCCAACTGAGTTTCCAAATGACTAATTATATCTTCCTTCCTGTTGGATAACAGATTGCTTAGCTCTATTTTTGAAATCCCTGTAGATGGTTTACCAATAACTGATGTTCTATCTCCTCTTGGAATTTTTGTAAAGGTCCTGGAATAATTCATGTAGGCCTTACAAATATCTGAAAATGGCAGTTGAGAAATATCGCCTTGGCCAATGAGGTTCAAGGAATCCATATAGTCTTCATTGACTCCCCTCAAAAAGACTAACTTGAGAGATTCTTCTGACAACTTGTTTTGGGGGTTTTTCTTTAGAGAAAATTAAAATATTTCCACATATTCTTCTATGGGCTCATCATCCCTTTGTGTCATTATGAATATATCATCTTTCCTCTTGTTAGGTCCTCTATAATAGTCCTGATACTTCTCTAAAAACAATGTCTTCATGGTGTCCCAATCAAGAACAACATCTTTACCTAATCCCATAAACCATTTCAAGGTTATATCTTTGAGAGTGGTAGGGAAAAGCTTTAATGTATGTGCATCAGAAGTATAGTCATAACTTTTTCATAAGACATCAAATTCAAAGAGAAATGTATCTGGGTCTTCAGTCATTAACCCATAGAAGACATGTAATGTTGAAGGACGAATGTTCTTCAACACTGTACCCCTCTATTGGCAAGTGATAGGAAAATCAAATCTTGGTTGGTCTACATCATTATCTGTTGCATCACCCATGGTGCGGTATGTTCCTTTTCTATGTATGCTAGATGTTGGTGAGAAGGAAGTGTCTTCTTCAGTGATACCTTCACTTTGAGCACTAGTTATGATCACTAATTTTTGTAATAGCTTCTTGATGTGTGGAGGGAAGGAACCTACCCAAGGAATCTCTCTACCTCCTAATACATGAAATATAGCTTTAGATTCAATGGTCCTACACAATGTTAGTATATGTTCAGTGTTGAAAAATATGGTATCTAACAATCCTAATGCTTGAAAAGAGAAATTAACTATTAAAACTGCAAAACCTATTCTATGAAGATAACACCATCCTTGGAAACAATGCCAAAAATGTAGTCTAAGCTAATGTATTGTAAACTTGGTAGAATCTAATTAATTTAGAGGTTGAACTAGCTAAACAGTCTAATCTACATCACTTAAGACCACATTAAATTGTCAACCCAAGGCTTGTAAGCTTATGATGGTGCAACATTATATATGCCTTCATGGACTTAAAACTACCTAAACTATCCTACTTAAGTTAATCTACTTGCTAGAAATTCACCAAATTACAAAATAGTAAAAATATAATCCAAAACTAGTTGCTATAGGTTCCTATAACAAAGATTGTAACTAAACTGCTGCCAATAAATTAATATTGCATTAATCAAAAGCTTAATAAAATCTAATGACTTAGCTGAACTATCCTTTGGAGTGTTACTAATAGCCATTGCATGCATATTCACAAACATTCATTCACAATAAGCAAGAAATGAAGTTTCAATCAACTTGCATATGATTCATGAATAATGATAAACTAATAACAACTATTAACAAAAATAAATAATTGAAAGCTGAAGTGAAGAAAAATACCTTGAGTGGCTTGCTCAAGTAACTGCTACCACTTTAACTGAACTCAATCTAACTAATGGATTCTATGCATCCCATAAGATCAACTCCATTTATTGCATATTATAAAAGATTATAAAAGATCTTCCCATAGATTGGACTCAATCATTTAGAATATTTTTCATGTTTGAAGTTGAAAGTTACTAATAGCATAAACTAATAAAACCAACTAACTATCCTATAGATTCAACCAACAGTTATATACAAACTAAGGGAATCTTTATTGAAAGCAACAACTAATTGAAACCATTAACTTCACTCCTAGATAATAGAGCATGTAATTAAGATTTGAATTATTCAACCTATAACTGAAAAGGATAGAAAAATCCTATCAAAACTAGAACTCTATCAAAATAGAACTATATGCAAATAGATAACCATTTGTCAAAATTCCATATTTAAAGGAGACCTCTTCTTCAACATTTTATTAACTAGTTATAATAACACACGTCCAATCTTCATTAAGTGCCTCTGACCAACTAGCATAAAACCATATGGAACCTAGAGGTCTCTCAACAACTTGAGACCAGTGATCACATTCCATTCCTAAGACAAGAACAAGAGCTTCTTTTCGAAAGTCACATGCCCTTGTTGAATGGCATAAGTAGTCATCATGTCATCACAAGTCGATGTGTCCACCTTTTTACCCTTCTTCTTCTATATATGACCGTCCTCCACACTGTATGCGGCCCATTTCCCCTGACACTTCCTTAATTCATCCTAAAAACCCTGAACAGTGAGGGAAGTGTTCTTCACAATTTATTTACTATCATCTATGATGACCCTGAGGCATTTTATAGTCTTCTCCTAGTTTTGATGGATGGCATCAATCTTAGTTAGTAAATTCTTTTTTTCTTCCTTAGTGCCAATGATGGCCCATAAATCTTCCAACTCCTTTTCCCACCTCTCCCACTTCTCAAAAGACTTAGCCAAAGAAACAATCATGTCCTAGTGCTCCTTGTTCTCTACCTCCCTTGGCCACATGACTTGCTGCTCTAGAACCTTTCCCTCTAGAATTTGAATTCTTTCTTAAGCCATGACTAGCTAACCCAAGAGCCACTTCATCATATCCTTTTGAATGTTAATTATCTCTGAGATTTCATTGATTTTTTTCCTAGGGGGTTAGTAGGGATACAAACTAACCTAGGTTCAGTTTCAGATTCCTCCAAATTGATGCACAGGTTGGGAGAATTTTGTGGGTTAGGGTTAGAAATGGGGGGGTGTGTTGGGAAAATCTGAGATACAATCATGAACCAAAGAGCGCATTGGAGATTTAGTTAGTGTAGGACTCCATGACTCATCATCATTTGAGTTGTCAGACTCCCCCGACCTTGAAGTATAAATAGGCACGGGTTCTGATAAAGGGGTGCATTTGATGGGGACAGGTTTATCATTCACAGGGGCTTTACCCCAGGCCCAGGTGCTGCAGCGAATGACATGAGGGGTTTCATCAATAGTAATAGAGGGGTTGGGGTCCATAGGGGGATTGGTGGGGTCATGGATGGTCAAAGTGTTCTTGTGCACAAAGGTAGGAGAGGGAAGTAGCATAGAATGAAACTTGCATAAACAAAAAATAAGGCCTTGGTGTATGGGAAATTTCTTGTATTTAGCCTAGACACTTCTAACAGATTTCTCAAGCGAAGGCAGGAGCCAAAAGGGGAAGTTCATCTTGAAATTATACCTAAGATGATTAAGCATATGGAAAAGATGGGCATGGAAGCAGTGAAAATTCCCTTTGAGAATGACATACCTCATGAGGATTTCAACAATTGTGCTCAAATCACTATCCACATAGCCATAAATTATTGCATATGTAACCATCTTTAACTGAATTACAACAATATATCAAAAAACAAGCATCTTTCAATATATCTCAAAATTTTCACTAGTACCCATGTTGTTAGAAAATGTCTTATCACAAATGTTCAATTATATCTCGAGAGTTATCATCTTCACATTTTTTTTGCCCAAATATGTTATTAAGAGAACAATTTACCTTATAATTATGGTACTCATACCATATCTCAATCATGGCACCACTCATACCATGTCTCAAGGAATATTAACTTGCATCATTTGTTACTTTTGCACATAGTTCACATAAATGCCACATCACATTTACTTGCAATTTCACATGTACACAAGACAATAGGAAGGGTGCTCTTCCTAATTGGGTGCACTTGTCCTTACACAAAGGATGCTCTTCCCAATGGGTGCGCTTTTCCTCATATAATCACATAATTTACATCATAAGTCTTACACAATAGGGTTTACAAGGATGGATATTCCTGGATACCATATCATATTATGAAAGATGATCTTGAGGCCCTTCTCTAAGGAATCCTCCATACAAATAAGAACAATCATAGAACGAGGGAAAGAATGGATAATGACTGTCCCATACTGGTCCCATTCACAACCCCTTTCAAAATAATTCCCCAATGCATCTACTCCCCCATACAACCTGCTAGGGAACCCCCCGGGATATGGAAGTTTATATATTTCACATTACACCACACATGCCAGTGGTTTGCAAACAAGGAGAAAGCCTCAAATTGAGCAACATAAGATCACTTGAACCAAAGTTTTAATACAACTCTCAAAGAGGAAAACTATAAATTCAAGAGAAACAAAATAAAGATCAATTGTAGCTACATTGCAACATTTCAATCTTAACTTGAAAATGAAATTCAAACAAGTCCTTGAGGAAAATAGAACTATAAAAACCTTCAAATGGCTAAATAGCCTAATAAAATAACTATAAAATTCCACATTGTTGACACATAATAAAATAAAACATCAGTCTAGAGTTATGAATAATCTATATTTCAACAATAAAATTTGCACATCACAAGCACCATGTGACTTGATAAGCCACCTAAGGGGAGGAGGGGAATGGTGGTTCTCTAACCACATAAGTATAATAGCATGCAATAACTGGTGGTCCCTGACCACATAAATATGAATAACTGGTAGTCCCTGACCACATAAATCTACATCATTGGTGGTCCCTAACCACATAAATATAAGTAATTGGTGGTCCCTGACCACATAAATATGAATCACTGGTGGTCCCCAACCACATAAATAGATATCACCAGTGGTCCCCGACCACATAATTATAAGTAATTGGTGGTCCATAAAATTCCATCCTTTACCCATGGGTTATAACATCAAGGAATAGGTTTGCACTATGAACAAACAAGTGTGGCTCTCATATGTGGGGGATTAGGCCACAGTCAACATCCATGGGAGAATTACAATGACTCAACATAGATCCCTTATTAGGATTAGGGACAACGCCTTGAGCTCGTAATTTCCCAATGGGAGAACATGTGCCTCTCAACTCCTATTTAAACTAGCTAGCATCTCTCTCCCATAGAGGGGGGAACCATACACTATGGGTACACATTTAACATACAAATAAGACTAACAAAAAGGATTACATCATGTTTCATTTAATAGACACACTTACACAGTTAACACATTTACATAAACTAACAAGTAGCTAGCTTACATAAAGGCCATCACAAAGGGTATACATAGGGGATCATACTAGATGTCCACCACCCTATCCCAAGTCAGATACCATGTATCTTGTACTTGGGGCACAACACATATACTGGTTTCCACATGTCAAGTCACATTAACTACCAAGAATTTTATCATTTCATTCCCTATAAGTCAAAGATGCACAACATACACTCACTCTTACAACATGGTCTATACACAACAATACACACAATATACACAACATAAGCACCATTACAGGGTATTCACATCCATTGTGGTTACAAAACACTTCATTACCAATTTTCATCTTTTAAATATACAAAAATATAAATCCTTACATGTAATTAATTGTAATATATTCTATCCTATCAAGTGGTATATACAATTATGATAAAACACCTTCTCAAACAAAGCTACCCAATACTCAACTTACAATAAGAAAACACAATTTAGTTTATTAGCACCACATGAACAACATTCTTCCTTTCACTAGAAATTTACTTGGCAATGCATCTAATATTTGCATCTCTAATTAGGATATAATGAGTTAACCTTTATATTGTTTTCAAGCATACCATTCAATGAGAGACGAGATTAGATTTGAGATTTAACTATGTAAGGTTTACTAATGCATTCTTTTCTTTACCACAATTACTATTTATTTATCATGCATATTAGCTCACTATTCCCTTTTATCTAAATATTAATTGATTTCCTACACAAGTTCACACATAAATTCTAGGGTAGGAAAGTAGTTTTAGGGCTAAGGTCTTTTAGTTTTACCCAATCAAAGATATTTATTTCGTATCTATAGGATAGTTTTACCCAAAACATGTATTAAATTGATTTCAAGGCAATGCGCACTATTTGGAAGCATTTCAATTCTCCACACATAAGAAAAGAATTGTATTTTCATACCACCCTAAGACACATAGATTTCAAAATAAGAATTATAACGTTTACACTTAGTTATTCACTTGCATTATGAAGTCAAAAGATGAAAGTGACTCAGGCCCTTATACGACTATTTCAAACATAAATCCCAACTAGGGGATAAGCACAACGGGGAAGTTCACACAACAAACAACACTAACCAGAGATCCTAGTGTTGCAACCAGGCTTTGATACCAAAATGTAATGCCCTAAATTTAACACTCAAAATACAGTTAAGGACAAAACACAACTATCAAATTTCACTCAAGAATGCTTGTGAAACTCACAAAGCTGCTACCAAATAAGGCACTACAAGGAAGCATGCAACATTTGACCAGTTATAGATTGATATATCTAGTTAAACAACTAAATTACTTACGCAATCCTAGGAGGGTTTTCAAATGGGGACATGGAATTTAAATCATCAAGATATACTTATATAGTCTAACCAACACATTCATAATCTGACAACACAATCAAGTCATAAGCTAAGCAAATACCTTACATCAATATTAGCTCAAAGTAACAAGAAGAGAGAAAACCCTAGGGGCCATACCTAATTCCTCGGGGGCTCACCTCTGACGACCTTGCCTACGTATATAATTCGTAGAGGAACCGTAGTTCAACAACTAGACTTCAACCATCTCCCACATGGTTGGATAGCAAGGAATAAAATCATTAGGTTTTAAAAGATGGCTTAACATCCACATCAAAGACAAATCATTAGCACCTTGTGATGCCCAAAATTTACGCCATGGAAAAAACACGGCTAGCAATTTTTATTTTATTTTATTTGAAGAGAAAGATGACCCATGCACTCCCTAAAAGTTTTACCACGTCTTACAAGTTCACACTTACCTCTTTGTGCAAGCTTAAGGCCAGGCATTGATAACGACGTCACTTCTAACCCAAATAACATCGTTAAATAAATGCATGATGACGATTAACATTAATATTGTCCTCGATATTAGTAATGCTAAACATATATTTATACTAATAATTATCATGGGAACTAAGATTCTAATATCCAATTCAAAACTCATAATGGTTCGTTCATTAGCCATATCATCACTTGACATTGTACTAGTACTACTCTTAATATTTTCACCCTCATCATTTCTGCATTTATGATCGAGACCATCAAGATTACCAATAAGGTAATTATTGATGTTAACATTCTACTAAACCCAGGGAGTGAGATAAAATATTATTGTTTCATTTACTTATTTACATGCCAACTATTTAAATTCGTTTACCCACTTTTATAAATATTCTTTAAACACAATTATTCTATTTATCTCAAGGAATGATTTAAAATAATAATAATGATCATCTCTTATAATTAGATAAATTAATTCATATATTTATATATTTAGTTTATAAGGAACCTAAAGAGAATATCATTTTTCTTTTACTTATTTACATACCAACTATTTAAATTCGTTTACCCACTTTTATAAATATTCTTTAAGCACAATTATTCTATTTATCTCAAGGAATGATTTAAAATAATAATAATGATCATCTCTTATAATTAGATAAATTAATTTGTATATATATATATTTAGTTTAAAAGGAACCTAAAGAGAATATCCTTTTTCTTTTATTTAAAAGGAATGGAATAAATGCCTAATTAAATACTTAACTTTACCCCTTTTATTTTATTTTATTTTTACATACTTCTATTTTAAATTTAACATGACCTTTGTCTAAAAAGTGGGGGTATATTCCTTTTCCCTTGAATAAGGAGATCTTAAAGCTTGTGGGTCACATGGTTCCCCTTAAATACAATTAGCTATATATTATTTCATTTACCTATTACATATTACTATCTTCCCTCATAAAAATAAAAGAAGAAGAAACGAACAATGAGAAGTCTTCCTCTCTTTTAAAGAATCTCTAATAAAACTAATCCTTACCTCTACGTTTAGTTTAGTTTTAATTTATTAGAAGCCCCTTTAGGAATATGGGGATATTCCCCTTCTCCTTCATTGAGGGAAAAAATAATATAACCAAACATTTCCACGAACACTTTTAAATGCAAGGATGAATATTCATGAAGCGACGGCTCGATAAACGGAAGACCATGTGAATACCATTCACCAACGTTTTTAGTAAAGGAAAATACATAAGCCCTAATAGGGAAATTCATGGGTAATGGTAATAAAACAGTGTTATGCGCTGTTGGGAGGCGTCTAGAATGAAATCAACAGGTGTACCAACAAATGTTACAACCTTTACTAACATGATTTCTGCTCATGCTGCCTTGTGGCTCATAGACAAGGTATGGAGATCCATTGAGATATAAGGGTACATAATGTATTTATTTATTTATTTTCAGATGCTGTAACTGCAAGGGACCTAACAAACATGTATGCAAAATGAAAAAGTGTATAAAAGGCGTGAAAACTGTTTGACATAATGCCTGAAAGAAATGTGGTCTCATGGAATGCAATGATCGCAGGATATACACGAAATGGATTTGTTGAATAGGCTTTAAAAAAACACTTTCAAGCATATGAAATCGGCAGTTGTAAATCTATATTTCAAACCCCTTTCCAGCATCCTCTCTGCCTTTTAAAAAAAATGGGAGCTTTGAAACAAGATATGGACATTCATCATACGATGAACAATAGAGGAATTTTGCAGATGTTGTAGCTATAACTAGTGTAATGTTCATGGCAGGGAGACTAGGCTATCCCTGGTGTTCAATTTTTGTCTCATGACTCAACCCAAAATGGACCTCAGCTACATATTTATGTAAAACATTCAGATTAGAAATATTATATTGAGTCTCAACCAAAATGATTAAATTACACGACCCACAACACACATTCATATAGATTTTCACATATAAACTTAGCTTGAACAGAGTATTTCACTCAAATAGTTTGTTCAGTGAATTCAAAGAATTGTTGCTTAAGAATAAGCCCGCAGGACAGAATTTCATGGCCTCATCTTGTTACCAACACCAAAAATAAAAAAACTTCCTCAAACAACAAATGAAGCTAGCGAATTCTCGAAAGGGGGTCGCAAGCTTGGGAAAATAAAATAAGCCATGTGCATTTTACTTTTCAACAATATTTTGGGAGATCCATCTCATGAATGAAGAGATGAACCATAAAAGTGAATAGATCACAGACATATGTACACCTAGAACAGATATATTACAACCCTGAATGACATGGATACAGGTCTGAGATCATTTGCTAATATGATGCATGCCTGATAGTAAATCTCTACCCAAACCAATAACACGTATGTAGTGAGGAATAACATACTAGGCATATCAAGAAAGCAGATTGCACACTTGATAGAAAGAAAGACTACACAATGAATTCCATTCACAACAACATCGAGAAGAAGAAAATTTTTGAGTTGTTCAGCCTACAAATAAGATAAATAAGAGTCAAACAACAAAAATCCCATAAAAGGCCAACACGTGTGTTGAGAACCTGATTCGTCCAGGGCTTGGGGTGTTTTACGTCGTTCCATGGAATGCAATTGATTCTACCAATCTCCAACTCCCTCTTCGAATTTGCCACTGTCTGAGAAGATATTCGTTCCTACTACAGAGAGAGCTTGAAAGGGATGGTCGACCAGAGTCTCGCTTCCCCGTTCTCCCCTCACACCTTGTCACAGTGTCCCTCCTCTCCTCATCCACCTTCAATAAAAGCATCCGTGTCCATCCTCATGCTGGGCGTTGAGGTATTCAAGTGTCGTATTTACTCTGTTGACTGTTAGTTTTGCCTAGGACCAAGTACCTCATCACTTCCCTACCAAGCTCATCAATGCAAAGCTCATGACTATACGTGACAATGAACCAACGACCCAAGATTTCCAATCCATTTTGAAATCGGATAAAATATATGATCATTCTCATTAAGTTACTAATTATTACTTGATGTTATTATTATATGTGATATTTAAGAAAGTTTTCTATGTTAAGGTGTAGGTTAATTAATAATATTGTTATCTTTACCGACTATTCTAAGATTTATTAATAATAATATTATTAAGGATAAGTAGATAAATAAACAGTAGTATTAATAATTTTCAGGGATCCACTAAATTACCTACACTCTATATCTCACATATAACTAAATTTCCTTAACCATAATTCATTTAGGGTACTTTTACTAACTACTAAAATATTTTTAGTTTGCCTCATACATAATTGATCAAGTGGCCAAATTTTTGGGTGATAAATGCTTAAATTAGATTAAATACAAGAGAAAGTTTATTCGTTTATTAATCATATTGTTATAGCCAAGATGGTCCTGTTAATTAGATATCGACACTAACAATGTAGATTTAGTCACATACCTTAATAAAAGTATTCACATGAGGATTTATTTAATTTACTCTTAGAACCAAATGACTACAAGTACAATGGCACTCAAATACCGTTGAATGTTGCATCATCCCATTTGGTGCACTCTTAATCTACGTAGTACAACAACATAGGTTTAGAATAAATGGCTATGACATTGATATAGAGGGAGGGGCCTTACATGGTGAACTCTGAAGAAATCTTGGGGTTATTCCCTTACATCCCCTCCACATATGAATCCAACTTACCTCATTCCAGAATGGCCCAAACCTCCTTGTCTTGCTTCCAACCATTGTAATTGGTAAGTTCATCCTGAACCAAATCCACTCCCCTCAGAGAAAAAACACAAGCTTTAGAGCAAGGAAACATTGGTAGTAGAAATGGCTATACAAAAATTAGAGCCGCCAATAAGAGTAAATATGCATAGATTTAATTGAAGAGCGTGACAACTATTAATAGGAGTTGACATCATATCTAGCTCAATCTCATTTGGATAGTACTTTAGCATCATGTGGATCTATAATGAATGGCTATACAAAAACCAGAGCTTCCAATAAGAGTAAATATGCATAGATTGAGTAGTGGGCTTAAGTTGCTGTAATTGAAGAGCATGGCAACTATCAATAAGAGATGACATTGTATATATCTCGATCTCATTTTGACAGTACTTTAGCATCATGTGGCTCTATAATGAATGGCTAAACGAAAACCAGAGCCACCAATAAGAGTAAATATGCATAGATTGATTACTGGACTTTAGTTGCCATAATTGAAGAGCATGGAAACTATCAATACGAGCTAACATCGTATCCATATCAATCTCATTTAGATAGTGCTTTAGCATCATGTGGCTCTATAATGAATGGTTAATAAAACTTGTTAAATATTTTGCAAGAGGGGTAGCAAGCTAAGTGAGCTTGATCTTGGGAGAAACTCTATGGTTAAGTGTGCTTGAGTTGGACTAGTGTTGGGATGCACAATATCTTAAAATGTCTTGATGTGTCACCCTTATGAACATCACTAGATGCAATGAATACTAAGTGGACCATTCATTTTCATGAGATGTTTTTCATGTGAATTACTACTAAATGAAATATGAATCAATGAGTTTAACTCGAAATCTAAGTAGTTGAATTATGATATAATTAGCACTAAAAGTTAACTATTCATTCTCATTAGAGATGAGTTTGTATAAACTATTACTTGTGTAATGTGGGTAAATGAGTTTGACTCAAATATTGTGTAATTGAACCCAACTATATCATAAAATTAAAACTATTAAAAAATTAACATATAAGAATATAACATTATTGAATGTCTACTTTTCAAAAGTAAAACTAAAAGTTAAGACAAAATTTAAAACAAATATATTATAAATAAAAAGACAATAAACAATATGGATACAATAAAATGTAAAATAAATTTATTATAAATAAAATTAAGTAAATAATATAGATAAAATAAATAAATAAGTAAATAGTGTTATAAAATTAAATAAATAAGTTTAAAGTAAAACAAAAATAACTCTTTAAATAAATAAAATAATTTACATTTAAGATATCTATAATATTTTTTTAAACACATGTAAAGAAATTAAAAGATACATGCAAAAGTTAAACAAATATATTAAAACTCAAATAAAATCAACAATATAGATAAAATAAAATGTCAAATAAACACATTACAAATAAAGTAAATAATATAGATAAAGTAAATAAAAAGATAAATAATATTATAAAATTAAATAAATAAGTTTAAAGTAAAAAAAACAACTCTTTAAATAAATAAAATAGTTCATACTTAAGATAGCTATACTATTTGCTTAAAACATAGGTAAATAAATAAATAAATTTTATAGCTGATTTATGTTTTTGATTAAAGAGCAAACAGGTTTTAGAGGGATCTGGAAACCCATAACAGTATCAAAGCGTAAGATAAAACATTAACAGAGCTCAGATATAGCTGACTTATATTAGTTACTATTTATAGACTTTAATTTTCTATTTTGTTTGCTAATATCATAATTTTATTTAATTTTTATTTTCCTAATTATATAATTTTTCTATAAATATTGTGTATATGTAAAGATTTTCTTCGAGTTCTAGTGGTCCTTTGAAGCTCAACTACTTGACCACTTGATATCGAAATATAATTTTATAAAAAAAATATTAAATACATATTAGAAACAAATTTAAATATTGAAATAATTACATGCATGACTTCTTTAAAATATTAAGATATAATTATAGATCAGCCTCTATAAGTTATGTAGGAGAAAATATTTCTTTACTTGTCTCTTCTACATGATCGTAAGAGACTGTGTCGATTTTCTCTCTATTTAATACTGTGGTTTTGTTTTGTTGAATATGATGGAGAAGAAAATAGTTGTATTAGATTTGGATCGCACCCTTGTTTATGCAAGCAACCATTATTTCAAACCCTCAGACCATTATGATTTCATTGTTAAGAAGGGATATTTTCAAAGCTGGTATGTACAGAAAAGGCCTAATGTGGACAGACTATTGCAGGAATTGGCAAAAAAATTATGAAATTATAGTTTTCACTGCAGCCAGCAAATATTATGCAGATGCTATTCTAGATAATCTGGATGTTAATAATGTCATAGTGATAGACGTTCGTATGTACAGGGATTCGTGCACTATAATGGAAAGGGCATATGTGAAAGATCTTTCTAAGCTCGGGAAAAATCTGAAGAATGTTATTATAGTTGATGATAATCCCAGGAGCTATAAACTTCAACCAGAGAATGCATTTCCAGTGGAGCCTTTTACTGGTGATTTATGGGCCGGCTTAACCGGCACACTCTAAGCGCTGACTTGCTTAGGTGGCCGCGTCCGTGGGGCCATTAATCTGACCTTTCTGTTCTTTAACTGTGAAATGCTAGGCCAACTGTAGTTGATTTACATTCCTTCTGTGAAATCAACTAGCTCTGTAAATAGATGTATCTTTTGGATGAGTAAGAGGCCTTGCGCTAGATGTTTTTTGCACATTCAGAATGCATTGCCAAAGCTGAAGGCATGCATGATGAACCGTATCACAGTTTTTCTTACTTCTGTTAATGGATAATAAAACTGCAGTTGCATGTGGAGTAGGCGTAGCTCTACTTTTAGTTGAGTTTAGCATGATCAAAGCATGCAATAATTTGCATGATCGATGCTCTATCCTTTTTCTGTGTGTTGTTTTCTTATAAAAGCAAGACAAATCTTATTTTCATATGCTGAATAATATTACAATCCTCTTCATTTTTTGCTGATCGTTGAGATTTTGAGAGTTTATCATATTCAGTGTTGTTTGATTTTCTTTTGTATGCTATTTAATTTCTTCAATCTTCAATTGGTATCATAACAGATTGCAAAGTTTTAACAATAACATCATTAATCTTGTGATTTTGTTTACCTTAACTGTAGCCCAACATTATCATAATAATCTAGTTCACTAGCTAGATAGTATTTATACTTGCCACTCATGATTAAATAGGATCTCAATGGTTCATAATAAGTGGTTCCACATAGAAATAATTAATTTGCAAAATCAACCATTTTGCAACTACCAAGCAATCATTTACACTAGTAATATGGGTGCAATGTCTTTAAACTCAAAGAATAGTCATCACATTTTAGTGCCTACTAATAGCATGAACATTGTGTGGTTCAAGCATTATAGAGGAAGGGAGATCACAAGGGCATTAGACCTCAAATTAATTCAAAATTCATAATAAGTTAAATCCATCACAAGATTTCCTAATTTTTTATAGATACAAGATATCTTATCAATTTCATTACAAAGTAGGAACCCACTTCAGCTAATAGTTGGATTAGGGAGATCACAAGGGCATTAGACCTCAAATTAATTCAAAACTCATAATAAGTTAAATCCATCACAGGATTTCCTAAATTTTTATATATACAAGATACCTAATCAATTTCATTACAAAGTAGGAACCCACTTCAACTAATAGTACAAATGAATCCAACAAATACAATACCAAGAGAAGTGTTTTTTTCCAAAATCCGCCTCAATTGTAATTTATTAAATAAAAGTTCCACACAATATAAGCTAGAGAGAGCTTATTACAATTGAAATAATTAAAGAGTGGGTTTGTGAATGGATTCTTTTGTATCCCATAGGAAGAGAGATATTTCTATCTTATTACTTTGGAAAGCAAATATAGGGATGGATAAGGATTATTAAATACAAAATAATAACTAAATTTCACATAAAAATAAAATTACATTTTAATTGTAATATTTTTAACAATAGTACCTCACTATGTTGCTCCTAATGTTTCTTTGATATGCTCTTTCACCTCACTCAAATTTTTAATTTTCATGCCTTTCATTCTCATCTCCTTTCTTCCTCACTATACCACATCTCATTATTCCACTACTATGTTACCATAAATGCAATGATGAGGCTTTCCTTTCATTTTTGAGCAAGCAAAACAACGTTTTTGTTGTAAACAATTGCTTCTAATCATGTTGTATTATTTGTCACTATTATCAAAGTTTTGCATTGTGAGTGAACAATTATTTTTCAACATTTCCCTTCTTCCACAAAATTATTCTACATTTTTGAAGGTTTCTTTTTTAACATTTCCCTTCTTTATAATTCATGTAAATTATTATTAATTTTTAAAATCTTCAAAATCCTTGTATTATGTAACTTTTAAAAAAAACGCTATCTTTAATTTCTATTCTATACAAACTTGTTTTAATTTTTAAGAAGTTTTGTTTCCTATCTTTTTAATTATATTTTACTAAAGTTTTTTTTCTATTTGTTATAAATTATAGATAAAGTATATATATATATATATATATATATATATATATATATATATATATATATATATATATATATATATATATATATATATATATATATGTTTGTAATTTTCTATTTTTCTAAACAAAATTTAAAAGTTGTTTACATTTAAATTTTTTTTTGTTTTTTATATTTATATTTTTTATTTTATTTCTATTATATTTTTATTTCACAAATTTTAACAGAATTCATAATAAATATCACCATTTTTATTTCTCATTTCTAATAACATAGTTCTACTTTATAAACACATAACTAGTCTTACATGATCTCCTCTACTCTATAATAAGGTGTGCCATTTTACATGCCCCACATCTTCCTTGTGCTCCTTAACTCGCCTTGTCATCCACCTCTAGAGTCCCCTCTTCCCTCCACTCTCTTCTCCACCTACATAAGAAATGTTTCTCTACATATAATAATTGCACTCCCCAATTGACACATTATTCTCTTATGCCGACAAGACCAAAGAAAAGGACTTTCATTGCTGGTCTTTCTTAGTCTAGAACTTGATTTCTTTGGACATAAAGATAATTTTTACATTCTTTTGGCTATCATCATGAAAAGAGTCTTAATTTTGGACATGAACAAAATTATTGTGGGATGAAGGTTAATAAGTTTCTCTTTAAAAAATTCCACCTCTCCTCAAGCAAAGGCAAAATTATTACAATAGTGGGAAGCTCATCCCTTTAGCAAGCAGCCATCTAATCTAATCTAATCTTGTAACCATCGTTGAAGATATTAGGATAGCTCGTTACTAGTAAACCACTCTTGAACATAATGCCTTTCTCTCCTATGTAAACACACTCTCTACTTGTCCTTCTTCAAGATTTATTACAGCCAAAAGAGATGGCATACCTTCATAGATGCATGGTAGGTAATGTACTTCCCATTGTGCACATTGCCTATTAAGATTTCAATTTCTATTAATCTTTTCTAACCCACCTTGCCTTCCTTTCTGATTGAATAGTATTTTCTTTTCTTTTATTTCTTACACACAAGGATGTGACAATAGAGAATAGTATTCCTACACATATAAAACAATAAATCATTTGAAATAAAAATTTCAATATGTTTGTTGAAAATTTTAAATCCTCTAGTATATAAAATCCACTTTGTGAGGAACCTCAAATTTGTATCATAAAACTTCAATAAAAAATTATAATTTTTAAAAATAATAAATATAAACAAAAGTACATCATTCTTACAAAGGAAATATAAATATCTTAAGTGATATTTTTATGACAAATAAAAACACAAATAAATTACATCTTAATAATACTTTTCAAGATTCATTTCAATTTCTTATCAAGATTGAAATACATTGTTTTTAATATTCATATTTGTTTGTGTGTATTTATTTGCATATACATAGGCTTTAAGCCTAGTTAGGCATCCATGACACTTCCACATGTGATGTGTCAAGGTTAGTTAGGAGTCTTTAGAGGTGTCAACTCACTTTCGACACCTCTCGCTACTTTTATGGTAGGAAAGTTGCCAACACTCCATGAGTGAGGAGTCCTATACTCATTTCATAGATATCAGGTGCTTCCTTCATGCCTATTTATGTATGCCTTGCTGATCTAATTCACTGGTCAAGTTTATGCATACTTTGTGCCTGTTATTTTATCTATGTGATTTGCAATTTTCTACAATATAAATTGCATGCATACTCAATGTAAATGTATTCATACATTTTTATTCTTACAAAATGACAACCAATTTTTTATTTACATTCAAAGACAATATACAAAAATCAATATATAAATCAAAATACATTATCTCAATATACAACGTATCTTAAGTATCAAATATGTGATATACTAAGCAACTATGTTGGAGGAGAGAATCATTTAGGTGTTTTACCTTCCTCCACAAAATAGCAATCCCTCACACACCTTCCTACTAGAAGTGGCCCTACCCTTTGTAAGGGTAGAAAATAAAGAGATTCACAAATGTGTCATGCCAATCGAGAACTAAGTGTGAAGTAACACTTTTTTGCTTACAACCAATCACACAATCGTAGATATATTTTATATAAGTATGACATTTAGTTATTATGCAACCTATCAAGTACTATGGAATGTCAATTCATGTAGTTTATGCATCACTTTGGCCAAAGCATTTTATAGCCTAAACACATCCCTTTAATAGAATTGTGGGTCATTTTACACCACTCCTATCTCAACTTGACT
Source organism: Sequoia sempervirens (assembly GCA_007258455.2). Classification (NCBI taxonomy): domain Eukaryota; kingdom Viridiplantae; phylum Streptophyta; class Pinopsida; order Cupressales; family Cupressaceae; genus Sequoia; species Sequoia sempervirens. The sequence goes on along the minus strand of VDFB02000003.1, from coordinate 193,510,022 downwards.
CAATATAATCAAGAAAAAACCACTCAATTCAAACAAAAAATTGGTAAAATCAAGTGATGAAAAAAACTAAAATCAAAGGAAAATCCATAGCTTGACAATACGTGCAAAAACCTAACATCTTTACATTTTATCATTCATACATATCTAGTTTTAAAATTCAGACCAACACCTCCCCTTAAGTGAAACTTAGGGAGAAGATTATTATGAAAATAATGCAAAAAAGATGCAAAGATGGGTCCCTGTTACTAGGCCATTTTAAGTATCCATTTACAAATGCAAATGAAATCTCTCACAAACGAAGAAAAGGAGAAAACCCAACGAGACAAAAATCCTCTCCAAAAGAGAGAAAAGAAACAATCAAATGAGGAAGGATGGAGGACTCAATGATACCCCCCCCCAAGTACACCATCCATCACATCTATAAATTACAAAAACCCCCCCAATAAGAGGGAAAGAAAGAGACCACATGTAGTCCCCCATAATGAAGTAGCTCCAAAACCACTGAAGAATGTCTAAAGAAAAAATAGAATCAAATTCCTACAAACAATATATCTCCCCTTGGGAAGAAAAGGATCTAATGAATGATGTTGTAGAAATCTTATCTCCATGTCGAAGCAAGAGTGAAGAAGCCTCAAAAAATAAATCTTTGAAGATGTTTCAGGAGCTTCTAAAGGTGTCTCAACAAAATTAGGTGTTACCCCAATCAAGGAAGAAGATAAAGAATGTGAAGACTCAAGAGAAACCTCCAAAGATGAATGATCAAAGAGGAGAGAAAACCACTCAAACAAGTCCTTCAAATCTATTGAAGAGGAATGGCATACCAAATCTAATATACCTATCATAAAACCATCTTACAAGTGCAAATCTGGAAAACATCCTTGTCATTTGAAGTATTGTTCAAAGTTGAAGAAGTACCTGAGAAGATGTAACCTCATTACATGGCTGATGAATAATGAGGTTCAACCATCCATCGAAACCTTCATGTGAATTACTACCCACACTAGAGCTAGGAGAGTGATCCCTAGAACATTCACCATTTGGAAAAAATAAGAAAAGTAATAGATATTTTCCTGACGATTGGCCCTACCCATTGCAACAAGTTGTTTGGTATTCAAATCTTGAATGAAGACTAAATTTGGAGTGAACGTAATGGATTTACCAGTTTGTGCTATCTGATTTAGTAAAGAAGATTGTGCTTAATATCAGGAATACAAAGTACATTATTAAGCTACCATATGGCACATCAATAACCCCTTAACCAAATACATCAAGATAAACATCATTAGCCATCAAGATCCTCATGAGTGAATTATCCTTCAAGGAAGAGAACCTATTAGGTTGGCCTGATATATGATATGAGGCTTTAGAGTCAATAATCCAATTCCTATATCTTTTTACATGTGTCACAACGAGATCATGCCCTTTCATTTTAGAATCATTGATCATATCACTCCCATTGGCAATTCCTATAATACGATTGTGTGTAGAAAATGTTGATTAAGAAGAAGATGATGAACTTTTAGATTTAGAAGGAAAAGAAATGTTGTAGTTCCTTTAAGAGTTTCCTCATTTCATCTAACACTTTCTTCTAACAAGTGTGTTCACCATGCCCTAGTTTTTTATAATTAGCACTTTTAGCGTTCTCCTTCTTAGGTTTTTCCTCTCTAAGAGAGGTGGGAGGTTCTTTAGATTCTTCCTTAGTTTTAAACTTTTTCTTTCCTTCACCCTTAGATGATGATGCAATTAAAGCTTGATTCTTAGCATGTGGATCAAGTTGACTAAGTTTTTCTTGTTCTCTAGTCAACCTATCACAAAATGTCTCAAAAGAGGGCATAACAAAAGAATCACATAAACCATCCATTGTAGCATAGAAGGAAGTATAAAAGCATGCAAATGTACCTTTCAACTTAGAAAAAATAAAAAATATGCACCCTTTATCAGTTTTATCTTTTCCACATTCTACCAATTGAGATCTTAGTGATTTGAATTTTACCAAGTAGTCTTCAATGGTAGGAAAGGAGTCTATAGAAAGTGAAGTCAATTTAGCCTCTAATTGCATGACATGTACCTCACTAACTAAATCAAATATATCCTTACATACATATCCCTTACTTGCTTAGGAGTAGTACATTCCTTAATCTGAAAGAATAAACTATCTAAAACATGCATTGCAATTAAAACCATAGCTTCATCACATTTATTCCTATGAAAAAATATTTCATACTCTCTAGTAAAATGAGGTTGATGATCACCCAATGTGGACCACAAACCCTTTGACCAAAGTAATCTCTACACTTCTTTCATGTGTGATAGTTATGAGGTTTTAAAACTTCAAATCCTCATCCAGCCATTAGGTCAACAAATATCAAGAGTGTAGAAAAGGTAAATATCTGAGTTAAATTGATATGAAACCTCCCAAATTTTATAATACAACTAAAAATAAATCCCCCCTCCCCACAAATAGAACTTCTCTAGGAGACAGGATGCCCAAGTTATGAACCAAAAAGTAAATATGCAAAAATATGAATAAATCACACTTGGCACTGAATATGAAAAAGGTACATGAACCAAATGAAAGAGCTTCTGAATACCTAATTCCAAATGCAACTTGAATCACCAAAATCAAAGAAACTAGCAAAAATTTATGAGCTTAGAGGTCCAAAGGGGCTGACTAATAAAAGTCAATGAGAGGGTGGAGTGGTCGATCAAAAAATCGACAACCAACCAATAGTCAAATCTGTAGAGGTAGTCAAAGTATGGGGTGGCCGACAATCAAGGATAGCTCGCCAATGATCACCAGTGGTAGTTGGACAAAGCCAACAATAGTACAATACAGGCCCTATCAAATATTAAAAAAAGTCTGCAAAAAAAATTTGTTTGTAGACTATTCAAAACCCCCAAAAATTTCTTAAGCCCCACAAATATTTATAAAAATATTTTTCCCAAATATTTTTTTAAAAAATGATACAATAAAGAATATAAAGAACATATAAAAAGTTTTCTTTTATTCTACAAAAAAATGTATTGTACTTGGAGGGGTTGTATGACCTTCTCGGGTTTTTTTTTTTTTGCCTTGAAAATAATTGATGTTGAATATAGGAATATTTTATATCAATTTTCATCTCTCGGGCCCTTTGAAGACAATGACAAGGTTAGATCAAGCTAAAATGCACCAAAAGCTTTGCTACTCCCAAATCTTGCAAATCTTCAAACACTCATTAACTTTGGAAAATACTGTCAGATTTAGGTAAAACAAAAGTCAATCTTGACTTTATCAGCTGCCTTGATCTTGAATTTGAGCTCAAATTTCTGCCAACACAAGCCAAAAGTGACTTGCCGTGAAAACCCACATATAGTGAACCTCAAATCTAGTATTTTTTTCAAGTTTATTTTATTCCCATGTCCACCATATTGTGCAAGGGAAGAGCATACTCAACCTTATTAAAAAGAACCTAGATCTCTCACTAGCAATAGCTCAACCCTCAGATCTGAGAATGGTTTTGCAAGACTTGGCTCTGATAATTAATGTCATATTTTCAACATGGTCAACTAAGAATAATCAAATATTTGACTATTATTTTACACATTTGTATATTATTTATATTTATAAAAATTAATCTCTTAATGGTCCTAGCTGACCAATATTAGATACTTATTACAAACTCATATGTTGCTTCTTAAGTACCGACCTAATACTCTTTTCTACACATAATAATTTTCTATATTGCACACAACTATAATGATATCACCCAATACTCATTTTTATACACAACAATGTTATATATTATAAGGCCATATTTATATCGACCTAATACTCATTTTTCTACATAGCAATGTCATATTTTATAAGACCAAATTTATATCAACATATAACTTCCAACACAGTTATTTGTATGAAATACTTATATGAAAAACTAATACAATTTTCTATAAATTGATCCATTATTTGTATGAAATACTATTTCTATGCATATGTATACAAGATTTTATCCTCATAAATAAAATTAAGAGGTTTTTAATAATCACCCAAGCAGGAAATGTCTAGTTCAATTCCAAGATCCACTAATAGATCTGAAAAAAAAAAATCAATCTTCTTATAAAGAAAAACTTCCAGAATCATAATATTTGTGTCCTTTCATAACATCATCTAATTATCATAATTTAAATAATTGAAATAAATCTTCAATTATTGTATATTAAATAAGACGTAACACTCTTCACCATTTTACCATAACAAAATAGTTCACAAATAACCTTTACATAAACTAAGAACAAAACTCTTAAATCCCTCAACACTCAAAAAACATTGACTCTTCAACTAAGTAAATAAATAAAATTGACATGAAATAAATGATTGCTAAATTTACCCTAATATAACTGCATGGGTCTTTCACATGAAATTTAATTACCCTAATATAACTGCACAGGTATTTCAGATGAAATTTAATTAGGTATCAGGGCATTTCATTCAAATCTTAAAACACTGAAATATCTTTATTCTTAACATTTCTTAGTTAAAAATGAAAAACCCGTACTTTGAAAAACCCCTTATAATGAGGAAAACAAATACACATTAATTATTAAGAAAAAATTAATTAGTGATCTATAATAAGTGTTGATTAATGATAGCCACTATATGCCGACATCAAAATGCCGTAGAAAAAATCATGATGAAATACAGGCCAGGCCTGAAATTGTTGTACGCTTCTCCTCCATGGCTGCCTATTAGGGAGATTTTTGTTTGGAAGACGCGCCAGGAGTCGAATGCTTGACCAGTATGCCACCAGTAGCAGCAGCAGAAGCAGGAGTTCGATGCATGCATAACTACTATCAGAAGCGTTACGAGGGGAGGGCCCTCCAACACTTCCCTTGGGGGTCTATGATGGCCAACAACCCAAAACACTACCAATAATACCCTTTTATAAACAAATCTGTGTTAAAAACTCACGCAGGGGTATAACTGACCGCAATAATCACACAACAAAAAACCATGCAGAGCAGCAAACCACAACTAATGCACCATAGTACTCGTTTTCAACAACACCGGAACTACCTGCAGCCATTTTCCATCTGTTATAGGTTCTACTGTGACCACCTTACCCCAAAACAGCCACTAACATGCACCGGCCCAGATCACAAAATCTTTCTAAACAAAAACAGAAGCATATCACAATAAATTACGGTGTTCTAAATCCTCTTCGAAAACACAAATGATCGAATAAGTTCATATCAAAAACACCAAAAATAAATAAAACAGAGTAGCCACATACTAAATCCCGAGGTTCTTTCATGTATTTTGTCTTGGATTTCTGTTAAAAGCTTCGAGTCTGATAAATATGGAAGGATTTAGGTTAAAATAGACCATCGACACCGAAAATTACAGAGCAATGGAAGAAACGGATCTATGAACTCCTTGAGAAATCGAAGGCCCTTTCTCCATTTTCCCTGTCAACTGCATGGAGCATATAAATGATGGTCACAGCTTTTTTGAACCACCCGATTATTGGACGATAGAAAAAAAAAAAAAGGTTTTGAATGATAAAAATGATGATGAAATTTTAAGAATTATTAAACAAAATTGGATATTAGCTTATTGGGACTAACATGGGTACCCACATGTATGATATTAAAAGGATGGAAAATATATATATATATATTTGGCACTCAGCAGTATACTGTATAGTCATATCAGAAGTTCCAGTCAATAAATGTTTTAAAATTGAAATCTTTATTTCCATCTCAGATTTGCTCGGAAACAGATCATACACAAACTTAGCTACATAGTCACGGCCACGAGATTGAATATTTGAATCAACATGAAGATCAAGGCAGGGCACAATTTCCTTGTTTCAACTTTGCAGTACCCTGCTTTGGTTTGAATTTTGCCTTCTCAACGAACTGCTTTACAGTCGTTCCAATTTGCTCCAGCAGCTCTCCTTGATCCCTGGAATATACACAATAAATCTCCCCTCAAAAATTATTTGAAATATTTAAGTTCATTTAAATAGTGATGTCCGCTAACTACATGAAAACAGAGAAGAGAACAAGTAAATGGATTTTTTTAACCCCTCAAAAATATAGCCCTTGATATATGAAACCTCACAAAGTGACTTCTTCCATTCCTCGAGTTCATGGCTCTCAAATTTTCCAGCGTGCTTATGAAATGTTCGAGCATATACACCCTCTTCGTCCTTCATTCGAAGCTCGGAAGGCTGAATTCCACAAAACACAGGAATGATGGGAGCCCCTGTTTTTAGGATGAGTTGGAGCTCCTTCAAGCACCAAATCGACTGAACATAATTTGGCGAAAAAATGATGAGATGAAGAGATGCTGAGTGAATAGCTTCTTCTATTGATTGAGGTATGTTGTCTCCAACCTGGATTGAGTACTTGTCGAAAAAGACCTTAAATCCTTTGTTTTCAAGACTGTGAAAGATGAGGCTGCCTATACTTTCCTTCACATCTGATCCTCTGTGGTTAAGAAATACATCATATCCAGTTTTGGTGAAAAGCCATGAATAATGCAGAGAGGATTGATTGTTTCCCATCGTTGGAGCCAAAGGTGCTGGCAAAAGTCAACTCTATTATTTTGGCACAAAACCAAAAAGTTGCTTAACGCTCAATTCTCATTTCATTAACCACAAATAACTGCTGGTATTTAAGCGAATTGAGGCGTTTCGGTTCAATCTTTTAATTTGTGTTGCGTCGAAAACCAGTAAAACTGGGGTCAAATTTTTAATACACAATGCTCAAATCAAGAATAGAGAACTTGACACGACATTCTTTTAAAATTTCTAATTGAATGTTTTTTAAGAGTTGTAGTCATTATTTTGATTGGAGAACAGATTGGCAATTAGATCTCACGAATGAACCCGCCAAAAAACAAATGTTTGATCTTCCAAAACTTCTACAACAGTGACTAGCAAGCTAGAGACCACACTTTTGCACCTGCCTAAATGTAGGCGGTTTCTTAGTTCTTTCCTTTTCTGCAATCGGATTCTTTGGTTGATGCTCACTGCTTCCTATTATCTTTTAATAAGTAGAGTATTTTCCACTGATATTGCTATCAAGATTCGATCATGTAGTTTTACAAGTCAAACTCAACTAAGAAATCTTGACTTGTATATATTATTGTAATCTAACTTTTCATTAATTTTTTAAATGAATTAATTATATAAATTTGTTTTTTTAAATAAGTATTTATATTCATTTATAAAATATTTTATATATTCATAAAATTGGATGAAAATTATCACACCACATAAACAAATATTTTTAAAAAATATATTATTATTTATAATTTTATTTGCTAAATAATTTCAGGCTTATTCTCCCATTTATGTTAAAAAAAAAGCATTTATTAATTCTAAGTTAAGGAACGTGGAGGGCGTATTAAGTTTCATTAAATCATGGGGCATGGATTTTATCAAAACTATTATTATTCAATCTAAATCGTTTATTTGAACTACCACCTAATGGGTTTATCAATTTTTACAAAACAAAATATGCAACATAACATATTAGCACATTCTCTCATTGCCCCGCCTGCGTAAGAGTATTTTTCTGCCACATGTCACAAATTTAGAGGGAAATAATGTTTATTTATTAATTTTTTATTCACAACATTCCATTCCACCACCTTTCCACCCCCAGCTTGCTTAAATTTTGAAGCTTCAAAATATTCATGACACCACCAACTTCAAAATATTCTGCTAAAAATTTGAGAAGATTCTGCTCCGGAATTTTAGGAAGCCCCCCTCCATGAGACCGTGTCCTAAGTCAAAAAAATGTTTCACGCTATCTAACGATACTTCATTCAACATGCCTAATTTTAATTTATTTTCCATACAATATATTGTAAACTCGTACAAATAAATGTTCTCTTAACAAATATTTTTCAATATAATTTAATATACACATTCTGCTACCCAAATTACAATTGAAGTGGTGCGTTCTCATTTTACTATACTTTTATGAAACAAATATTAGATGAATAAAAATCAATTGCCTATAATAAGCCACGCGTCGCCAGGTATCGGCCCCATATTCCTTTCATGCGAATCGGCGAGCACAAAGATCGAAGTCAATATGAGTGCCAAAAGCTTTAAACTATTTAAAAAATTGACACACAATCCCCTCAAGACTAACAAGCGCATTGATCGCTCAATGACACGTGGCATCAATAATTCAGATGTGGACCCCTGAGAAGCTTCGTGCATTGGTCTTTGGACCAATAAATATTGTCCAGGCAGCTACCACGTAATCCGTATTCAATTCTTATACTGCCACTGCCAAGCTCACACATCTTAACAAGGATCGGATGGCATTCGTTCGTCGCTGAAGATCCACGACTTAGGTTAGTAACACCCAGTGTAAAGTTGCGGTCACATTTAACCTAGTTGTTTCACCGTTAGAATGAGAAACCACCGCATCACCAATCTTCCCAGAATTATACTATGCTTTCCAGTATTTAACTCCATGGGCCCACATGATAGTCCACGCAGATGCTATCAACTGATTAGAAACTGACACTTCAGCACACCACCCGCCAAGTCACCACACCAGCCAAACAACCAAATACTGATGTTGAAGCAATTGGATCAATGGGAAGCTATGAGAACGTGACCAGCACACAAGTCAACAACAGATTAGACATAAAGCGCACAAAGGATTTGAGCTCATACAGAAGCCACAATGAAAAGGGCCTTAACTCGGCCATAATGCTAAACCATGGAAATTTACGCAGAGAGCAGAAGAAAGGCACAATTGAGGTTTCTTAAAAGCATTCAATACAAATATATAATCTTTCAGTTCGAAAATCAACATAGTAGGTTATAGAACGAGAAAATAAAATAAAAATTAGAGCAACTCAAAATGGGTGTCAATAAGATCCGGTAAAAAAATATATAGGTAATGTTCTCTTCAACGCAGATGAAGAGTCATGGGAAGACGAAGACGAAAGGGCAATGGTTGGGCTTCACACCCAGCAAAAATAATAATAAAAATTTAGGTCTACTATTTTTTTAATTGAGAATGGTCATTGGAAGATGAACTACTACTTTCATACGAACTCTTAATTCCACCAATTTTTATCCACATGAATTTGTCATAGAATTAAAAAAATATTATTTCTTAAAATAATCTAAACAATCTACAATTTAGTAGTTTATCCTAATTTTCTACATCTAACTGCCTACTAAATATTTTATCCCCAAAATTTAAAACCTTACTAAGAGTCTCATTAGAGAATAAGTCATTAGACTTCTTTTCTTTTACGAAATGTAATTGTTTAATAGATTTATTTTCTAACATTTTGAGCCTAACTCATAACTAATAGGCTTGTCATGAAGGAAGAAGACATTGACTTTATTTTTGAGGATGAGGGGCTTTTTTCTTGCCAATTAATAAAGCAATTTGGTAGCTAGTTAAATTCAAAAATCCAAAATTATAGTGTAATAGTTTGTGTTGGATAGGGTCAGAACATTTAATATTGAGTGTTTTACAATTCATATTTTTTTTATTTATGTAGTGAAGTTTACAATAGGAATATTAAGTTTGGGTCAATTTTAAATCTTCTATGTTTACAAATACACAAATTACAATGTCAATAGATGTAGAGTTAAACAAATTATCATCTGAAATATGGAAAGTTATTTGAAGCCAAATATCCTTTCTTCTCTAATAACCCAATTAGAAAATAGGGTATAATGACTCTACATGAAGAACTCCATAAGAGGCTCCTTGCAATTGCTATCAATTTTTTGAATTAAGAGAAGTTGAAATTAAATTTTATGGAAAATTTACAAAGTACTATTTCCACCATAATGAATAAATGACAAAAAAAGGGATGCATCCAACTCCAACATGAGTTCCAACAAGACATGTGCACTGCTATGTATGTATGTCGACGTAAATTAAGTTACAATAGCAAGTATACAAGCTTTGTATTGTATAGTTTATTAAATCAAAGATTGTGACTTTATAGGTGATTCCTTAATTCATTTTACCTAGGTGGTTATGTCCTTGTGTTCAAACCTATAAAATCATTGTGTTTTATTCACATTTTATGGTCTTTGCTTTTAGCTAGAAAGAGTGACCATTTGATAGCTATTTAACGGTTTCATATTTTTTTCAAGAGTAAAATCATCTCACCTTCAATAGGATAGTTGAATTGCCTTGTGCACTAGCTTGAGAACCAAAAATATAGGTTTGTAGTTTTTTTGGTTATGTTAAACCATCCCGAAAAATATGTAGAGATCACCAAAAGAAATAACATATTGTAAACACTAGAGTTTTAGGTTTTTCTCTTTACAATCAACTTTCCCTTCTAATTCAAAGAATTGTTCTAATGCACATTTGTTTCATTTTATGTTACACCAAAATGTGCAAATCAAAACAATAACATAGAGGAAGGATTGTACACTCTTTCAATAGCTACCATACTATAGAAAATAATTTCTATGGATTTCTAGTTGGTTTCCAAGTGAACACAAAGGCAATAATTATCTTTGTTATTTTCAATAGATTCAACAAGACGTACATCTCACCCTTTCAAAAAGACTCACTTTTTATAGGAGAAAATAAGCTCTAACAAGCTTCAAAAGAGTATGATAGTACATTTTTCACATTCTTATGGTTCTCAATTTTTTCCCTAAGTCCTCGGCTTCAAAATGTTATTATTGATGTTAGGATTTACTAAAATACTACTTTGTATATGTGTTTAGGTTTATAAACCCTAAAAAAACACTAGGTCTAGGTAGTGCCTTGTATGTAGCACTTTTGTTTTAATTTTGTGTTGATTGTCTATCCCGATTACCCAACCTTTAAGTTGTAACTTGAGGGCCTTTGATCCATGCCTTTACTGGCCCCTTCTATTAGGTTACTGGGTGTACCCACTTTTCTATAATTTCTAATTATTTAAAGTCCTATGTTTATGCCCCTTTATATTGTTAAAATTATCACCCCCTTTGCCCATCTTCTAATCTCACTTAAAAGATAAATTATGCATGTGATAAAAAAAAAAACTTAAGTTGCACACGTGCTTAATATGTGGTCCCCACCGCTCATGTGCCCTTTTTACATGCTTCAGCATGAAATATTTTAATAAGGAAATAATAGCTCGTGGAAGTACAAAAGCATGGACAGTTGTCATTATTTTAGCAATTTATGTTAGTCCGCAGGGGGTATGCTACTAAAGGAAAGGAGAGCTCATGGACCCATGGAATTAATGCCACATGGCGTTGAGACATTATTTGAAACTATAAGTCTTTTATAAAGACTAGTGTGACATGTGGCACGTTTTTAAGGTATTTCGCAAGTCCGCAGGTAGCTTTACAAGGATTGATTAATGGTCCACGAAATCATAGAAAGGGGATAGGTGTCATGCTTTTTAAGGGATTCTACAAGTCTGCAAAATGATTCAAGAAGACCTAAATGAAGGTTATAGAATTGCGAAAAAGGGACAATGTGGTGTGTCCTCAATGTTTTCGATAGATGTCATATAAAAATCTAAGATTGTGAGGAACAAAATGTGGGCACATGGCATGGTCTTGGGATGATTTCGCGAGTCTAAAAGCTCCTTATAACCACTCTATTTTTTAAGTTGCAGAATTATGAAAAGCTGCCACATGGCTTATATGATAATGTCAACTATTCTTAAGTTGTCTTTTTTGGTGGCTCATCTCTAATGACATGTAAAGTGACCCCACTTGGATTGAATTTATTGGTCAAAAATATGTCAATGTGTGTCAAATATTTTCAAACTGGTCAAATCATTTATGATCGTCAAAGGTTGTCATTTCATCAAAAGATCGACAATCCACATTCAAACTTGGAAAATGGATAGTTGGAGGCTCCTGGCACATGCATTTTGAGAGTAATGGTGGACAAGATGGATTGCTACCATACTTTCATCACAATTTCTTCTATAAATTCTATGATTTGACACAAAAATCAACTCATTTATCATCTATCAAATTTGAAGAGAGAATTTGCAGAGCTTTGACACTTTCCACAATGAATAAGGGTTTCCAAAAAGGTGAAGTACAAGTAAGTACATTTTTATCTATGAAATTCATCAAATTTATAGTCCTAGGGTTTATTATAAAGTGTGTATACCTTGTTGATCATTTGGAAGCATCAAAGCCCTAAAACTAGATGTAGAAAACCCTAGCTTTAAACCTCAATTGAAACAAGGAGACATTCAAAGGACCAACTACCTACTTCAAAGAGACCATTTGATGAAGACCTATTGTCCAACTTCCTAGTTCAACAAGAAAGGCTATCTGAGCCCATGGTCTTAGTACAACATTAGGTTTAGTTTATAATACCAAAGAATGTAGGGATGATGAGATTCTTCTCGTTGGATGGGAGTTATTTGTGCACTAGTATGGGAAAAGAAATTCCAAGGTTACCATTTTAAATGTTCGGATATACAACCTAGGGTAATTGGTGGTCCCTCACATATTCATGTATGTGGACTTTTTTATACACATAGCTATGAATTATGATGAGATTGTGAGGGTCATAGAACTAAATGGAGGGGAATTGATCAAAATTTATAAAGCCTTCATCTCTAAGTTCTTTAGGCTAAAATTGGCTACCAATAGGTTCATAGATTTTGGATTATTTAAACAAAAATATCAACAGGTGACAAGAATAGTTTTAGAGTTCATTAGCTACCTAGATATAGATTGAAGGGTTTTGATAGAAGATCTATAACAATCCCTGCTAGTGAGATGGAACCCTTCAATTTGGACACTTTTGAGGATTATTTCATTTGAACATATTATTCTCTATGTCAAGTATTGGGGGGTGATTCTCAAACTAGAATATCAGTTCCTCTCATGTACAAGGATGTTGATATTCAAAATCTCGTAGTGAACATTGAATTTGACTTCCCCACATTCATAGCTAGCTAATGCCATCCACAAGAAATTAATGTAGATTAAGAAGAGAAGCAAGGTAATAAATTTCAGATGGTATTATTTTATGTGTCATATGTTCTTATATGGAGGAAGAGGGAAATGGGATAGTGCCCTACATATTCACATGGAAGATGGCAAGGGAAATCTCCTTCCTATCCAATATTGGACCCATGTGTGGGATAAGAATTATAATTCTTCTAGCTTTATAAATTTTGAGAATCATTTTGCCAGAAAAGTGCTATCACATTTGGGAATTGGAGAAATATGGTTACAAAAGGAAATTCTAGATTTCCTAAGGCCAAAGGATTGTTGGCAGTGGTTGTCAATGATGTCAACACTTGGTGAATTATTTTTGGTTGCTATTGATATTAACACAAGGTGAGATTGCCAAATATGTTCGTGAGATTGTTTGTAGTGGTTGTATTCCTAGCATTGGTTGTTGTGGTGTCAACACTTGGGTTTATTGTTGTCATGGTTGATAGCACTTGGGAAGATAGTTGCAATTTTGTTTGGCATTGGTTGTCATTGTTGACAACATTTAGTTTGGGCTAACATTGATGTATGATGGTGCTGCTAAAGTTCTTGGTTGGATGTCATGCCTTGTCTGATGATTTTGAAAGAAGTATTGAGTATGGTAGATATCAATAGAGTTGGTTTCATAATGATATATTAAGATGAGGAGTAGAAGGGTTGTTGATGGTTGAGAGGTGTTTCTAATGGTCTATAGTACGATGTATGCTATCTCTTGTTGTTCCTAATAAAGCATATGTTGTTGAAAGAAAGTTTGGCCTCTACAAGTTGCTAGAAGGTTTTGTTCCTAGAAGTTGCATTGAAGTCTATTTGGGAGAATTCTCTGCATTCCTCTACTATTGAAGATAAGGTCTTGCAGTTTGAGATTCAAAGTATATGTTTTGTGGATGTTGCACTCCTATCTTTTCATGTCACTTGTGTTGTTGAGGAGGTTTATGTGAATTACAGAAGGTTGCTAGTGTTTTTGGTTGTCAAGAAGAATCCAAAAATATTCTCTACATTGATGTCCTTACTCCTGAGGCTTGGTGAATGTGCTCTCAATTTTTGTGCAGTGTCTCAATTCCAATTTCATGTGTTGAAGTGCTCCATAAAATGTTTTGTTAATGTTATATCTCCTAGTTGTGCATTTTGTGTTTCTAGGATGAAGTATTATATTCCTATTTGGTCTTGCAGTGTTAATTGGTGGCATGACAGTATATAGAGGATGTGTTTGGAAGTTTTTTTTGGATGTTCATGGAACATCCCCATGTGATTTGCACATTGTTGGTTGTGCTCCTTAGTGCTATATTGTGTCTTGAGTTGGTTTTCTAGATTATTTGTGGATATCTAGCCGATAAGGCTTGTTCTCTTGCTTGTGATAAATTCTTAAGGGTTTGCACCAGCATATGAAGTTGTGTTATGATAGATTTGGTTCCTAGTCTATCTTGTTGGGGACCGCATTGTGTTAATTCAATTGGAAGTACATTTTTTTGGGTCGATTGGTTGTGTGCTTCATGTTTCATCTGTGTGTTTCCTTGTTGTTTACTTAGGTTAATGTGCACCCGTGTGTGAATTGTTTTGGATCACATTGGAATATGCAATAAGATTGTTTTTGGTCCTCTCTATCCTTGAGATAGGACCACAATAGGTTGTTGTGGCCGACTTGGTGAAATTATTGTTTGTATTCTTTCTTGGTCGACCTAATTGAAGTTGTGAAGTATTGTGGTGGATATAAATACAAGATCATTTCAATTGCAAAGGTATGGATGTTTTAATAAGTGAAAATAAGTGTGAGTGTGGAATGTATTGAATATCCAACAAAGATGGTGCTCAAGTGTGAAGGAGAATTATCAAATGTTCCTTAATACCTCAGTCAACAAAATGAATTGTTGAAAAGTATTGCAATTTTATATAATCTTTTGAATCCTACTCTAAGATAGTGAATATCATCAGGTCCTTTTGTCTTGACCCTAGTTTTGTGTGTGCTTCTGCTCTGCATGTCACTTTTGTCTTTCTCTACGGTAATGCACCTTAGTTTGCAAGTCAATTTTTGGTAGTGGGCCTTTATATTGTGAGTTAACTCTCAGTGTGGTTTTTCCCTCATTGGGTTTTCCACATAAATCTGGTTTCACCTTGTGAATGTGTGTTTCTTGTTTCTTTTTCATTGTTCTTGATCTAATTAAGGATAGATTGTTATATCTTTCATTGTTGAAGATTGCTGAAATTGTTGAAGGTATAAATTGTAATATATTTTTTTGCTACTAATTTGTTTAAGGGTTTATATTTTCTTAAAGAATTATTATGTTGAAGAGTTCAAGTTCTAGAGGGGTTTAAGTTTTTATAGATATTGATTCACCCCCTTCTCAGTATCCATTGTGTTCAACAATTGGTATCAAAGCCAAGTTCCTCTGAAGAAGCTTAACCGCTTAAGGTAAAGATCCGAGATGGCACATGATGGATAATACAAGGGTCATAGTTTTGATGAGACTAATTACACTTTATGTAAATTGAGAATGGAAGGCAATCAAAATTCTCTACGGTTTGGTGTATAGAAATCAATCAAAGATAGTTATGTTGCTCCTGCTTCTCCTCCAATTGATCCAGCTAAAATAAGGTTATATGAGAACAATTCCAAGGCTAAAAATGTTATCTTGTGTGGATTGGATTGTTGTCACCTAGAAATGCACCCTGATGCAAAGTTGTAAAACTAAGCTTTCTAGTGAAGCATTGGATCACTCCAAGGCTGTGGGTCACCTAAAATTGGAGTGAATCTCTGGAGAAGGCCGGCTTCCTTTGGGTACCACCTAAAGTATTGATTCTCTAAAGGGAAAGGGTGAAGGAGAATGCATTAAAAGTAAAACTAACTCTATGGTGATACACCGAATCTATGAGAAATCATGAAATGAAAATAGGGTGAAACACACTGAAGAAAACTAGACTGCTGCTATTTCACCTACTCAACATCACCCCATTCAGCCTTATGCATCACTCTTGGTAGGTTTGATCCACATACATATCTTGAGAAGGAAGGTACAATCTTCACAACTAAGTGGTATGAATGCAAATTTGGTAAAACACTGTTAAAGAAATACATACATAAGCTAACATACAGAAATGAGAGTGGTACGGGCATTAATACATTATTTTTGAGATGAACTCTGTTTCGCATTCCAAAAATTTCAATTGAGTTATAGAAACATGCACTAATTGAGAAAGGATTGACGAAAAATCACTAACTCCCTTGAATGCATAATTCGAACTCCCTACAGAAAGGAAAAAAAATATGCCTTATATACAGACTATGTGTCGGCCCCTTAGGGCTTACAAAATATCGGGCCCAGAAAGATCAATCCTCAGATCTTTTGATTGAAATTAATGTTGAAGCATGTGTGTCCCCACTGTGGGTATCGGTGAAGAGCTACCCTCATAGAAGCCTTCTAATATTTTGCAGCTACCGCATTCATTTGATCCATCGTGTCCTATTGAGCCACTTCGGCTACACCTTGAATGCTCTAAGCCTGCAACAGGTACACGTCGCCCTTCATCCTATTGATGTTCTTTAGACTGCCATGGTTTACCTTCAGATTTCTTTGATTGGCTGAGTGAAATCCACGCAGCTTCCTCGAGCGGTCAAAACTTCCCTTGTTGAACCGCATATTGGTGAGACACTAATTGTGTCTCCCCGATGCAGTTAAATCCTTTCGCAAGTATCGGCATAGCATGGAGCCGTCGCTGAGAGCTCCTAGCGAGCCTAAAGAATCATACCGATTCTACTAGAGCCATCGACAAGACACCGTTTATCTCCAACAGATCAGTGGGTTGATGAGTCACGTGGAGATCCCTTCTGTCACTGAGACCACCCATGGTCGGTAAGACATCCTGTCGAAAACCCCACAGTCATAACGAGTTCTCTTCTGTCGCATTGACATCTACTTTTGTTGCCGAGACACACTCCATTCGTCGAGACTCTATATCGAAGTCTCCTTGCTCCACCGAAAGTTCGCCTTGAGTTCGGAAAGAGCTTGCTCGGTCGGCAAGACATCCTGCCGACCCCACCCTCATTCTGTCCAAGCTCTTCTTTTCCTTCACTGAGACTCCCGCCGGTCGGGAAGAGCTCATGGCGAATTCATTTACCTTTGTTGAGAGCCTTCATTCTTATCGAAGAGAACTTTCCACGCTCGCTGAGACCTCTTGTCAAATCCCTGCTTTTTCTGAGCTCCTCGTTCTCTTCGCTGAGACGTTCCACTATTGGCAAGACATCATATAAAATGCACCCTGTTATTCAAAAAGACTTCAACCACCCTCGGGTCGCTGAGACATAATGTATCTCCCACCAATGAGTCTACCTATCTCAAGTGTGTCGTTGTAGCTTCCATCCATTGGGGAGACCTCACATAGACTGCGTTTGCTACACCGAAAGGTCTCAATGCATTCTGAGTTGTCGAGACAAGGCAATTGTTACACTGACAAGGGTCCTTCATTATTTCCCATCAGCGAGATCGAAGGTCACTCGCCGAGACCTTACGGCGATCGCCCCAACCTACACCGATGAGCACATCCTTCCGCCGCCAATCGATGAGACAAAAGTGAACTCATACCGAAATAAAATCATTTTGCACACTGTCGGTAAGACCAAGAGAACTCACTATGACCATATACCGATGCTGGAACTCATGCTAATCCTTCTTCCCCTCCTTGGTTCATTCTTTTGACCAAACCACATGTTTGTCGCCAAGACACACGCCGAACTCCTTAGTCTATCGGAGCTCCATTTCGTTTCGGGGGAACCTTGTGAAATCGTTGAGACATCTAGGCAAGATCCATTAGTCACACTGAGGGCCCTCTTGCTTTGTGCCAGGGAGACTTTTTGTCAGCCAGACCTGTCCCGAACATGCCTCCTTTTGATTATCAGGGAGACCCTGTGACTTCGGGGAGACCTCCTAGTGAAGCTCGCTTGCTTCACCAAAAAGATCCTGCGTTGTTTTGTCGGTGAGACCCGATGCGTTCACCGAGACCTTTTGTCGAAGAAAAGAACCTCTATTGAACTGAAAACCTTCTGTCACCGAGACACCAATCGATGTCTTGCCAATATGGACCTGTAGATGAATCCTACTCGTTGTGACTTCCTGGGGTCTTGGAAACTCTGCCCTTAGAAGATTTTCATGCCAAACCTGAGCAAGGCAGGCTTCCCAACTAAGTTCCCCGTGACCTAGCATCAGATGTAGAGTCTTTGCCCTCGTATGAATGTTCCATTTCCCTCTGAAGATCTAACATATGATTATCCTGCCTGGTTTCAACTATAGGTGAAATATAGGCAACAATTATGGTGACCTTTGCGAGATGTTTGCTTGCTAAACATGAGAACCAGTGACTAGGCTTATCCATTGGGCATGGAGTCGTTAGAAGGCTTAGAAAATAAACAAAATATCAATCTTGCACATGGCCTCAAACTCATGAGATCCGCAGGTCATAACAGGTTGCCCAAAACGAAACAAGGGAAAATGATAGAGAGAATTACCGAGTTAAAACAGCATTCAGGGAATGGAGTGAAACAAAAAATAAACAAACCATAGTGCAAAGAACTTATTAAAAATATAAAACCTAACTAGATATGTACAAGAAAGGCACTTATCAAGCTTGAAAGCAGGGTTTAAGGTGTATCCCATTGACTGTGATAGGAAGCAAATCCCCCTCTATCGTGGCCAGTTGATATGCATTGTGCTTCTTACAGCCTCTAATAAGGAATGGGCCTATCCACAAGTTGTCAAACTTGGTGTGATGGCCTGGCTTGCTTTTAAGAATGTCCCATCTGAGCACGAGGTCTCCCTCCTTAAAAGACTTTGTTGTAGCCCTTTTGTCAAATGTCTTCTTTGTCTGGAGCTGATGATACTCCAAAGTTCTCATTGCTCTGTCCCTTGATTCTTTGAGCTCCATGAGCTTCACATACCTTACAAACATTGGGTCCTCTCCCTCAAGCATCTCCAACTGGTGAACAATGTCTAGAGTCAGAAGCTCCACAGATAGTGGCAATCTTGCCTCTTTGCCATAGACCAACATATATGGCGAGTTACCAACAGACCTCTTAGGGGTCACTCTGTCTGCCCAAAGTGCATTCTTTAAACTACTGTGCCAGGTCCTTTGATTATCCTCTATGGTTCTTTTAATGATCTTGATAAGATTCTTATTCATGCTTTCAGCTAGGACATTACCTTGAGGGTAATAATTTGAAGATGTGCACAAATGAATGCCATGCTTAACAGCCCAATCAGTCAGTCTTAATCCCATGAATGCAAGAGCATTATCAGATATGATAGAGTCAGGGACTCCAAATCTGGTGATTATATCTTCATAGAAGCTCAAAACTAAAGATTATTTTGCTTCTTTCAATGCAACCGCTTTTGTCCACCTTGTAAAATAGTCAGTGGTTGTGATTACCCACTTGTGACCAACACTAGAAGGTGGATTTATTGGCCCAATGAAATCAATGCCCCATCTCATGAAGGGTTGCTCCACTTGAATCGGGTGCAGAGGCATAACAGGCAATTTCTCCTTTCCTGAAAATAGAGCACACTTGATGCACTTTCTTGACTAGGCATACGCATCCTTGAACAGGCTGGGCCAGTAGTAACCAGCTCTCATGATTTTCCAGGCAATAGTTCTAGGAGCAAAGTGGCCTCCTGCAGCCCCATCATGAAACTCATGAAGCACTTTTTCAATTTGATCACTGTGAATGCATCTTAACAGGACACCATTCAAATCTTTTTTAAAAATAACATTGCCCATCAACACATATGGTATAGAATACAGTCTAAAGTATCTTCTTTTGGCTCTATTCAGACCTAATGGGCATTGACCAGTTTGTAGAAATTGGTTCATCTCTTGAACCCAATTAGTTATCCCCATGGGAACATCATCTTGAGCATTCTGAGGCTCATTTGTATTGGCAAGCACAACATCCTTTTCTAGTTCACTTTCACTATTCGACCCTGAAGCAAGCTGTTCACAAAGACCTTTACCTCTAACTAGCTTGGTGATCTTAATATCTACATCATACTCCATGACCTTAGTGATCCACCCTGCTCTTTTTTCATTCAGATCTTTATTCAGCAGGAACTCCTTCACACTTGAGTGTGCCACCAAAATATGAACCTTATTATGAGAAATCAAAGGCTTGAACTTCTTCAGGCTTCTAATCACAACAAGAACATGCCTCTCTACAAAGGAGTATTTCTGTTCATAATCAACCAATCCTTGACTAAAAAAGGCTATTGGTTGTTCTAAATTCTCTTCATTCTTTTGAACCAATATTGCAGAAATGTTACTTGTGCTACCATAAGCATACAGATAAAAATATTTAGAAAAATTGGGATTTACCAGCGTAGGAGTTGCTGCTAAGGCCTCCTTGACCTTTTCAAAACTATTCTTGGCATCCTTTTTCCAACTGAAAACTGCATTTTTCTATAACATAGTTGTCAAAGACTGTAACAAGTTTGCAACATCAGGGATAAATCTTCTTAGAAAGTTGATCTGGCCCAGAAAGCTTTGTAGACCCTTGCGATTAGGCAGCGGCAACTCAAGTATGGCTCTGACTCTTTCAGGGTCAATAGTGATTCCCTGCTTTGACACTATGTATCCTAATAGTTTCCCTTTGTGGATAGCAAAGATACTCTTCTTTGGATTGAGGGAGATACCAAACTCTCTGCATTTTTCAAACACTTGCCTAAGATGTAACAGATGTTCATCAGCATTCTTGGAATAAACTATAATGTCATCTAGGTAAATTAGTATAATCTTGAAGATCAAACTTTGAAATGCCATGTCCATGGCCCTTTGAAATGTGGCACTAGCATTGGACAAACCAAAAGGCATCCTTTTGTATGCCATGGTGCCCCACTTAGTCGTAAAAGTAGTTTTAAACTGATCTTCTTCTTTAACCAGGAGCTGATTATACCCTGAAAAACCATCTAGTAAGGAAAATCTTTCAGAATCAACAACCTCTTGCAAGATTCGTTCCATGGAGGGTAGCGGGTAGTGGTCTTTCAAAGATGATCGGTGAAGGTCCCTAAAATCTATGCAAAGTCTGATTTCACCACTTCTCTTCCTAATCGGTACAAGGTTAGAAACCCATGAAGTATGCTTGATAGGAAAGACAATACCCCCCTCAACTAGTTTAGTCAACTCTTTAATCATTAGGGGCTCAAGTTTAGGATTCAAGGGCCTTTGCTTCTGTCTTACCAGCTTAGCATCAAGCTCTAACTCAATTGTGTGCTGAGAAATGTGGGGATCAAATCCTTTCAAATCCGAATATTCCCAAGCAAAGACATCATGAAATTCTTTGCATAAAGCAACAAAAGCTTGTTTATCTTCAGGTGAACAAATTTTTCCTATCTTAAGGAGCTTACCTTTGAAGATCTCCAGCTCTTCATAGTGTTCTTGTTTGATCTGCAAGCCATATTTACCCTTTTTGAGCTGATCATCAGTACTAAAAATTGACTCTAAGGTAACAAGGCCTTTGGGTAATTTATTTGTCTTTAGCTGTATGACTTGATCACCATACTGATGCTTGAGTTTTGCTTGATTCACCAAGGAGAACTGATCTTCTTCAAGCAAGAAAGAAAGGATTTGCTCATCACTGTCAAAAACTTGCCAGTGAATGTTGTTGTCAAGAATTGATGGTCTGACTACAACCTTCACATACTGCTGCACCTTCTCTTTTCTAATGTCATTTGGAATATCAAACTGTGCTCCAATTGTTGCAAGTCTATCAGCATGCTTGTTCTAATTTCTTGGAATAGACACTAAGTTGAAGGTATCAAAAACCTCGAGCATGTCCCACACTTTGTTTCTATAAGACTTTAGTGTGTCATTTTTAGCCACATTTAGGCCCCTTACTTGATTAACAACTAATTCGCTGTCTCCATGCACTTTCAAGCGGGCAATTCCTCTCTTCCTTGCCCATTCTAGACCTTGAACAAGGCCCTCATATTTAGCAATGTTGTTGGAGCATGCAAAAGCAAAATGAAAAGCAGCATAGTACTTATCACTTTGAGGAGACACGAGCATTGCACCTCCTCCAGCGCCATTTTTTCTTCTTGAACCATCGAAGAACATCTCCCAAAGCTCACTTAGTGGCTACAACAACTGATCTACATCTTTCTCCAAGTTTGGAATCTCTGTGTCAGGCTCAAGAATGACATAATTGCCCATACCAGCATCTTGAATGAGGTCCTCAGGACTGTCCAATACATTCTCAACTGCCCATTCATGCAGCAATATGTCAGGAACAACTTCTGATTGGAGTTCTTAAGAAGCAGCTAGTCAATTGTCAGAAAGAATGACACAATTTTTGTCTGCAGCAGTAGGAACAACATTAAAGGGACTTGGGTTATATGGTTGAATGTGATCTTCAGCCAATCTCTCGGATTTAATGGTAACCTTGGTTCCATATCTTGTTCTAAATAACATATGTGACCAATCAGTTGATACGTAACCACCTATCTTGGCTATAAAATCTCTTGATAAGCACAAGGAAAAGAAGGGTGGAATATCTATGACGCATATGTCTTGAGGAACTAAAAAAATTTGGACAAGCATGGAGGGTGAGATTTAAATCCTTGATAATACCCAAAGTATTAACCGAAGTACCATCTAATTAGATCACTCCCTTCTCTAAAGGTTGGTATTTTAGTCCAAGTTTGTCAACAATCTATTTTGGCACGACGGAGCTGCTAGCTCCACTATCTACCATACAGTTATGGACTAATTTATCACCAATAATCATTGACATCTAGAAAGGAGGTGGTTTAACTCCTTTTTCAGTCTTTGTGCAAGGCTGCTTATCATTCCCCTAAGAATTATATGTTAACACAGCTCTAACCTGACCTATTGGGGGCTCAAATTCATCAGACATTCTCAAACTTGACAGGGCTGACTGTAACATATCCTTTTGACCTGGGATGGATAATGAGTCCCACATGGACATCGTAACATTCATTTTTTTTATACTATCAAGGATATTATAAGGTACAATTGGATTTGCTTTAGGATGTACCTTTATACCAGTATGATCAGCTTACAGATGTGACTGTTCCTTGTTTGGGAGTTGTTGATTTCTTTGCCAAACAGGAGCCGCTCATGATGTAGATGGTTCTGTAGTGGCTGCCTTTCCTTTATCAGCCACTTGACTAAGCTCAAAATCTCTCTTCTTTTCCCTGGTGTTAGTTGCAACTGGAGAACTATCTTCATTTAATCCACAAAATTCTTGACCTTTCCAGTTAAGCAGGGTTGTAGCATTGCTGAATTGGTCCTGGTGTTGTGAAGATGCATCATTGCATGAACTCTGCTGTGAACTTGAAGCACTCTGCACCATAAGGGCCTGATTGATTAGTCCATTTGAGCAAGTAGCCTGATTATGAGGTTGGTTACAAGGGTAACACCACTCATGGTCTACTGCTAAGTTGTTTTGGGTAGGAAGCAGCTCCTTGGTTGCACTAACAGGGGCTGGAGCATAGGCCTAAAAAGGCCTTGTGTTCACATTCTATCTTAGGCCCTGATAATTGCCCTGATACTGCTATCTATTCCCTTGGAATTGTTCTTGTTGACCTTGAAAAGGCTGACTTGAGGCCTGATTCTGCTATTGATAAGGCTTAGAATAGGTCTGTTGTTTTTCCAAGTTCACCAACTTGTTACCAAAAGTCTGTAAAAGACTTTTGATCTCTTGTAACTCTTGTGATGAGCCTGAAGCAGCACTATCTTGTCTATCAACGGTTGGAACAACAGCTGGTAGCGTTGGTACAGCTAGTAAAGGTGTGAAAGGAGGTATTTGCAAAGGAATGTTTGCATGAATTTCTGGAAATATTGGCATTGGTGGCTTGGGAGCAATCTTACCAGATTGTATTAAGCTGTTTTCAGCTCTGATAGCTATTTCAAAGGCATCTGGTAGAGACACTCCTCCCATTGACTGTATCATGACAGCTATATCGTTGTTCAGAGCCCTCAAAAAGTATAAAAAATGGGTATTTTGGAGGTGGCCTCACCATTGCAGGGATTCTATCCCAGGTTCTCTGAAATATGAAGTTGAAGTCATTCATCTGCTCTTGTGGAGCCCTCTTAATTGTAGTCAATTGCTCCAGTAGAGACAAGTTGTCAGACCTGTCTTGGAATTGCTTATGTAGCTTATCTCCAAACTCATCCCATGTTGCAATTGAACTGACTGGTAGGCTCCTATACCACTGCACAACTCTCCCCTTTAGTGAAGCAGCAAGCAATATTACTGCAACATTCTCTTGAGTTATGTGATGGACTCCACATAAAGAAGCCACATCTCTCATATGTTCAATTGGGGTAGTCTGGTCTTCTCCCATCAAAATTGGCAGACTCTTCAA
Organism: Sequoia sempervirens; assembly: GCA_007258455.2. Classification (NCBI taxonomy): domain Eukaryota; kingdom Viridiplantae; phylum Streptophyta; class Pinopsida; order Cupressales; family Cupressaceae; genus Sequoia; species Sequoia sempervirens. The sequence continues at coordinate 193,485,703 of VDFB02000003.1, read as the reverse complement.
GGGTGCCATTGGAATATCATTGTGTTGTGCTAAGTTCAAAGGACTCCCTCCGTTGAAAGCGACAAAGGGTTGATTCCTTGGAGTGGCCATTAGAGGTATCTGAATTGGATTTACTTGTATAGAAAAATGAGATCCCACTAATGGAGGAGTAGACTGAGTTCTCCTAGAATAGATAACTGTTGTTCCTCTTTTTTTTGTTGCTCTTCCTTTCCTTCTTGGTGGTGACAGCTGCAAATATTCAAAGGGACCTGAGCTGCCTCTAGTCTAAACTTTTCTCATAAACTGAAGAAGGCGTTGATTTTTGGAGCTCTTTCCTCTTTATGGAGTCGCCAAGTATGCCAAAGGACTTCTATAAAGCCCTGAAATTCACTGGTTGCATACTAAACCAATAGTTCAATCTAGTTCACAGTCCCACCGGGCGAGCTAGAAACTGTTGTCACCTAGAAATGCACCCTGATGCAATGTTGTAAAACTAAGCTTTCTAGTGAAACATTGGATCACTCCAAGGCTGTGGGTCACCTGAAATTGGAGTGAACCTCTGGAGAAGGCCGGCTTCCTTTGGGTACCACCTAAACTACTAATTGTCTAAAGGGAAAGGGTGAAGGAGAATGCATTAAAAGTAAAACTAACTCTATGGTGATACACCGAATCTATGAGAAATCATGAAATGAAAATAGGATGAAACACACTGAAGAAAACTAGACTGCTGCTATTTCACCTACTCAACATCACCCCATTCAGCCTTATATATCACTCTTGGCAGGTTTGATCCACATACATATCTTGAGAAGGAAGGAACAATCTTCACAACTAAGTGGTATGAATGCAAATTTGGTAAAACACTATTAAAGAAATACACACATAAGCTAACATACAAAAATGAGAGCGGTATGTGCATTAATACATTGTTTTCAAGATGAACTATGTTTTGCATTCCAAAAATTTCAATTGAGTTACAAAAACATACACTAATTGAGAAAGGATTGATGAAAAATTACTAACTCCCCTGAATGCATAATTCGAACTCCCTACAGAAAGGCAAAAAATATGCCTTATATATAGACTGTGTGTCAGCTCCTTAGGGCTTACAAAATATTGGGCCCAGAAAGATCAATCCTCAAATCTTTTGATTGAAATTAATGTTGAAGCCTATGTGTCCCCATTGTGGGTATTGGTGAAGAGCTACCCTCATAGAAGCCTTCTGATATTTTGCAGCTACCGCATTCATTTGATCCATCATGTCCAGTTGAGCTACTTCGGCTGCACCTTGAATGCTCTGAGCCTGCAACAGGTACACGTCGCCCTTCATCCTGTTGATGTTCTTTAGACTGCCATGATTTACCTTCAGATTTCTCTGATTGGTTGAGTGAAATCCATGCAGCTTCCTCGGGCAATCAAAACTTCCCCTGTTGAGCCACATATCGGGGAGACACTAATCGTGTCTCCCTGATGCGGTTAAATTCTTTCGCAAGTATCAGCATAGCATGGAGCCGTCACTGAGAGCTCCTAGTGAGCCCAAAGAATCATACTGATTCTACTGGAGCCATCGACAAGACACTGCTTATCACCAAGAGATCAGTGGGTTGATGAGTCACGTGGAGATCCCTTCTGTCGCTAAGACCACCCATGGTCGGTAAGACATCCTGTCGAAAACCCCACAGTCATAACGAGTTCTCTTCTATCGCATCGACATCTGCTTTTGTTGTTGAGACACACTCCATTCGCCGAGAATCTATATCGAAGTCTCCCTGCTCTGCCAAAAGTTCACCTTGAGTTTAGAAAGAGCTTGCTCGGTCGGCAAGACATCCTGCCGACCCCACCCTCATTCTGTTCGAGCTCTTCTTTTCCTTCATTGAGACTCCCGCCGATTGGGAAGAGCTCATGGTGACTTCATTTACCTTTGTTGAGAGCCTTCATTCTTGTCGTCATGGAGACCTTTCCACACTGGCTGAGACCTCTTGTCGAACCCCTACTTTTGTCGAGCTCCTCGTTCTCTTCGCTGAGACGTTCCACTATCAGTAAGACATCATATAGAATGCACCCTGTTATTCAGAAAGACTTCAACAACCCTCGGGTTGCTGAGACATAATGTATCTCCCACTGATGAGTCTACATGTCCCAAGTGTGTCGCTGTAGCTTCCATCCGTCGGGGAGACCTCACATAGACTGCGTTTGCTACACCGAAAAGTCTCAATGCATTCTGAGTCACCGAGACAAGGTAATTGTTACGCCGACAAGGGTCCATTATTTCCCATCAGCGAGACCGAAGGTCACTCGCTGAGACCTTATGGCGATCGCCCCAACCTACACCGATGAGCACATCCTTCCACTGCCGATCGATGAGACAAAAGTGAACTCATGCCAAAAGAAAATCATTTTGCACACTGTCAGTAAGACCAAGAGAACTCGCTATGACCATATACCGACACCGCAACTCATGTCGATCCTTATTCCCCTCCTTGGTTCATTCTTTTGACCAAACCACCTATTTGTCACCAAGACACACACCGAACTCCTTAGTCTTTCGGAGCTCCATTTCATTTCGGGGGAACCTTGTGAAATCGCTGAGACATCTAAGCGAGATCCATTAGTCACACCGAGGGCCCTCTTCCTTTGTGCCAGGGAGACTTTTTGTCAGCTAGACCTGTCTCGAACATGCCTCCTTTTGATTATTGGGGAGACCCTGTGACTTCGGTGAGACCTCCTAGCGAAGGTCGCTTGCTTCGCTGAAAATATCCTGCGTTGTTTCGTCAACGACACCCGATGCGTTTGCCGAGACCTTTTGTCGAAGAAAAGAACCTCTGCCGAACTGAAAACCTTCTGTCGCCGAGACACCAGCCGATGTCTTTCCGGTATGGACCTGCAGATGAATCCTACTTGCTGTGACTTCCTGGGGTCTCGGTGACTCTACCCTTACAAGATTTTCATGCCGAACCTAAGCAAGGTAGGATTCCCAACTGAGTTCCCCATGACCTAGCATCAGATGTAGAGTCTTTTCCCTCGTATGAATGTTCCATTGCCCTCTGAAGATCTAACATATGATTATCCTGCCTGGTTTCAACTGTAGGTGAAATATAGGCAACATGGATAATTCAAAAAATTTGAAGGTGATGAGTTGTAGCTTTTCTAAGGATGAATACATTGCAAGTTATATGCTTTGGGTACATAGAGTTGTTCCTGGCATCACTGGTCTTGGTTGTGTAGTCAAAGATGATGATATTGTGAAGAAGGTTTTGAGATCTCTCTCTAAATCTTATAGTCATAAAGTGGACCTACTATTGAAGAGTCCAAGGATTTGGATTCGTATTCAGTAGATGAAATGTTTGGTGCTCTAACTATTTTCAAATGAGAGAATTTGATAAAGATGTTCCGAAGAAGGTAGCTACATTCAAAGCCAATAAATTTTTTGAAGATGATGTTGTTGATTAGAATGATGACTTTGATGAGGGTTAAGAAAATTTTGTAAGAAGATTGAAGAAAGATACTGGAAAATACAAAGGTAAGTTACCTTTCAAGTGTTTCAATTGTGGAAGGATTGGCCATTTTGCATCTAAATGTCCCTCTAAATAATCTAAAAATGGTACCAAAAGTGATAAAATTAAAAAGAGCTTCTAATCAAAGGAAAGAAGTTGCTCCTTAGAAGATGAAGATATTGACTCAAATGATGAAACCCTATTCATGTCTTTGAAAGATAAGAAGAATAATATTGGAGAATGTAAGAGGTTTGGTACCTTGCAAAATAATAAGGTTAGTGAAAAATTTATGGCTATATGGATTACTGTTCATGCAAAGAAAGAAGAAAATTCTTGGGTGATTGACAGTGGTTTCTCTCACCACATGACTGGTGACAAAATAAAATTCATCAGTCTCAAGAAATTTAATGGTGGAGCTATCAAATTTGGTGATGATTAGTCAACACAAATATGTGGAAAAGGTGATATAAGAATTGATGGAAAGAATAGAACCGAAGATGTCATTTATGTCAAAGGTCTGAAGCATAATCTTCTGAGTGTCATTTAGATGTGCAACAAAGGATATAATCTTACTTTTCATGCTAATGGTTGTGAGATCATAAAGGAAGGGTTCAGAAGACTAGTTGCTGAAGGAACAAGGACAAATGGTAATGTCTACCATCTAAAGGAGGAAAATGAAAGAATACTCTTACTAGCTCAATCCAATGAGTGTTGGTTGTGGCAAAAGAGGATGGGTCATATCAATTTTGATAATATGGTGAAGATCAATTCTAGTCATGTAGTGAGAAATATTCCTAAGTTAACCAACCTTGCAAACACATTGTGCAAATAATGTCAAATGAGAAGGAAAACAAGGACTAGAGTTTCAAAAGCAAGGAGTGCTCTATTTCAATGCCATTTGAGCTTATTCATACTAATCTTTGTGGACCTACAAGAACAGGGAGTCAATAAGGTGAAAGGCATTTCATGTTTCTTATAGATGATTATACTAGAATGACTTGGGTTGTATTTTTAAGAGATAAATCAAAAGCTCTTGATAAGTTTAAGATCTTTAAGGAAAAACTTGAGAATGAAATGGATATCAAGATCAAATGTTTCAGGTCAGATAGAGGAGGTGAATTTACTTCATATGAATTTGAAATGTTTTGTGAAGATCATGGTATTAGAAGACATTTATTTTCCCCTTAGACCCTTAGTAGAATGGGGTAGTGGAAAAGAAGAACATGACTATGCAATAGATGGATAGAACCATGTTGAAAGATGTCAATCTACCTGATATGTATTGGAAGGAAGTAGTGCATACTATTTATCTATTTGCTTAATAGGGTGCAGTTGAGGCTAAAAAAAAATAAGAATCCTTATGAGCTATGGTATGGAAGAACTCCCACTATCAAATACTTTAGAATCTCTAGAAGAAAATGCTATATCAAAATAGATGAAGAAAACCTTGGTAAGTTTAATTCAAGGTGTGATGAATGGATTTTTCTTGGATGCTCAACCAGAAGCAAGGCTTACAAATTCTATAACAAGAGATTAGGAAAGATGATTGAAAGCACAAATGTTAAAGTAGATGAAGACTTGCATCAGATCTCACAAGAACCTGAGATTTACGAATTTGATATACCTCCCTAGATTGAGGAAGACGTAGAATAAGTAGAAGAGAAAGAAGAGAAGGAACTAGAACCAATGAAGGTCCTTAAGACTAGAAAAATATGTTATGAAGAATCACTATGTGGATCAGATTATTGGAGACATGAATGAAGGTGTTCTAACTAGGAGAAAGTTTGCAAGAGCAAGCAAGCATGTAAACTCATGTTTACTATGAAAGGTAGAGCCCAAAAACTTTGTTGATGCTAGTAGAGATGATGGTTGGATAAAAGCAATGGAAGAAGAGTTGGACCAGATAGAAAATAATCAAACTTGGGAATTGGTACCCAGAGCTCCTGATAAGAATGTGATACGAACTAAGTGGGTGTTTTGAAAAAAACTAAATGAAGATGGTGAAGTTGTAAGGAACAAGGCTCTATTGGTCTACAAGGACTATTCACAAGTTGAAAGTATTAATTTTGAGGAGGCTTTTTCCATAGTAGCTAGAATGGGGGAAATAAGGATGTTTCTTTCTCTTGCTGCTCATAAAAACTTCAAATTTTATCAAATGGATGTCAAGTCATCTTTCCTGAATGGGGATCTAGAAGAAGAGGTATATATTGAGCAGTCAGATGGTTTCCAATTATCAAAAGATTTGAATATGGTTTTTAGACTCAAGAAAGCTTTGTATGGTCTCAAGAAAGCTCCCAAAGCTTGGTTTTCCTAGTTAGATAAGTACTTATTTTAGCAAGGATTCAAGAAAGGTACTACAGAAAGAAATATTTACATTAAGGTTCAAGAAGACAAGTTGTTGATGGTGGTTGTATATGTTGATGACATCATCTTTGGTGGAGATGATGATATGTGTAAAAGGTTTGCAAAGGAGATGCAAAAGGAATTTGAGATGTCAATGATTGGTGAGTTGTCTTTCTTCCTTGGACTTTAAATTATTCAACATTGAGATGGTGGTATCTTTACTTCTCAAGCTAAATATGTCAAGGAGATGTTGAAAAAGTTTGGCACAAAATATTATAAACCAATTAGTACTCCTATGGTGACTGGTTGTCACTTGAGAAAATCTGATGAGTCTTTGGAAGTTGATCCACTCTATATAGGTCTATGATTGAAGGTTTGTTGTATTTGACTACTTCTAGACCTGATATCATACATGGAGTATGTATGGTTGCTTCAATCTAATCCTAAGCAATCTCATGAGAAAGCAGTGAAAATAATATTCATATATTTGAAAGGAACTTCAAATTATGGGTTATGGTATAAGAAAGATAATATTTTTTCTTTGAATGCTTATACTAATGTTGATTAGGAAAGATGTGTGGATAACCAAAGATGTACAAGTGGAAGTGCATTATTTTTGGGAGATAAATTTTTCTCTTGGTTCAGTAAGAAGCAGGATTTAGTGTCCTTAACCACAAGAGAAGCTAAATATATTGTTGCAGCATCTTGCTACACCTAGGTGCTCTCGATTAAGCAAACTTTGAAGGATGTAAAGGTGATATATGCTGAACCTATTCCTATATTGTGTGATAATACAAGTGCAATTTATAATTCCAAGAATATGGTAATGCATTCAAGAACTAAACACATCTCTATTTGGTATCACTTTCTGAGAGAGAAGGTTGCAGAGCATGAAGGAATACTGGAGTATGTGCCTACCAAGGATTGGATTGCAGATATTTTCACTAAGGAAATTTCAAAGGATACTTTTGAGTATCTCCGACAGAAGTTAGGGGTTATTTCCCCTCCTTGTTCTAACTAGATGCATAAATGGTTCATCTTTCTAAGGGGATAAATTCATGTCATATATGTTTCTCCTAGATTGATGTGTGCTACCTATTAGGAGAAGTTGGTAGTAAGGGGGAGTCGGAATTTTTTTTTGAGAAGGAACTGTTGTTGGTCAAAGGGGGAGAATGTGATGTTGCTTCAATTGAAGATATTTGTCCCTTTCTCCTTGAAGTTAGAGAACATTTTGTTGTTTTGTGCAAGTGTGTGTTTCCATTTGTCCTTGATGTCAAAGGGGGAGAGTAAGCTGGTGTGTGTTGCCATCAATTCCAAAGGGGGAGACTATTGGCAGTGGTTTTCATTGATGTCAACACTTGGTGAATTGTTTGTGGTTGTAATTAATGACAACACTTGGGAAGATAGTTTCATTGTTGTTTGGCATTGGTTTTCATTGTTGACAATATTCAGTTTAGGTTAACATTGATGTATGATGGTGTTGCTAAATTTCATGGTTGCATATCATGCCTTGTTTGATGATAATGATAGAAATATTGAGTATGGTTGATATCAATAGAGTTGGTTTCATAATGATATATTAATATGAGGATTAGAAGTGTTGTTGATGGTAGAGAGGTGTTACTGATGGTCTATAGTATGTTGTATGCTCTCTCCTGTTGTTCCTGATAAATAATATGTTACTAAAAGAAAGTTATGGCTCTACAATTTGTTGAAAGGTTTTGTTCGAAGTTACATTGAAGTTTATTTGGGAGAATGGTCTACATTCCTTTGCTATTGAAGATATGATATTGCGGTTTGTTGGAAATAAGATGTCATTTAATTGCAAATCCTAAACTTTAATTATTTCATGTACCTCCTAAGACCTTGGAATGTGTTCACAAACACTAGGATTAAAAGAGATTAATTATTTGGATGAAATAAATCATGCAATTGACATTTGTAGTTATTCCTAAATAATAGGAACATGTGGGACACCCTTGGAGATGCTCCTACAACATAGGAGCACATGGGTGCACACATGGGAGGTGGGACACACCTTAGTTCAGTTAACTGGTTGAGGAATTGATAACTCTTATGAAATGAATGTTAGGTTCCCTATGAGATAGGGATTGATAATTACAATGTATGAGGAGTGGTACTATCAGTTCATTGTTAGTTCTGGTTCAGTTTAGTTTAGATATGGTTCAATTATCTTTAGTTAGTTTTAGTTGAATGCTAGTTGACTTCAGTTACATATTTAGATCAACAATCATAAAAGTTTTATAGAGTATTAAGCTACATAAACACCTCAATTTTCAACATTTGGTATCAGAGTTGAGGTTGGGTAGAGTATTGGGACGCCTTTCTCTTAAAATATTGGAGGTTTTTTGGCTTAGTGGGAGCTTTTATTATTATTTTTATTTGCTGATTTTGGAAATAAGTTTGTTACAATGAATTCTCGTTTAGATATTGAAAGGTTCAATGGATCTAACTATGAAATGTGGAAACTAAAAATGGAAGATCTTCTTGAAGAAAGAGATCAGTGGTTAGCGGTTAATAATGTGACAAAGACACCTACAACTATTTCAAATGAGGATTGGGCTATGTTAGATAAGAAGGAAAGATGAACAATTAGATTATGTCTTCTTGATGTTGTTATCTTGAATGTTTCAGATGAAACTACTGCATATAAATTGTGGAAGAGAATAGGGGATATTTATCAAACTAAGAGTCTCACAAATAATTTGTATCTGAAAAGGCAGTTGTATTCATTAAAAATGAAAGATGGTGAATCTGTTGCACAGCATTTAAATGCTTTCAATTTAATTCTCAGACAGTTAGTGTCTGTAGATGTAAAGCTAGAAGATGAGGATAAATGCATTTTGTTACTTTTTTCTTTACTAGATTCTTGGGAAAATCTAATTGTTGTTATTAGTGGTAGTAGTGTAGATCCTAAGATGGACAATATAATTCCTACTCTCCTATCAGAGGAGATGAGGAGGAAGTCTAAAGAGGAAATCCAAGATGCCTTGTTTGTAAAAGGTAGGCTTGAGAAAAAGGAACCTAAGGGAGACAAGGAAGGAAAGGGTAAGTCTAAAGGATGGTCTAAATTCCCTGGTAAGAGTAAGGTAATTTGTTGGAACTGTGGGAAACTAGTACATGTGAAGAAGGATTGTAAGAACAAGAAAGAGAGTTTGATTCTTCTACAGAGGAGTCCTCAGATAACAGTAATGATGCATTGGTTATTTCAACTAATATTTTTTGTGATAACTCCTTGCTTCATGTTTCAGAGTGATCTTCATAGAGAGGATGGTAGTCATGATTCCATCTGTAACTCGGTACCACGGTTCAGTGGTAGTTGTTGGAAGTGACATGGATGCATCATTGGTAAGGTTATCTTCATGTGATTGGGGATATGGTTTGTTCTTGGTTTAGAGTGGTTGCTATTATGCCATTGTTTACTCTTGATTCTAGATTAGAGTTTTGGCATATTACATGTTCTCTTGAGACTAGGATGTATATGTGTGTGCGTGTGTTATGGTGCATGTGATCTCCTAGGAGGAGATGGTTAGATCATGGATGTCATGTTTATGTTCAAGGTTGGAGCTTTGACATTGATCTTGTGTTCTCTTAAGTATTGGGTACATTAATCATTTGCTTGATTACTTTATGAAAGTGTTGTGTTGCATTTGGAGTTTGGCATGGATTGGTTGGTTACAGGTCCTCATAGATACTTGGAGAAATAGGTGAGGCTGGAGTTCTTGTATGGTAAGAGATATTTGTTGTAATGGTTACTTGTAAGCAATTTTTTTTCAATAGAAAAGATCGAGGATCCTACATCTTGGTTGAACATGAGTTCAATACACTCGGTGGTTTAACATGCCTCCAAAGAGGTGGTTTGGATATAGAGACTTGGGAAAGGTATTGGTTTGGTTGATAATGGGAAGGTATTAATTGAGAAAGTTAACACTTTAATTAATGTTACAAATTATCTTATGAAACCATACAAATAAGTTCTCTTGGTTTTAATCATTTGCTTGGAAGCTTCATGATTATGCAAGTTGCATTTGAAGTTTGCATGGATTGATTAGTTGGTGCAAGAAGGCCATTGGCCTTAGTCTTGTACTTGTTTTATTATTCCTTGTTTAGAATAATTGCAATGTATAATTTCAAGTGGGAGAATGTTGGAAATAGGATGCCATTTAATTGCAAATCCTAAACATTAATTATTTCATGTATCTCCTAAGACCTTGGAATGTGTTCGCAAACACTAGGATTAAAAGAGATTAATTATTTGGATGAAATAAATCATGAAATCGACATTTGTAGTTATTCCTAAATAATAGGAACATGTGGGATTCCCTTGGAGATGCTCCTATAACATAGGAGCACATGGGTGCACACATGGGAGGTGGGACACACCTTAGTTCAGTTAACTAGTTGAGGAATTGATAACTCTTATGAAATGCATGTCAGGTTCCCTATGAGATATGGATTGATAATTACTATGTATGAGGAGTGGTACTATTAGTTCATTGTTAGTTCTGGTTCAATTTAGTTTAGTTAAGTTAAGTTAAGTCAAGTTAAGTTTAGTTCAGTTCAGATTCAGTTATCTTCAGTTGCATACAATTGCATGTTGGTTATTTTGAGTTGCATGTAGTTGACTTCAGTTAACTTGGAATGCATGTTTAAATACTTGAGTTGCATGTGAGATAACAGTTTGAATTTTTCAGTTAACATGGGGATGACCATTCTTGCATGAATGATGTTGAGAAATGTTTCAGTTAACAAGAAACAACTTGGACCCACCTTGGGTGCCCAAGTTGGCTTCTTGTAATTAACTCCTTTGCATGATAAGATAATTCTGAAGGCTCGGTTAAGTGGGACCCTCTCTTGGGTGCCAACTTTGAGGAGGAGCTTTGGAATTATCACTGAAGTGAAGGATGAGTTGTAGCTTTAGTTTGGGATGCCCAAATGGATGAAGCACATGTTCTAAGCTTTGTTTTTCATGGTGGAACTCAACTTGAAGGAATATGGTGTACCTTTTCTAGGGCTTGGGCTTGAGCATTTTAATTGTCACCTTTTGGAGATTACACGGTTGCTTATTGCCTATATATCTCATTCAAGTTGAAGAGAGTTTTCATAGTTGTTATTGCAGGTTGTGAAGAAGATTTGGTGAAGCAAGAAGAAGCATTCTCAAGCAAGAATTGGAGCTATTGTAATTTAGAGATTGAATAATAGAATAATTCTTGGTTGAGTTTTTTTTCGAAAGGGTTTCTCCATGGTACATGCTTGTGTAATCTTTCTAATATCCTGTCTACTTCTTCTATCAACTTTTTTCTACATTCTATAAACAATAAAATGGATTAAGCAAGAAAATCACCCACAAAGAATATATAACAAAGGAAAAGCTTATTTAGATCATCAATCTTAAAGTTTTACAGAGTATTAAGCTAAGAAAACACCTCATTTTTCAACATGGTTTGAGATTTAAAGTATGTGTTATGTGGATGTTGCACTCCTATCTTTTCAAGTCACCTCTATTGTTGAGGAGGTTTCTATGAATTGTAGAAGATTGGTAGTGTTGTTGGTTGTTTGAAATGGTCCAAAAAATGCTCTGTATTTCTCCATATTGATGTCCTTGCTCCTACAACTTAATTAATGTTATCTCAGTGTCTATGTAGTGTCTCAATTCTAATTTCATGTGTTAAAGTGGTCTGCAAGTTGATCTGTTAATGTTATATCTTATGGTTGTGCATTATGTGTTTCTTGAATGTAGTATTCTATTCTTGTTTGGTCCGCAGTGGCTATTGGTGGCGTGATAGTATAGAAGATGTGTCTTGAAGTGTTGTTGGATATTCATGGAACATCCCCATGTGATATTCACATTGTTGGTTGTGCTCCTTGGTGTTGCATTGTGTCTTGAGTTGGTTTTCTATATTCTTTGTGGATATATGGTCGATAGGGCTTGCTCTCTTGCTTTTGCTTTAAATGCTTAAAGGTTTACACCAGCATATGAAGTTTTGTTACGATAGATTTGGGTCCTAACCTATCTTGTTGGGGATTGCAATGTGTTAGTTCAATTGGAAGTATGTTTTTGGGTTGACTGGTTGCACGTGCTTCACGTTTCATCTACACGTTTCCTTTTTTCCGACTTAGGTTGATGTGTACTGACATGTGAATTTTTTTATCACATTGGAAGATGCAATAAGACTTTTTTTGTCATCTATATCCTTGGGATATGATGCAGGAGCATCCAGTAGTGTAAGGAAATCTTGCATCACCCAAAAAAATGTTTTTCCTTAACTTTTTTAGCTGTTTTGAGTTCTATGATGGCGCTTAAGGGGTGTAAGATAGTCAGAAGTTAGAAAAGGTGAAAAATAGTCACTTACTATTTTTAGTAAGTTGGCCTAAACAGGCTCGTATGGACTTGAAAATTTACCCTAAGGAGCAAAACTGAAAAAAAAATTGATTGTGAAAGGATCATCTCAATACCCTGCACGGTTTGGGAGATATTAAAGTTTCTACCTGGAGAAATTTCTCTAATGTAGCTTCAAATTCAAATAGAAAATATTAGAGGCCCTGAAATAGCTTGAAAAGTTGATGAAACGACCTTTGATTGATTCAACGTTGTAGATCTCTTCGAGAGCATTCCAACCATATGTTAAAATAGAAAATCTAACACTCGGATCAAAAGTTATGGTCCCACGAAGTTGGCCCACTAAAAAGTGAATTTCATTAAAATTTCTTCCTAGGCAAGAAATCAATCAGTGTGACTTTTGGCGCCAAAACAAAAGGGAAAGTTGAAATTTCTAGAATATTTTAGGGTTATTGGATAAAATAAAAGGGTTAAGTGGTGGTTGTAGATAGAGGCTCCATTAGTGCAGATTGTGGCTCCGAATAATAGATTTTGTTTTTAGAGTTGATTTTGTGTTAATGAACCAAGCCCATGAGGCTGTAGCATGTAAGTTTTGAATATGTAATTTCATTTTCTAAAAATAATTGAAATGATTCATTTTTTGTCTCACATCTTTTGTGTTGGTATCTATTGTTGTGTTTTGTGTGGGTTTCGAGCAGTGTAGCCCTCATCAGGATATGAACACAATAGGTTGTTGTGGTTGACTTGGTGAAATTATTGTTTGTATTCAATGCACCACTAAGTCCAATGCCTGTGAATAGCGTGAAGCAAAATATTTCCAATGTATGCCCCCATTTTAAAGAAATTGCTAAACATCATGTTGTGAGTAATTACTTTAAAGTAGTGAAAATGATAAATGTCATATGATAAAAGGTCACAAGATCTTATTTGGAAAGCCCTATACCAATGATATGTTTCCAAATATTTCTATATCATGATAAGGGGTTTCCCCCAAATACAATACGACCAACAAAATAGAAATGAACACTAGAGGGATCCACGGATCCACAGTTAGTATACGTATTTTCTACAGTGATATAATAGAGCTCAAAATTGACATCACTCCCCAAATACTCGTAGAAAAATGAACACAATCCAGAGGAATGACACATAGAGAGAAGAAAAACAAATTTTGGGTCAATATGGAAGAGACCTAAATGTCTCAACGCCTTGCATCATCTCCAAAAGGAAAATACAAGACAAAAGTAAAATACAAAGTTTATTCAACATATAGAAGAATGAAGATACAAATAGAAGAATGTCAATTCAAACTTGTTTCATTTGTATCCTTGTGCCAGTGGAGCAACAAGGTGTCCAAAGAAAACTCACAAACACCAAATCACACCAAGCAACACAACACACGAAATCACATCACATACAAGAAAACACAAAGAACACATGAAACACACATAATAGAGTATCACACATGCGAGCTGACTTAAAGCAGGTTGTCTGCATCTCAATCTTGCTCATCATATATAGGGAAGGCAGACAACTAGCTAAAGGGACTACAACAAGTTTCGTACTAGGAATATCTCTAGGTTCAACATGTGGTGGGTCACTCTCATTAGGAAGATCATCACGATTTCCCCCATCTAAATTCATTTGATTTTAGAACAAAACATTAAGCTCATTATGCACCTCATCAATTTTACCAATTTCATCTTCATCATCTAAATTAATCACAATGGGAGGTTTTATGACAATAGAAATTGAATTTTCTTGTTTCAATTTTTGTTTTAATTCTATGTCGTGTTTTGTAGAATTTATATTTCTTGATTTGTTTCCATAGATGTTGGATTATCATGCACTATTTTATTATTTTCTTCCAATTGATGAACAATAGCACGTCTACGCCTATGCTCTTTAGCATTTTGATTTCTTCTTGCATGGTTTTCAATTTGTGACAGTGTAGGAGTGGGTTTCTCAACCATAATGCTTCTTTTCTTCTCTCAAGGGATGAACTAAAGGAACCAGTAGGGGTTGGGGAACCACCATCTCTTTAGGTCTATACACTTGTTTTATCTTTAGAGGAACAAAATGAATCATTTGATTGTCTCTTGGTATTTTATATGATATGGGTGGAGGAGCTGCAACATATTTACCTTGGTTACTTGGAAGGGTCTTCAATTGAGGCATAGGTTCATCCATAACAGGTAGGGGAGGAGGAACAACCATGAACCTATCACCCTTAGGAATATTGCTAAGAGATAACTCTGATACGTGCTTTGCCTTGAAATTTTGGTATGACTTGAAAAATAAATCTTCATGAGGATTTATAGGTTCTAGAGATTGAGGCCAAATGAAATCTAGTGAAAAGTTCCCACGAGAGGATAAAGGAAACTAAACCCACTATGATGCACTGTAAGTATCTTATTTTCAAAGGGGAACTTTATGCACTTGTGAATAACTGATGGGACAACATTCATGAAGCATAACCATGGGTAGTCTAGCTTCAAATAGAATTGGTCTGACATTGGGATGATGGAGAATGAGACATCTAATTGTTTCAGTCCAACTTTAAGAGGAAGAGTGATTGAACCTATTGTAGGGTGAGTAAAACCATAATGAGTTTTCAACCATTCTTTCGATTGTTCATGAGAATATTGATAAATATCTTGCACAACCAAGAATTCCTCAATGATCACATTCTCTACACACATGAGATCAATGAGTATTCCTTGTACAGTTTTCTCATTGATACAACTGACAACATAGAGAGGACCATCAGATGCATGTCTAGGTGTGTCGTTATGGGTGAAACAATGTCAAATAACATAGTGTTTTGGCCCTTACGGGGTTGAACATCTATCAAAGAAACCATACCTTGTAGACCATCCTCATTAGCATTGTAATCATTATTAATGTCATTAGTTATATTGACATTCATCTCATCACTCCTAACATCACCAACTTGTACAAATTTGGTTGAATGGTTTGGCATAGGATTGGTAAAATTTGAAATTTTTGGTTAGGTGGGGCAACAGACTTATTACCTTGATCATTAACATCACCCAACTGGATGTGATTAGAATCACTGAGGTCTTGAACTTGATGTTTAAGATGCATGCATAATTTTGTATCATGTCCACTTGTGCGATGATATTGACAAAAGGCATTTGGATTGTAATTTGGAGGTAAAGATTTTTGTTGTTTCCACAGGTCTAACAAGAGGTAATCAGATTAAGTTACTCAAATTTTGCAATAGGATCTTGTTGGACTTGTAGTTGGGTAAATTTTCTACCTCTCGATCTAAATTGGTATGGATTTGAACTTATGACAACAACTTGAGGTTCAATATGGTTGGTTGTTTGAGATGGATTTATCTTAAAAAGTTCTTGTTTTTCTTTTTGAATGGTTGGTAGTTGTTTTGAGCTACGGATTCAAACTTATTAGTATGAGTTGACAAAGATATCAATTCATATTGACTAACTGAATTCTAATAGTCATGAAAATGAAATGACAGAAAAAGGGATCATAGGTCCTCAATCCATATAACTTAGGATTTGTAAAATGGGAGGGGCCCTTTTCCGTTATTTCATTGAAAAGGAATATCAACAAGGTGAATAGATTTACTATCAACTATAGTGTAGGAAAAAGTATCCCCTTTTCAAACTTAATTTGAAAATAATTAATACTAAAATGAACCTAATTATGCCTTAATTTAGTGTTGTAATATGTTTTTCATATTCACATTAAGTTTAGGGCCCTTTTTAATAAAATGGACTTAATTGTGCCTTGTTTTTGGTGTTGTAAGGTGTACCTTTACACTTTCACATTAATCTGGGGATTTATTAATTGATTGAGGTTAATTTTCCTTAATTGGCCCCTTTATTTCAAATCCAAGCCTAATTAAATGCAAATTCTGAGGAATAAAACCTAACATTCATAAATTCCATTTCACAACACTTAACTTTAGAATATGTGTGTCCTAGGTAAGTGACCTAGGACCCATTCGCCATAGGGCGAATGGGTCCTCACTTAGTTCTAGGACCCTATTTTTACATAATGTTTAACACTGTCTGATATGTGTCCTACGTAAGTGGACTAGGACCCATTCGCCCTATGGAAAACCAGTCCTCACTTAGACCTTGGACCCCTCTTTGAATATTTTTTTGGCAGTATTTTAATGATTTCAAATATACAATTCAATGCTGGCTTGTGATTTTTGAATTTCAGTAATTAATCTTAAGATATGTATAAATACAAGGTCATTTCACTAAGTTCATCCTAGAGTTTTGTATGCAAGCATCCTAATAGAAAAATTATGATCAAGAGAGCATTCAAGAGCAATTTCTAAGGCATTCGAGGGAAGATTTGAAGAAGATTATCGCACTAATCAAGATTCCTATCATCATGTCAAAGATGTATTGCATCATGCATGTTGTTTGAGCTCATATGTTGATGTAGTGTTCAATATCAATCCAAGCATGTTCAAAGGCATTATCTCTAATCAAGTTTCATGATCAAGATCTACATTCATTGAGGCCACTTCACGCTAGTTTGTAGATTTGTACTCCAAGGTTTCAATTAATATTTGGTGAGTTGTTACATATTGTTGTTCATTCATCATTCCTTCATGCTTTTATTCATTTCAAGGCTTAATTACCAAAATAGGTTTTGACCAAGGAAAACCCCCATTCCCTAACAAACAACATTTTTCCCTCTTTGATGTGTGATTGTAGGTTTTAGGTTAAAGATCAATTGGAGAAAAAAATTGAAAACAAGTTGCAAAGTTGCAAGAAAAGCTGTCAAATCACATAACCTCTTCTACAAGATTTATTTTTCGGATTTCCAACAGTGAACAGCTGGAATCTAGGAGTGCAAATTGAGTAGAAGAGAACCCAGAAAGCATTTTCTAGGAGCCCTAGCTAGGACCCATTCGCCATAAGATGAATGAGTCCTCAATGAGGTCTGAAAAAGCATCTTTGGTGACAGACTTGTACACAACTTTCTCACCCTTCCAAATCTGCATTTTGATAGTTAGTTCTATTAGTTTTTAGGTATGTCTTCCATAGCACACATTTTGTATGAAACTAGAGAAATAGGTGCATCATACCATCTTTGTTATCAATCCATTTTAATCAAACCTTATTTTTCTATGTTTCATCAACCATGAAGGTGAGCCAATTAGACCTGGATCTCCTTCTTTTGAGTGATTGGAAATTGATTGAAATTGATTTTTTATGATTGACCTAATTAGACTATGTGACCTAATATAAATGCAAGATTCTGACAAATAACAGACTGAAACAACAGTTTGCAAACAAATCTGGAAAGTGCAAAAGACTATGTACCTATCCTGAAAAGTTAGTTCTAAGTTGAATAGGACTAGGATACCTAGGGGCGTATGGGTCTCTAATAGGGTATCTTGCTATGCTTTTGGGTCCTCTGATAACAAATCTGAGCTTCTAATTTTCATCTGTAAAGTTGTCAGAATGTCATCGAGTAATTCTATAAATGAGTTTCCATGGCTTGACAAGATTTAGGGATTTGAATGCAACAATGAACAACTTATCTTTCAATCCTCTTCACACCTATAATCTACACATTCAAAGAGAGAAAATATTGGGCCAAGGTGAAGCCACAATAGTGGTTTACAATTTGATGGAGGAAGGAAAACTGAAAAAAAATGGCCCCATGGCAAAAAAATTGGTTTTAGGGGTTCGAATGAACCTACAAGTTCTACCGAACCATAAAGGGGTTCGACCGAACTAGGGTTCGACCGAACCCATCAATCATGGGGCCCACATTTGCCGCCCAAAAAACAAAAGGGAAAATGCATTTTGAGGGGGTTCAAATGAACTAGGGTTTGAATGAACTAGGGTTCGAATGAACCCTGGTTCGCTAGAACCCCCCTGGTTCTAGCGAACCCCCCTTTTCCCTAATTTTTTACTTTGTTCACACAAAAAACCTAATTTTTTACGCTTTGACGCTCAGGTTGAGGATGAAAATGGGGTAATCTTCACAAACCCAATTGGAGTTAGGTAGTCCTCGAAACGAGCTATCCAATGAATATAATTTTAATATGTTTTGGTTTTATTATGTATTTGTTTTTTTAGTTTTATTAAACATAGGTTTTTCGTTGAAAATGAAGGTCTCTATTCTACACATGTGGAAAAATAGCATATTATCAAAAAAAAAATTGGAAAATATGAGTGCACCAGATATTGAAGTCCTTGATCCAAAAAAAAAAAATTGAATTTCAATATATACAAAAAAGTTAGCGTTATCACGATTGCTATGTGAATTGTCATTGGTTTGACTTGAAACTTGATTAAAGAAAAAATATTCAATAAAATACTATATAACCAAGTGCAAGCACTAGATATTGGAGTTACAAATCTAAATTCGAAAGAATTAGAATTTTATCCTTCATGGAAAAAAAGTTATCCATTATACGGTGTGCGTCACTTTTTAAAAATGCTGTTTTTTGAAAAAAACCAGTTTTTGTGGGAGATGGAAAAAGAAGTGCAATTTGGTTCCAAAAATTTTGAAAAAAATATTTTTGGAATCTACAGACAAAATGTGATGAGACTCTAGTTTGCATCATCTTGGTTTAGCCGCTATAGGTGTCCGAATGTGAAGATTTAGTTAAAAATAAAAATTCCAGTGTCCAGTTTGGCCAAAAATTGTAAACCACTATTATGGGATCACCCGCCATTTAGGGGTTTGCCTCAGTCACGCCTTGTGTAAGTGTTTCCACTTCCATAATGGCAATGTCAATGATAAATGGATAGTTGAAAATGAAGGAATGGTGAAATTACAATGTGTTGCAACTCACCACATTTCAATGGCTTCCTTGAAGGACTGAAGTCAAGTACATCACCTCAAGGTCTTGATCTTGCTTGCTTAATTTTCTTGAATGCTTTGGGGACCTAGAAAAGTGTTAGCCTTCACAAAACAATGATAACATGAACACACATAAGCTTTGACATGATGTTAGGGTCTTGAATTGCTACAAAAATTCTTTGAAATGCTACTCTTAACTTGCTTTTAACAATAGTATTTTCTCATGAATGCTTGTTAATTCTTGTTAGATCTCAAATAATGTAATAGCTAGGTATTTATAGGTATTTCTCTAATTTCTTGAGAATTAAATCTTGACAACTAACAATTGAAATTTGAAATTTGAATGTTAAAATGGCCACTCCGACATACCCAAAATTGGGTCTTGACTAAAATGGGGGACCAAGGGCATATGGGTCCTAGCCCTAACTTCCAGGATATTAAGTGTCGAGGGAAAATGACAATTGGATGCATTTATTCAATGCATGCAATCTATCAAAAAATAGTAAACATAGGCCTTGGAATGCATAATTTAGGAAATTAGGTGCTCAATTAGGTCCAATAAATTAAGGGGACAAAATATACTGTGAAATTGTTAAGGGTGACAATTTATAATGCTACATTAGGGTTTTTGGAAAAACTCAAACTTGTCATAGGTTCAAAAGGTTCATGAACCTTGAAAATACCCACCACACATACCTTAAAGACTTGATGGCACTCAAGCATGGTTTTGAAATCACCTCAATTCATCAACACCTTCTTTACTCTTTTCCATAATTTTTTTTGTGATTTATTAAACTTGATTGGGCCACAATCGTAAGTTCAAAACCTAGACCACCTTGTTGACAAACACTAGAAACATTATCAAAGCACTTGAATCTATAAACCTTTCTTAGTTTAGGTAAGTATCCTCGTGGGGGAGATATGGAAAACACCAGAGGGCATACATAGGCAACTTTGGATTATGGAATGTCCATTTAATGTTTCTTGAATCAAATATTTATGATGGACAAATAGGGAAAAGGCAAGAAAGGAACACATACTTAACCAAGTTTTAGGAGTCCTACAAATATGGGCACCAACACCACATATTACAATTCACTTGTATTTATTTATGATAGGTCTTGATGTATTCATTGCATGTTGTCTTCCAATTTTTTTTGTCTAAAACCATTAACTTGGTAACATGAGTTTGACTAAGGGAGAAGATCCTTATCTAGAAAGCTCCTCAAATGTGTATGTTGAAACTAATACTCTCTTTTTTGCAAATTTCGACACTAACGTGAAGCTTTATTTTGTAGGTATAAGAGTCCATAAAATTCCAAATCAATTTCATTCTTGCACTCTATATCAATTTCATAGACCATTGTTGATTTCATAATGGACTATCAACCCTAGATCCATTATATAATATATAAGTGATTAAGTAATTTCCAAAATTCCAAGTTTTATAGATCTAAATTATCTCAACTTTCTCATTTTATATCACACATCATAATTTAAATATTCAACATGTCACAATGTTTTTCATCTTTTTTACAAATTAAAGGTACCTATATTTTTATTATCAATTATTACTATTTTCAAAATTGAAGTCTATATTTATAATTCCCCATCTACTTATTTAGTTAAAGATTTTTACTCCCTTCTGGTATGTTATCTATATAAAATGTATACAGATTTCCAAAATATTAAATACGTTTTTAGAAGGGAAACGAAAAGAAAATCTGAAATGAAATGTAAGTGTTTTCAATGTAACAGCGGCCTCTCTGTTCTCCTTTAACTTTTTATGAACTCTGTTTGAGCTTATTATGATTAACCAAATTTCATCCACGAAATTTTTGGAAGGAGGATTTGAAGCTATAATTCTATGCAAGTAAGACATTAGCTCACTGAGTCTAACATGGTCCCTACATAGGCTATATGATATTAAAAAGCATGGAAACAAACAAAGAATAGATTTTACAGCATAGTAATGTCAGAAATTTAAATCAATAATTTTTTACAAATAATCTTTATTTTTATCCCAGATTTGTTCAGAATGGCCAACAGGAGTATGTACAGATCTTGCAAACATAGCTGCAACTTATTTGCAGTTTCCCTCACTGTTAAACGGCTTATTTCTAATGTGTCAAATAATTGGGATTTTTACATGGACTGGCATTGTGTATGAAATATTGTGATTTGAGATTTACAACAACCGAATTATATGCAGATCTATGCAGCTGACACCAGGCTTTTTCTGTACAGCAGTGAACGGTCTTCAGATTTAGGCCCAGACGAGAGTATGTACAGATCTTACAAACATAGCTGCAACTTATGTGCAGTTTCCGTCGCAGTTAGACGGCATATTTCTATTTACATGTCATGTGTAAAACAATTGGGGTTTTTACATGGACTGATATTGTGTATGAAATATTGTGATTTACAACAACCAAATTATGTGCAGATCTGTGCAGCTGACAACAGGTTGTTTCTGTACAGCAAAGAGATTAAAAATTTGATCCATCTTGAAGATTAGGGCAGGGTACAAGTTCCTCGTCTCATCTCCGCAGTGCCCTGCTTTGGTTGGAATTTCGCCCTACCAATAAACTGCTTTACAGTCGTTGCAATTTGCTCCAGCAGCTCACCCTGATCCCTGAAATATACACAGTGAGTCTTCAATACTCACACAACTTTAAAAAACAAGCAGACATAATTAAAGCAAGGAGTTAATTTCTTGATTTGGTGTCCAAAAATATCCATAACTTTTCTGAACTAAAAAAAATACTCATACAACTAAATCAATAAAATAATCTTCTAATTTTAGGTCCAGAGAAAAAACTATTGATCACTTATCTAAACTCCTAAAAGGGACAACACTCACACAGCTGAATCAATAAATTCGTCTCCTGATTTAATGTAAAAAAGAAACTGTTGATCGCCAAAAAATACATGAAAACAAAGCCGGAGAACAAATAACTTGTATTTTCACCCGTCAAAGATATAGCCCTTGATATATGAAGCCTCAGAAAGGGCCTTCTTCCAATCCTGAAGTACATGGCTCCTAAACTTTACAGTGTGCTTATGAAAGGCTCGAGCATACACACCCTCTTCGTCCTCCATTCGAAGCTCGGAAGGCTGAATTCCATAAAACACAGGAATGATGGGAGCCCCTGTTTTGAGGATGAGTCGGAGCTCCTTTAAGCACCAAACCGACTCTGCATAATTGTGCGAAAATATGACGAGATGAACTGATGCTGAGTGAATAGCTGCTTCTATTGATCGAGGTATGTTGTCCCCAATTTGAATCGAGTTCTTGTCGAAAAAAACCTTAAATCCTTTATTTTGAAGATTATGAAAGATGAGGCTGCCTACGCTTCCCTTCACATCTGTTCCTCTGTGGTTAAGAAATACGTCATATCTAGTTGTGGCGGGAAGCCATGAAGAATGCACAGAGGATTGCTTGTTTCTCATCACACCTGCTCCTTGGTGGTTAAGAAATGTGTCATTTCCAATTTTGGTGGGAATCCATGAAGAATGCACAGTGGATTGTTTGTTTCCCATCGGTAGAAAGGCAAAGGCGTTGGCAAAACGCCACTCTTTGTTCTTTTGGTACTGGCAAAACTCTTTACTCTTCATATAAATAAAGGCTGCGCCATTCAATGTCCGAAACAAGTAAATTTTTGTTACTTAACAGCAGTCCGAAAACAGTTGTAAGTTTAAATGTATGTTTATTCATTAGGTAGATTGCGATTAACACAGAAATATTTTTATATTTATTATCATGGATTGTAGAATTATTATATATATTTAATAATATAGATGTCAATAGTTACGCAACTTAATTGTTTATTTCAAAATATAAAAATATTATGCGCAACAATAAGAAGATTTGATTGGTTTATTAGTTTAATATAGAAGAAAGTCTACCATAGCAAGTAATAAACAAAATGGTCACACTTAAGTCATTTTGAAATTGAAATAATAATAAGATTTGATTGGTTTATAATCTTCATTGATTGTTCTTGAGGACAAGTCCAACATGTAAGACATGTCATCGAAAGACATCATT
The DNA here is from genome assembly GCA_007258455.2 of Sequoia sempervirens. Lineage (NCBI taxonomy): Eukaryota > Viridiplantae > Streptophyta > Pinopsida > Cupressales > Cupressaceae > Sequoia > Sequoia sempervirens. The sequence goes on along the minus strand of VDFB02000003.1, from coordinate 193,462,644 downwards.
TTCCTTTTCTTACCAGATGAGTAAAGGGGACATCAACTTAAAGAGTGCCCAAACACCAATGAGGAAATAGTAAAATATGTGAGATAAATTAAGGTTGCCATGTAGACAAAGCAAATTGGTCAAAGAAAGTATATCATATCCAAATGTTTAACTCCACATAAGAATATCCAAAAAAAAGCTTACATAAGGCCATCAATTAAGAGGAAGGTGAAGATGTTAATTGTCCACTTGAGGATTAAATCACATCGCGAGAGTCAGTAAATAGACTATACTTAAAGAAAAATTGGAAATGAGAACATGCAAATTTTGCAGCCCAAATTGTGGTTACAAAGTACCACTTCATCATGGAGTGTGTAGCCTTCACTAAAATTTGTATCAAGTACAAAGACAACTTGAAAGTGGACAACCTAACCACCTTAATTGAGGAAGTAAGGCTAAACAAAATGACAACTCTTTTGGTCAAGATCCACAATAAAAAATTCAACATCAAAAAAGATTTAAAATTTTCTCAAAATTACAAATATTGACCTAATAAATTACTCGGTCTTATAGATATTATTAAAATAGGGGAGAGGAGCATGTTTCAATAGTTGATAGTAGTTGTTTATATAATGTCCAATATTTTTATAAATATTAGACCACTAGTTGTGACTTTAAAGTTGTTAGTGTTGATGATGACTACCCATAATTAAACAAAATGTATTCCTTTGATCTAAAAAGCAACCAATCATGTGATTCCACATCAGCACTCAATAAAACATGTGTGAATGCACAAGTATTGGTCTCACTTTTTTTTTGGGCCTTTTTGGACACCTTGATAAAAAGCATGCTGATGTGGCATCATATTTGATGATGTGGCCCTAAAACCTTAGTCATAAGTAGGGGACTTGCCAAGTAAGCTGCTGTAAAAAAATGGGAGTGATTTGAAATTTCCACGTAGGATAATTAGAAGCGCAAAGTTAGGGTGCACAACTACTAGGTCCTCTCCCCTATTTCATTTAATTTCATTTCATATTTAAAATTGCATCATTTTGATAATATATATTAACTAAGATAGTGTCAAATGTGGTCTTTAATTAAACCACACTTCTATTAATAAAATGCAGTATCATAAAACTAATAAAAATAAAATTTTATTCTAAAAAATAATTCACACTTAATAGAAACAAATATTGTAATTTATATATGTAGGATTCCTTTAAACAATTTTGCTTTTGACCCGAAGCTATGAATCAAGGAGGTCACAAATGGGGGACCTCATCCCCAATTTAAGCATTCAACAATAACACTATAGTGGGGTTTGAACTTTGATGAAAAGAACAACACCTCAACAACTTAACCATCATACCATGCCACTATTGACTTTTTATATAATTTTTTAATAACTATATATTTAAAATTATTTTTAAAATATTTAAATATTTTTTATTTTATTTAAAAAATTATGTTTTACAATAAAAAACCCTGAATACAACTAAGTACCGGACCACGAAATTTGCCCTGAATTTCGTAGTTAGTGCATAGTGGGGACAATTATGGTGAGGAATTCTAGTTCATTAGGACTCTACGTGAGTATCGGTGACGTGGAATAATCATTTACACACAATTACCAATCTAGTTCCTGTCTTTTCCACAAGTTACGTACTCGCTTTGATTTGTGGGACTCAAATATCAAAACACGGGATGTTTGGAAAAAATCATGTGGCTGATTTGAAGTTGAAGCACGAGCCACACACTTTATCCATAGCCTAGTCATTCGGGATGAACACTTTAGTTGGACCAATGTAATGAACAGGTGTTTTGATTTTTGGAAAAGCATGCTTTTTCTCATAGAGTAGAACAATTCAGGTGACGAATATTTGAAGGTCAAAAATGATAAGAAATTTCATTCATCAATAAATTCAATCCATGTAAACAAACACACAAATCATTGTCAACTAAATCCCTTGCTCAAGTTCTAGTCAATTGATGACTTTAAGTTTCCAAGAAAAAACATCATTAGAAAAATGTTTCATCAATTGTGGGTAGTCAAAAAATATAGAAGAAAATCCAACATAACTAGTACTAAGCAACAAGAACAAGTAGGCATGGTCATTGGGCAATCTCGACCAATTTAATTGATAGTCACACTTAAATAAATCTAAAATCTAAACCCTATCAATTTCATTTTATCCTTTATAAAAACATATGCAATGCTTGTCACAAACAATTTTGATCATTGATTTTTTTGTACCATTAGATAATTTCATGGGACTAAATTATTGGTGTGTATAACCACACACAAAAAATCTTATCAACTAACAAGGAGGTGCAATAGTGAAATTTGAATACACATGGCATTTCCCATTTAGTTTTGTGGTTATTTTAAGTGTCTTGATACATGTACATAGTGAAAAATGGTGTAATTCTATGTGAAGTTGGGTTCATTCTCCTAACCTTTTACTTCTCCACATACACACATCCCCATACATTGTACTTTATTCTTACATGTACACATACATTCACCTTATCCTTGCATGTTACAACACATTTACATATATACCTACCTCCATATATTCATTAAGCACTTAGATCTAACCATTTCATTGCCCAAGGTCGTGTCTACAATCATGAGGGTGACATATGGTCATAGACTTGACTATTTCCTTTCCAAAATTTGAAATGTAAATTTGGCCAACCTCCCTCCTTTATTTTCCAACTAGATATTGCATGACCTATAGATATAAAAAAAGGTAGAAGACACAAAGGCACACTAGATGTAAGCAAAAGAGTAGAATTCCATGTGTGTTGAGATGAATCCAAATTCGATGGACTAGTTTGCAAAGGTAAGCTTCTCCCAAACATACAAACTTGTCCTCTAATAGAGCCCAAATCCATACAAGAAGCTAAGACATTTATCTAATAAAGAGACATCATTTTTTTAATATACTACTATTTGATATCAAAATATTTATTGTTGGTACACACTCTTCAATTATAGAGCTAATTATTAGCCTCCTCAATATTTACTTTCCTGATTTATTTTTTGTAAATTATCTAATTATTATTCCTAGTTGTAAATATTTAATCTACGTTTTTTTATGCTCATGTTTATGGATCTTATTGGATAAGCCTAGATTGACACAAAGAATTTTTATTTTCTTTTACGTTTTTGGAGAACCTATTTAATCCTACATGACCTGTCTTTCTAAGGTTTCTCACTACATGAGTTTACATTCTATTATTAGATTTGAACTTCCTTTTACATACTTTTACTTCATTGACATCTCTTTCTTATAGGATTTGGTGCTTATTTCTATCACTTTCTATTACCTATTATACCTGCCTTTACATTCTTTTAAGGCTTACAATTCCTATCTTCCATTAAGAAGAAATGTTTGATTAAACTCTAATATGGTAGCTCATTTTGAGAACAAAGACATCTTTGATAGTGTTTATATTGAGATCAACGTAGGTGACCAAAAATATTTTATGATCATGATGCATATGTTGCTCAATAGTATTTTCATTTGATTGGACAAGCCTTCATAAATACATTCATGCAAGTTGAGAATCCTAACCGATTAGTGAATTTATTTTATAAGGCATTAACTTGGGTTGTCCTCGTGATTTTTTTTTAACAAGATCTTGGATCCTTAATACATCTTCTCATAGTTTATCATTCAACCCATCTCCTTCTTCCGCCCTTGTCGTACCACTTTTATAGCCATTGCCACCATTAATCCTACTATTTCTATCATCCCTACCTCATTCCTTATGAATTATCCAAAGGATATACTCATTTCATCACCCATATTAATACTTCCATTCCTTCTAGCATCCTACCTATGTCCACGAATTACTTCCATTTCCACTATTATTACATCTTTCAATCATGCTACCCATATTATCTCTCCATCCCAAGTTGTATCCCTATTTCTCATGTTATGCCTAGCCAATTCACCATTTATACGCCTCTTACATCCCAAACCCTCCTCACCCATTCTAGCATTTCCCATACTTATGAAACTCCTATTGTTCCCACTACCAACTTAGATACACTAGTGTAAGAGATTGTAAATCTAAAGAAGATAATATTGCATACAATCCTCCACATTACATGTATTTAGATTTTGAGGCTGTTACATACCCATAGATAGGATATTTGGCCCCTTGTTTAAAAGTTAATATGGATCTTAGATTCACCCATTTTAATTTATTTTAGTGTGTCAAAGGACACAATGAGCACATTAATTATTGTGTTCTAAGATTTTAATTCTTATGCTCTAAATTTATTTTTCCCTTGCATGGTTTGAATTTCAAAATATATTTTAAGGAATTACTTAAACTATTTGTGGATAATGTATATCTAAATAGCTCTACATCTTTCATGGACATGTGGGCACATGTGAAGTGTTGAGTCCAAATTGCTGGTAGGAAATATCATCAAGTATGGCTCATAAAATCAAAATGCATCATTATATCCTTCAAAATATCTAACGTCAAACAAATTTTCAAAGAGCACTAACATAAATTAAAATGTGAATCAAATGGATACTAGATCTAGTTTCCCATCTTTTAAAGAAACCACCCAGGTTAATAACTTTACTAAGTTACAAGGATCTCTAAATGATGGGTTATAAATTTTACTGAGCACTAACTTGATTACTATTCCTCCAAACCATTTGGATCCTAACAAAAAACTTCTTAGAGGCTACGATGATAAAGCTAAGGGGAACCATACACAATCATGTATAGGTCCCAAACATAAGTTACAAGATCTTATAAACAACAACATGATTCATATAGGCATTAATGATAATGGAAATATTTTAGTTTCACTTACTAACAAATGATTGGGAATTTACACCAATTCTTTTCTAGATCATAGAAATAATATAGAGGTACATGATAATATTTGTGTGGATGATATGTAAAAGTATAATGATGCTTTGGATGATGTTAATTTTGAATATCGTGATACATCACATACATGTGATTTTATGAGAATAATTGATACTAATGATGCATCTTCATCATCTCCTCCCACTATAGCAATTACATTATTTGACGTACAAAGATACCATAAACTAACCACTATGTACCATTGTATATCTTTGGAGAAATTTAATATGAATATGTTGTTATGGATATTCTTGTTTATGTTATTGGTGTAATAAGGTATTTTACCTAACTAGTTCACCTTCACATGTTAAGTTTACTTAGGTCCTAGGAATATTGCTAGAAGTCTTAGTCAACACTAGATATTATCTTATCTTATGTCATTTACTCCTTATGTCCTAGGTAATTTAATGTTTGATGTCTCATATCATAAGATTAAGACACTTATCATAATTTTTTCTAATCCTATGTCTCACCTTGGCTATATAACTAAGGGGCTCTCATTTGTAATTGAAGTAATATAATTATAATCTATCATTCACATCCTTTGGTAGAATAACATTATTCTCTCATTGCTTATCTCTCTTGTAATTTCATAGAACTTCCTAGCTCTTTAGTGGCTACAATCTTTAGCCAAATCTTGCATGGTGTGGAGTTTTATATACCAACTCTTACAAATGCAACCAAAAAATATAATATATGTGTAGCATCATAAATTGTCACCCTTGACAATTTCACACTAGGTTTAACTCCCTTCTATGTGCTTGGACCTAATTGAGCATTTAATTTTTTTGTTTTACTATTATTTTAAAAAAAATAGGATTAAATTGAGGATTATCATTTAACATACATTTATTGAAACTTATGGCCCTAAAATGGGTCTAGACTAGGGTGCCCAATGCCACTATCTAGCCTATTGTGGCTCGATTTAAAATATGTTGGTGCTGAAATTTTAACATTTGAAAATCCAAAGTCATTTGTTAGTTGTCAATAATTGATTAGAAAGAAATTAAATAATTTCTTATAAACACAAGTCTTTTTCACCATTTGAAATCCTAGAAAGTCTATTGAGCAAATTGAGCATCCCAAAAGTAGTCAAAGAAATTCAAGGGCAGAATTAGCAGTATTATTAAATTGCTTTCATCAATTAAGATCAAGATTATAAGACATCAAAAAGAAGGAAAGAATCATGTGAAGGGAGCTATTATGATCAATTAATGCCATTTTATGAAGATGTATTGAGTTATCCTCTACATGTTATCTACAACATTTTTATGTTTTGTGAACTAACCTTTTGTAGGTCTATCAAGAAATCAAGACATCCATTGATCAATATTTGTGGCAACTTGTGGTGTGGCACCACTTCATCAAGGATTTCACATTGAAAGGTAACATTGTCATTTGGATCATTTATCATTTCAGTCAATTATTGTTTTAGCCTCTACCTAACCTAGGGTACATGCCCTCTTGATTATCATCATTTGTTGTATGTGGAGGTAGAAATAACAAAATTGAGTTTGACTTAGGCATTCCCCTATACAACACAACATTCCCCCTCTTTTTATGTGTGCAGGTTAGATCCTGAAGTTTCAACATGAGATAGTCATAGGAAACACAAAGTATATTGCAACCTATAGTTTGAATTTTTTAGATCTTGAAAAGAAATATCTCAGTCTAGGGCACATGGCATCCCTGTCTCTATAATTCAACCTCAACTTTCGATCATAGGTTCCTCTTCGTACCTCATTCTTAGATCTAACATTGTTATGTGGTTTTCCATTTTCATTCATGTGATAAAATGTATTTTTTAGATTTAAGGTTACATGTCAAATAGGCTTGTTAAAACACACTTCAAATCTGCCATCCTCACAACTCAAAAAGGACACAAAACCTAGGAGATTGGATCTCCCTTGTGGTAGTAAGCTAATCATCAACCCTAGTTGGTCTTGTGTCCAAATGTGGTGTCAAGTGAAAAGAATATAATCCTACTTGGATCTATGATCACTTTTAATCCGTCACATTTTGGTGAATGTGACTTATCCTACACTTGTAATTTTCTAAAAAAAATTACAACATAAAATTTGAAAACTAATTCAAAAATCTAGGTTCTTTGAAGATCTTGTTGCTAATTTGCATTTTGCTTCATTTTCCAAGCTATGCATTTGCATTCTTTGATCATTATACATTAAGAGAAAAATTGTAAATATTTTGAATTATATTACATAATTTTAGATCTAGTTTTCCTTGTTTATGGCTTAGATTTGAGTTATTCCATTGTGAAATTTGAGTGTAATCTTAGGTTGCTTTCATTTGTCAAAATTGCATGCATATTTTAGTAAAAAGTATTGAAAAAGTGTAGAATTGAATAGCATTTTCATTTCAAAGGATCAATTTAAGTATTAATCTTCTACATGTTTTGGAAATCAAAAATATTTTAAATTATGAAAATTATCATTTTAAAAATTTGGATTGCCTTAAAAATAAAAAATTTTATGCATGCTTATGTATTTCACATAGAGAAATTAGGTTTTTAGGCATTTATAGAAATGTGTTTGCATTCATACCTGAACCTGTGCAATCTCAAACCCTTAGAAACTGTAGTTCATTTCTAGATTTTGAAAATTATAAAATCTTGCCTCTCTAGTTTAGGGTGCCCAATGCCTTTGTTCGGTCAATTTGACATCAAAATATTTATGTAAAACCCTATTTGTTGTCTCTATTCAGTTTCGATTTTAGTTTTTGGAATCAATCCTAAAATTTCCTGATTTTGTTGTGCATTACTAGCTTGATCCATAGAACATGGCATAATGTTTTCCTTACAAAAATATTGTTTTATCATATTCAATGTCTTATTGTCAAACTTTATTAAGCAGTTTAAAGAATTTTTCTTACAAGCATATGAAAACGAGTTTTTCTCTCCTCTTTTGTTATTTTTCTTTGATCCCTCTCCCAATATCTCTCCTAATTATGAGGGTATCTTAGTACAAGAGGATGCATTGAGAGCCAATCTCCTAGGTTTTGTGTCCTTTTTGAGTTGTGAGGATGATATATTTGATATCTATTTAAACAATCTTATTTGACATGTAATCCTAGATCTGAAAATGCATTTTATCACACATGAAAACATAAAACCACATAAAAAAAAAAGATTTGAGAATGAGGTACAAAGAGGAACCTATGATTAAAATTTGAGGTTGAATTACAAAGACAATAATGTTGGGCACCCTAGACTGAGATGCTTCCTTTCAGGATTTGAAACTCTAAACTATAGAGCTCTTGTAATTTGCTTTGTGTTTCTTGTGATAGTCTCCCTGCTAAATCTTCTAGATCTAACATGTGCACATAAAAAGAGGGGGAAATGTCATGTTTTATAGGGGCTTAGTTAATTCAAACCCCATTTTGGTATTTCTACCTCCACGTACAACAAATGATGATGATTAAGATGGAATACCCAAGGTCAAGAAAATTCCAAAACAATAATTGACTGAAATGATAAATGATAAATGATAATGTTACCAGTGATATGGAATCCTTGATGAAGTGATGCCACACCACAAGTTTCCATAAATCTTGATTGATGGATTCCTTGATTGCTTGATAGACTTACAAAAGGTTAGTTTTGTAAACACTTAAAATTGTCTTGAATGATATTACACACTATAATCTGATTACTGACATCATTTCGTCGAGTATGTGCAGGATCATGATGGGCCAAAAAGTGGTGATATGATGGGTTTTTGTAGGGTATGTGGCTGGCGATTTTGTTTTTACCCAAAATTGATGAAACGAAAAGGGTTTTTAAAGGGGATTCTCAGCTTTCCACCAAAATAAATTATGCTTTACTTTGAATTTAATAAATAATTATTATTTATTTTCTATTTGAATTACAACTAAAGTCCTGATTGATAGGTTGATTGAAAAACATCTATAGATTTCAAATGTCATCAAATTTTTTGAATCCAAAATATGCATCACATTCTATGCTTCACATACTATAGGATTAAAAAAAAAGAAATGAATTTCATGAAGTTTTGACCAAGTTAAGGTGGTTAGACATACAAGTTTTTTTATTTTTGAAAAGTTGTAATAAAAAAATCATAATTAATTATTTACCTAGAAAAAAATTACAAAAAATTATGTATCACATCGGGACATGAGTCCTCTACTTATATCTAAAATATTATAAAAAAATATTATCATTTTATTGTGGTTAGGGTGGTCAGATAGATACCTACTTCTTATTTTTTCCCTGAAATTTAAGTACTACTGCATTGAAATGTGAAATTTTCACCAAATAGATTTAAAAATAAAAAAATAAACCTAGTAGTTTAGAAACTACATTCAATTTTCTACAAATTCTATTCTTACATATTTTTGAAATAATATAGATAACTTATTCAAATTTTTAAGTCAATTTTCCTAACTCTGGTTTTTTTGAATTTTTTGCCACTTAAGGGCTTGTTTTTTCCATGATGATCCTGCAGATACCCTGTCCTGAATTTCATCTTCTTTTCACCTGTTTGATTAAATAAGCCTAGTTATTTAATTAAATGCATCATTTTCATCTATTAATATAATTGATTTAATTAGGTTAATTCACCCCCTTTCATCTTCACCTCTCATCCTATTAGATTAAATAATACAAATTATTTAATTTAAACACATATGTCCTCTCATTTAATTAAATAATCCTAAATTATTTAATTAAATGTCATTTTGCATCCCCTTTTTATTAAATAAACTAATTATTTAATGAGAATTTTTTTCCTCATATTCCTCAACTTGCACAATTAAAACTTAGTTTTAATTACTAATTACTAATTTTCCTCACCCATCCACTTGCATCTAGGGAATATTTCAAAGGAATATTCTTGTATTTGGCTCCAAAAAATGGAATATTCTTTCCTAACAAACTTTGTAACACACTTTCAAAGTTGTTACATAGTGTGTTTGTTTGAATCATTATGAGCCCTTGATGGTTTCTTTGATCCATGTGATCTTTGATTCTCATCCATTGATGAGAATCCTTGATCCATGTCTTCACCCTTGATTCCATCTTGACCATTGATTGATCAAATTGATCCCAACCCTTGATTCTTTATTTGATCTCCTATAAATACTCACCATTTGGAGAGAAATAGATCCACTTCCATGAAAGAAAAGTTATGTTGCTCGTTTGAATACTATCTCTATTCATACTTGCACCATTATCAAGCTTTTATATCTTTTCATCCACCCATAGCATCATTTTATCAATTTTAGCTTAGTTTATCAACAATGGAGTTCAGTTAATTGTTCATTTTATCTAAGGGATTGGGAAAGGGTCGTTATTCCACATCAATACGACACCACTCCCCTAATGGGATAAGGTTTGGAGTTTTAGATTAGGTTTCTTTTAAGCTTTCATGTTTAGAACAATTTCTTAGTTTTCAAAGCTTTCAAACATCTCATTGGGATTGTAGCTTAGGGGGTTAAATAATGCTTAAATTCATTAGGATCTGGTGTATTTAACCTATACTATGATTACAATCACATTTTGGCATTACGAGGGCTTTACTAACTTTTTTTGATGAATTTCTCTTAATTTTTTGTGAGTTGCAAGTTCCAAAAAAATGGCAACGCTTTTGATGGCTATAGCGACGCATTTGAGACACGTCGTTATATAGCAACACACTTGATTTAAATACATTGACACATATTTTAATTATGATGATGCATATTTAATATGTTGATGCACTTATCTTTTTTTGATATCACAAATTTAAATATGGTGACACGCACCATATAGCGATGCATTTGATGCCACTATTTTTGTGCAAAGTGATGCACTTAAATTTCACCGAAGTGACACACTTTGAATTTAGTGAGACATTTGATTTCAGCGACGCTTTTTACTGGTAAAAAATAGAGAGTCAATTTTCATGTGTGTTTTAAATTCTCAATTTCACATACTCTCTGATATTTTACTGACATCTAGGTTCCTTTCTGAGGCTATCTAGTTTTGTAGATTTGGAAAAAACTAGAAAATTATTTACCCTAACTTGTTGGGGTCATAACTTTCTACTTGGTGCTCAAAATTTGAATTTGTTTGCACCATTGGAAAGGTCTCCAAGAGTACTAATTTAATCCCTAAAAAATAGTGCCTTCAATAGTCATTTTTTAGGGACTGACACAAGTTTCAACCCTAAATTCTGCTTCGAAGGCCTCCAAAAATGTGATTTACTAGAACATAAAAAAAATTGAAAAAAAAAAAAATATTTTTATTTTTGATTTTTCTTAGTTCTAGTTATTATAAAAGTGTTTAAACACTTATGGGACAATTATAACCCATCATATGTTGCTTTTATTTATGTTTTAGGACCACTAAATTTCCATTGGGCTTAAGATTCACTTTCAAAGTTGGTTAAAATTGAACCCATACAACCTCATTTTGCAATATCGGTTAAAATTGGACAAAACAAACAAACATTTCTATTGGTGCTTAAAATGAAGTCATTTTTCTATGTTGGGTTAAAATGAATGAGTGTTTGATGTGCTTTTTTTTCTTGTATACACTTGTTGTGTGTATCCACTTCCCTTGTGCTTTGTGCGATCTTGGGTGAAGAGAAACACTCAAGCGTACTTTCTTATTTTGAGTCACCCACTAGAATTTTGCTATGTATCCTCTCCCCTTGCGCTTTGTGTGATCTTGGCTGACGAGAAATATAATTTTTCTTGTTAGGAAAGGTCCTATTGTGAGATACATCCTACAATGGAGAACTCACAAGCGACTCTCAAAATAAGCACGTTTACTGGTGTGCTATATAAATTGTTGCAAACATGAAAAGTAAGTAGCTTCAATCCTAGGCATATAACATATTGCACCTCATCCTACACCTTAAGTAGAAGGGAACGGTTAAAGAGCCTTAAGTGGCCAAGCAAGATGAAACAATATGCATTTGGGTGTTCACGATTTGTTGTCATTAAAAACCTTTGTGTAGTGGCCAACCAAGTCCATCTCTAAAGCGTTCTTTAAAGTGGTGAATTAGAATTTACTTCCAAGAATTTACTTACCAAGTTTGATTTGTGGGTTAAGGCATAAAAATCTTAAAGAGAATGAACTCTTTTGCTTTTGACTCCTCCACAAGTTGCTTGTAAAATCATCCCTTTGAGGCATGAGGTAAGCCCGACAAGAAGAAATGTACCCACTTGAGCTAGGAATGTTATTGCTTGAGAGTCAATTTAACACGTTACTTGGTTTCAAAACAACTTAAACACACATCAATAGGTTCATCAAATTTTAAACCCTTTATATTAAGTGTGATACCTTTGAAAAGTCCTATATTGCTACTCGTCCCTAAGGATTTTATCTTTAGAGGCTTCTAAATATTTGGACTTATATCTTAATTCACATTTTCTAAAGTTAACATAGGGAACTATGGCCTTAGCTTCTTGATTGTCACATAATGGAATTTGTAGAATGAAGGTTTCTTAGACATAGACATTTTAGTTTGAACATTAATTAATACTTTCTTGATGTGGTAATGAAGCAATCTCACAAAATCAAATATTAAAATTAAATGAACACCCCACACATTGGTCTTATGGTTGATAAAAATTGAGACAAGAAAAGTATTGCAAAATGATTTAGTTATACTATCAAAATCATTGAGTTCTTAAGGTTTTATCACTTTAGAGGTATAGCATGTTTCTCACCATCCTGGTCTTGTAAAAAAAAGGTCCATTTTGAGTTAACACATTTTGGGTCAAACATTTCATCCATCTTCATCACATTTGACATTCCACATCATAAACAACTTTAGAAACTTTTGGACACATCAACACTGTTTAGACTTAGGCAATTATCAAACCAATCCGCTAACTTAGCTATGTTGTGTGTGAAATGGATCCTTTTCCATTCACTTAGTTGAGTTAGTTATCACATTTTGGACTAGTTTATCTTAAAGGTCAAAATTCTACCGTAGAGATTTACAAGTTCATTAAGTACCTTTTATCCAAGACATCAAAACATCAAACCTTTTTGTCTGAAAGTGTTGTCCAAAAGTTTAGAAACTTCATTCCCCCTATCATTCACCCTTTTCATCATCCACTCACACCATTGGTCCAAAACAACTTAGAGGGTCCCTTTTGCCAAAATTTGAGTCAACTAGGGATTTTCAACAATATAAATCTCAACACACTTCTCCCATAGTTGACCCACAATTTATGGTTACAACAAGTTCACAACACAAGAAAAACATGGAGCAAACCAAAAACAAATCTACCACAAGTGATACTATCCCACAAGAATTTTATCCAAGGAGCCATTCTACCCCCTCACAACAACCACAAAATCCATTAGACAAAGGGTATGAGGTATAAGATGTCACAAACAACCCACTTGAGCTCACTAAGAAAGAATTCCTTGATTATAAACAAGATCATCAAACCTTAGAGAATGTGGTTTACATCCCCCCAACTTTCATCGCACAAACCTTGGCACAAGGATTGACTCCATCTACAATTCAACCAACTTCATCCCTTGTACCAAGTCAAACATCAACTTCTAGTATTGCAACTAGAATTGTCACCGACCTTGGTCAGAGTCTCCCTTTAGGAGGTAACACAATTTTGGGTACTCAAAATACCAATCTTCCCCAAAACACAAGTTAGACACCAACATTTGGTGCCCGCCATTTTTCCACCACTGTTTCTCAACATCCCCTGCATCCATACACACCACTTACATTCTATAACAACACAACAACCACAAAATTTTAAGTGCAACCATCTTTTTCCATCACCACAAGTACCCAAAGTGTGCCCAACGTTACACAAGGTAATGTTAACCAAGTGCCTCAAATAGGACAAAAAGGACATGTTAACACCCTCACACAAATTCAACCCTTAACAAGTGGTTCCAACAACCCCATTGACACATTGAAACAAGTGGTTACCCAAACTACTCTAGTCAATGCACCATCCACATCAATCCCATCTATCATCAATCCAACTCAAAGAAACACATTGATCACAAACCCCATCAACCAAGGTAATACCTTGGTCCCACAACAAACACAAAAATGAAACCCTTAACACATAGGTCAAGGGAACCCTTCTAATCAATTGATCCAAGGTCAGAATATTCCATTGACATCACAATACCAAATGGAGCCACCATCATCTTTACCATTGGTCCCCCAAATCAAGAAAAACCAAATGGAGCCCCAAAACTACATTCCTCCATCCCAATCAATAATTTTATAAGGAATGATAGAAAAAACAATCAACAAACACTCACCACACAACAACCATCTCAAGTCAACCCACAACCCACTAATACCATGATCACTCAAAATACATCTCACATATCCCAATATCAAAACACTTACATTGCATTGAACACAACAAGCTCACACTCTAGCTTTGCAACAAGCACAACAGGCTTATCAATAAGTGTTGCAGCAACAAAAATCCCAACAACAAGTGTTTCTTGCATACCAACAACAACAATCCCAAAAACAAGTGTTTCTAGCACAACAACATGCTTAACAACAAGTGCTTGTGCAACAACAACAACAACAACAGGGTTTGTATTTTAATTCCTAATAAAACATCATGAATCCAACTACACAAGGAGCATATACACCACCACCTCTATCACCCTCACCTTCACAATATCTAAATCCATCCTACACGCCTTACAATACCCCATCATATCAAAATTCCACTTACACCTTATCCACCATCCCACAGTACACCACATATGCTCCTCCACCAAATCCACAAGATGATGTATCTTCACAAATCAAGGTGCACTCACACAATAGATCTAGGACATTCAAATGGGAAAAACCAAGAAACCACATATGTAATAGAACGTGTGTCCTTACCCCTTCAATAGGAACATAGTGATGGTACTTTTTCCACCTGGTTTTGAGGTTCCAAAGTTTGATAAATACAAAGGAAGGGGAAATCAAGTGGATCACATCAATGAATTCCAAGTAATGTGTATGGAGGTGGCTTACAATGATTCCTACTCAATGCACCTTTTTCCATGTAGTTTGGAAGGGCTAGCAATTGATTAGTTCTCACAATTGCTTCCGGGAATTCAGAACTTCTAATAGATAATCGATAGGTTCATAGATCATTTCTCCTTCAATCTTGGCATGGATGTGAGCTTGGAATATTTGTATACCCTCAAGCAAAACAAGAGGGAATCCTTCACAAACTTCCTACAATAGTGGAGGCAGTGAGCTAGCAAGAGTAAATGGCCTATCCTTGAAGAGCAACAAGTTGAAATCATCATTGCTAATGTTGATACAGAGTTATCCTTTCAATTAAAGATGCAATGTGTCACATCTTATTATGAGCTTATCCCTAGGGCCCTCAACATTGAGAGAGCCCTAATCGCACAAGGGAGCACACAAGTGTATAAAGACAATCACCCATCCACTAGTTCTAATGACAAGCCCCACTTTTGGGCCAAGAATAAGAATGTTACTAGTGATCTTGTTGATGCAAAGGTGGTCTTAACTGCTCCTAGGCAAGCAAACACCCAAACCATGAACACACAACAACCATTCACACCACCGCCAAACAATCAACCAACAATCAACACTACAAACACTCAACATGGACCACAAAGAACAAACAGTGCTCCTAAGCGACAATTCACTCCCTTAGGGGAACCTAAAGAGTATATGTTGAAGAATTTGATACAATCTAACCTTATCATACTCCTAGATTTCTCAAACTATCAAGTGCCACAAGTCAAACCTCCTAGTTATAGAGACGATCATTTTTGTGAATTTCATCAATACAAAGGTCATAACACACAAAATTGTTTTAGACTCAAACATCTAATACAAGATCTTATTGAAAAAGGAGATATTGATGTCAATCAAAAATTTGGGAATGAAAATCTGAAAAATTTACACAAATCCTATACCTAATCATGGAAAAAAAAAGATTCAGGAAAGGCATCAACTTCAAACAACATAAACCATACCCATGATACCATAGTGGAACATATTTGTGTTATTCATTCATCACAACATGAGGAATTAGACACGTATCAAGATATTGTTTTAAAACAAAGTCCAAACCCATCAACAATGTCTAGTGATATTTCATACCGTAATGGCGTCAAGTATGTATCAGATTATGATATCTCTCCCACATATGACTTCATGATTGGGCATGTTGAAGAAGTTCTAAATGAGCAAGAAATATCCCTTACTGCACCCATACCCATAATTTTTTACGAAGAGTCTTTTACTAATGATATAGCATCCACCCAAGGATCATGTCAAGAAGAGGCTCTTGAGGATAACGAAAGTTACTCTGAATAGAGTCAAGATCAGGAACCCCTATCCCTAGAGTTTCACCAAGAGTTGAGAGACGTCTTTCAAACCATTTTAAACTCCAAAGATATCCCCAATATCACCCCTGAGATGTTTCTTTCTAATGGACATATAGACATTCTTCATCCAAAAAAAGAATATCCCACTCTTGATATTCCCACACAAGAGCAAGTAACAGTTGAGATTATTGATTCTTACAATGATTGTGCATCATCAATATCTTTTGAATCAACACCATCTTTTGAAGCAGTATCAACAGATAACGATGTCATAGAATTAGATAAAATAGTTCATATTCCTGAATAGTAGGAACCCATAGCAATATCATGTGTTCATGACAAGTCATATTCAGTGGCTATAGATAAGAGGATACATTATTAGGGTAAAGAATTAGGTATTTTTAATACCTTCACAACATTGGGGGAAATCTTGTCTAATGAAAACATCAACATATGGGGCACAAAGTATCCTAATGGGGAAAATATTGTTAACACTACAACTAGTTGTATCATGAATTGTCATCCACCCATCATCTCATACACAAATTGGTACCAACATAAAAAGAAAGATTCTTATCAAAGCAAGGAGAAGATCATCAAAGAAAATGAAGTAGTAAAGCAAAAGGGACAAAGCAAATACAAATGGATACCAAAGAAAAATAAAGAAAATCATCCCTCAAAAACTCCATTAGTCAAAGAAACTATTGGGAAAAATGAAAAAGGGGATTGTATCCATCAAAAGTGTCCTCAAATACAAAAGCAGGCTTCTCAAGCAAGGAACGAAGTATATACAATGGTTGGTCCTAATTCCACAAAAACCTTCATTCCCACCCATTATTTCCCATCTTCCCAAGTTTGGAGAGTCAAAGGTTCCAAACCATTGACCAATCCATCCCATATTCCTTCATGCATGACACGGTACACTCTATTCATGTTATCCAATTCTTGCATTGACCATGTGTTGACAACTACAATTCATCATAAGGATTTCAAAAGCACTCTATCGTGATGTGCACACATAGACAAGGTTAATTTCGGTTTCCACAAGACAGATCAAAGTTCTCAAAAGTTGCATTCAAGTGCTCGTGTCTTAGAAAAACAACTTCTTCAAGCAAGATATCATTGGCATGTTATGATAGTGGCCTCTACATCAATACCACTAGGTGGTTCAATGTTATGATATTGAAACTTGAAAAATAATTGATGAAGCCTCTTGAAATTAAATTTCACCTTTCCAAAATACTTTAGGAAGCAATAATGCAAAAAAGGATGATTATGCAACTAAATCTAAAAAAAAATGAGCAAAAAATTGTACACCTTATTGGGCATTTTGTGGTGGGTTCTCACTCCAAATCATAGCCAAATGAATGCACCAAGAGCTATCACATCTTACACAAGTCACCACAACACTACATGTAAGATAGCCTCTCCACAACCCGCGAGTCTTGCTCACAACAACCAAAGGGAGTGCAAAGCCATTTACATAGCTAAAAAATACCCCACATTGCCAATGTGGGATAATTTTTCTAGAAATCTACTTTCCAAACGGGCCCACCTCCACTTCAATGTAGCTTTGAACCCCTGAATAAATATTTATTGCAAACTTTGTAAATTTTAAAGTTTGATAAATTTTTGTCCTCCCAATAGGTCGTGGCTTCATAGATATAGAATCATGTCAGCAATCACAAAATTCATGGCAAAAAATGAACATCACACAACCTCTACTTAGAAATTGTGCCTAAGATTCCAGTTACATTGTCCATCTTTGCCCACAACGATAGAATGCTCTTGCAATCGAAGCATACGATCAGTCACTCCATTGTTCACAAACAAATAATTTATGAGTTGCTTCCAAATCATGACAAATTGGGTGCAAAATGCAGGTCATTGGAGCTTTTCAAAATGCATGTCTTTGAAGCTTCCAAAGCATGCCTTTGCCCTCCTTTCATGTGGCCTGCCAAGGGTGCAAATGCCTCTCAATTTTTCGTGCGGGTAGTATGAAAGTCTTCCACAACCCGTCACACAGCTTGTGTGAAGGCCCTCAATAGTGTCCACCAAATGATGAATTGGTTTGAATACACAATCAACAAACTAAATTTGTAGTGCGTGATGAAATGTGGGGGTCTTCATAATAGACTTCAAATCAAGGGTTGTGGCTAGAAATACATCGAGCCTTTGGGGGATAATGTGCCTGTGAGCAAGTATGCAGCCTCTTTGCTGGATCTCCTTGACAAAAACTGTCCTAAAGGGTGAGCAGGAGGAGGAGCTCTGATACGATGTAGGAGATGGTAGCTCCTTCCCAAGATCCTCAACCTATGAAAACAAACCACCCTCATAGATACACGAGAGAAGCATAAAGACTATTTTACCAAAATACCAAGATGATATTTAGCAAAATGAGATGCTAAAATACATGTAGTGTAAAGGCCTTTTAAAGGCATGAGAAATGAGATGGGTGAAAAACTACTTGATGTACGAGAAAACTACCTAAATAATTATCCCTAAGTTAAAACTTAACACTAACATAAGGTCTAAGGACAAAGTAATAGTATTCCCTTTCTACATTATGATTATATGCATGTTCATAACACTGAGAATTATGTATAAACATGTTCAGGAGATACTTATTTTGAATTTACCAACCTTGGTTTGATTTTTACTTTCTACACTAAAATTATAGCTTATATTCTTATCTCTTTTAGAGTTTACCAACCCTAATAGGTTAGATCCAATTAGTTGTACTAAAAAATATTATTGGCCTTATTTTATTATTCATGAAAATTAATATAGTATTATAAAAAAATGTCTTTAAAAAACAATATCATAATGTTTTAGTCTCTCAAACTATTTTTTTGTGTCAATATCACCAATAAAATGATCAATATGAAAATTCTACTCAAATATCCATTGTAAAAAGAATCATGTTAGCATTTCCTAAACTACTTTGATACCATGTTAGAAATTAGGATCTTAGGTTACTAATTATTATAAATAAATATAAATTAAATAAAAAGAGAATTAAAAAATATAGCACATGTGTGTGTATGGGGAAACCCCTTCTTGGTGAAAAACCCATAAAGCATAATTTAATTATAAAACATTTATAGAATGGTGTATTAAAACATAGAGAAAACTTGGGGAACCACTTCTCCTTACTTCCACATGATGAATAATACCTTTTATGTATAGTGATAGAATTCACTATCCATCTCCAAATTCCATACCTCTCAATGAGAGAGAACCTCCTTAAATAAGGGAGAAAGGTGGCCAATGATACCTCTTATGTATAGTGATATAATTTACTATTCATCTCCAAATTTCATACCTCATGATGAGAAAGAACCTCCTTAAATAAGGGAGAAGGGGGGAAAATATCTAAAAGGTACTAATCAAACTTCTTAATAACTACTATTTATAAATAATCAATAATCTAATAGTAACACTAATTATTTTAAATGGGATATGCTTAATAAAACATATATAATATATATGGTTTTATAACTTTATATTAGAACAATCAATAAATGTTAAGGGTGTGATTCCTAATAACATTATTTTATTAAAAAAATTGATGGATGTAATAAGGTAGGATTCACTCCTTGTGACTAGTTTCTTGGTATATATATATATATATATATATATATATATACTGGATAGGTACTTAAGGGAATAATATATTGATTCTAGGCTATATCTAACATAATACCTTGGTATAAGGGATTTAGTAACTCCATCCCTAATAGAACCATTGTGTCCACCTAGATGGGGTGAATAGGGATTTCTTATTACATGGTTGGGGTCATCTTTTACCTTAGTGCTCAAAAAAAGGACCATGCAAACTTATTAGAGGAAATATACCAAATCTAGTGATCAAGCACATCCAAAGTATTCTTGTTTAATGTACTATTTTATTCTTTTAGGTACATAAATTTTAAATTCTTATTTTATGAATCATATGCAATTGATATGGAACAAAATTATAAACAAGGTGTTTATTATTAGTGCATTATTTGTAGAGGTATTTACAAAAATCATCATTGTTCATTATATTTTTCTATCAATTAAGTTTTAGTATGAGTGTTAATTGGTGGAATAATAAAAAAAATAGAGATATTAGATTTGAAATAGAATGTTTTAGAAAGAACTTAAAATTATTTGTCAAAATAATAAAATTTGAAAATAAGTGTAGTAACCAAATGAGGTTATTACAAGTGGTATCAAAACCCAAGATTCTAACTCTAGAACATGTAACTAACAACTTTTAGATTTATTACATATTTTGTGTTTTTAAATTAAATGTGTCATGCGAGGGGAAAAATAATGCCTTAAGAAAGCAACACACATTATCGAAGGTCCATGTAGTTGCATAAACCCTAACATTAAATCCATCTTAATGTATAAGGGAGAGGGGCCTATAGTGGGCCACCCTAATTTCGGGCTTCTCAAAGTCTTATGTGACAATTTCAAATCACTCCCAAATTTGTACAACAACTTATTTGGTAAGTCCCCTGCTTATAAAAATTGGTTTCAAGGCCACATCATCAAATATGACACCACATCAGCATGCTTTTTGTCAAGGTATCCAAAAAGGCCCAAAAAAAAAGGTGAGACTGATAGTAGGTCACTAAGTCATGTATACTTGGTGTGTTGATGTGGCATCACATGATTTGTCAGTTTTTGTACTTTATGGATAAAAGTGTTTTGCAATTGGATATTAAGTATTTTGCAATTGAATATTAAGCGTACCCACTATGAGGCCCACTCAGACCTACTTCTATACCCACCATTGGACCCCTACCCACTATGGGCCCCTTTCCCTTAGGTGGAGACAATATTAAACACTACAACCTTGGTCGTTGGTTTTAAATTATTAAAACCCCATGATTAGAAGTATGTGGTAGGCCCCTATAAGATTCTAAAATTAATAAAGAAGGACCTACACCATATAACCAAACCTAATTTATTATAAATTAAATATTTTCATTTCACTTGTGGGCATAATGAACTAACCTTGTCTAAATATATAATTATAAAATATGGTCATGCTCACTCAAACACACTTACATAAATAGGGAAAACTTTGGGGAATATATCAAAGAGTTATACATCTTTCTATATTAAAAACTTATGTATGAATGTTATAGTATTAAATAACTATGAGCATGCCTATATGTGACTCATATACAATAATAAGGAAAATAATTATGCCTTAAATTATGGTTGATAATAGAAATCGTGTTTTCAATAAGATGAATACTAAGCACTTTATGTTTGAAATTTAGTTTATTACTATATTAAGAATATATACACACTTAAATTATGCCTTAAATTATGGTTGATAATGGAAATCTTGTTGGCAATAAGATGAATGCTAAGCACTTTGTGTTTGAATTTTTCATTTATTACTATATTAAGGATATATATATTCTCAAGTTATGCCTTAAATTATGGTTGATAATAGAAATATTGTTGTCAATAAGATGAATACTAAGCACTTTATGTTTGAAATTTAGTTTATTACTATATATGTATAAAAACCAACTGGGATATATTAGTGAGGATGTATTCAAGCATATAATTTTATACCAAATGTATAGATTGGTAGGACCTGAAAAATTAGTCAATCAAATGAATGAAACTATGATCAAGAGTTATTTACCTATAGGGTACTTACAATTAGTCAAACATTGAACCTAGACTCAACATCCATTTGAGTGGGTATGGGATTAGTCTATTAATGTAACCTTTCTCAAATATAAAAAAAAATGTATTTTGCATCACCTTAAACCCTATCACCTACAGCATTGATAAACATTCCTCATACAATTCCACCAAATATATATATATATATATATATATATATATATATATATATATTTTAGTGGAAGTATCGTAGGGATAAAAATATCAACAAGAATAGCCACTCAATCCTAAACTCATACACATATGGGATGGGTACACCCACTTTTTGTTTTTAAAATATCTATGAATTTTAAAAATAAATAGATACACATTTTAAAAAGAAACAAGTACCCATTTCTATTTAGTCCATATACTTGTTCCTTTTTAGAATGGGTACATTTTTTGGAGTGAATATTTGTTCCATAAAATTTAAAATTTGAAACCCATTTTTTTCTTTTATTTTAGGCTTGGAAACCCAACCCTCAACCTTGGACTTGCAAGCATAATGTCATGCTAACAACAAGATAAAATTTGACTCTAGCGATATGGTTGATGACCTTTTTAGAATATTTGGACTAAATTAAAATCCATTATAGATGGTAATGTCTAGTTTTCAAACATGTTTTTTTTACTATTGGAAATATGTTTTATATAAATTAACTAATGTTTAAGCAAAATGACTCATAAATTTGAAATGACATATATATTACTATTTTTTAATAACTTTTAATTTAAAAAAGTGATAAAAAATATGTTTGACCAATCTAGATATCATTCTCTACATGATGAAAAATTTAATTACATAATTTTATCTTAAATTATGTTGGTTTTACATGAAGGGTTTTAAAAAATATAAATTAGGGCTAGTAAAAAACTAATAAAATAATAATTATAATATCATGAACAAACTTCACTAGAATATGGATCTTCAAAAAGAATTAGAAAAATATTTTCATTTAGATCAAATTATATTGGTGTACACGTGCATGTTTTGGCCCAAAATATATGATTTAAAAAATATATATTTTAATACATCTTATAAAAAACCAAAATTTATCATATGGATATTAGAATAAATTACATATTTGAAAACTAAAATAAAAATATTATATTTTATATTTTTACACCATTTTAATAATCTAAGCGTATGTGTTTCAATTTTTCTCTAACTATGACAAACTTTGATTTTTAGAAAGAAAACCTCCACTTTTTTGTTCAAAATGTGGACCCATTATCTTGCACTTACTCTAAATATTATACTTTACTCATAAATATATTCATTTTTTTATTTAGCAATATGAAATAATAATTAACATGATAATTTCATAGTCCATGTAAAGTATACAAGACAAATTCACCAATAATCATCACCTTAATTGTTTACATGTGTACACACAAAAAAAAAACATAGTTAGCAAGTACCCATCCTAATCCAAATTTCTTTAAGCTAAGGGTAATTAGAATTCATTTTTTTTTTTCTGATGTGGCCCCATCCCCTCCTTAGGATTAAGTTGGCTTGACATAATTATATAACTTTGGCTATTCTATTTAAATTACATCTTCATCTTCTTAGGTGGTCTTCATTCACCATATTAATCTCAAAATCCTTTAACCTATTGTACAATTATATTACATAGTTGTATATTGCATCTATATATGATTGTGGGAAAGTTAAGATGTATTTTTTTTTGGGTCTCTTCTACCTCTAGTGCCTACCAATCAATAGCATGTGTGTTTCAAACAATATATTTCATAAATAAAGATACAAGAAATACCTTATGAATGTGAGTGTGAGAGATGGTATAATAGTTAGTATGTAATCCACATGGATATAACTTTTAATATCTTGAATGATTTCATATATCACAATGAAATCTTGGTATCCTTGCCAAAATTTATTAAACTATTACATGACCTAACAAAATGAAACACCTTATCACCTACTAAGAACTCTCTTAGATTCATTTTTACATCTACATAAATATTTTATTAATTTATATATTTCAAACTCTCCTTGATAATATTTATTTATCTCTCATACTCATAGAGTTAGTTTAGTCCAATGGTTACTTGGTTGTATTATTCATCACATCCTATCAATATCACACTTATTACTACACAATGCTCCAAGAGGTGTCATTTGAACAAAGGATTACCAAATTTATTGTAGGAAAACTCCATCGATAGATAATATTCTTACTAATTTTTAGGTTGATCAAATACATACATTTAGAAAATTTCTTACATGATTTAAATAATTAAATTTGGATATATATCTCTAGGTGACTAACAATACTAAAATTATGTTTGATTCCAACAATTTCCACAAGAGTAGGTAAAACCTTGAAGGTGAACAATTCATCTCTACTAGATATTCTTACTCCCAGTATACCTATAACCTAACTATCTCATTTTTTATCTTTAATTATATATTTGAGCATCATCCTTAATGTTACCTAGTATAAATTATGCAAACTTTATAATATTTTAAAATGTAACCAAAATTTTCTCATGATTAATGTGGTTCTTGGACACCCATCAAAAAATTCATCAAAGGTAAATTGACTACTTATGACATGTTAAGTCATGTGGGTATAAAATTATTAAAGGAATTTCTCTCAACAAATGAAGGGGCATTCCTTCTATCCTTGCTTAAATACATTAATAATCTATATATTCAATTTATGTCAATGTGCATACTTAAATTTAAAGAGAAATAAATGAATTCAAAGTAAATCATCATCATATAAGCAATCATGTCTATGAATATTTTCTTTAATATTTCCCTTTATTACTAGTTTGACCTATGAAAAATTGCTCACCTATTGAGTCATTAGGCCTCTCAAAAGTGTCTCTAAAGAGTACCATTAAAGATACATACATTTGGACTAGGAAAAGGAAAATAGATACTCAATTGTACCTTTTTTTCAAGTCAATTTCCTTAGCTTAGATCAATCATACATGTTAAATAAGTTTTATGGCAATTGGGATTAACTTTTATGGGCATGATCAATTTGCATTAGTTTTAAAGATAATATATATTTTTTAAAAGTATAATATAAATAGGAATTTGATTTTTTGATATTGCTAAAATATTCCAACACAAAATTAGCTCTAAAATATTCATTTTTCATCCTAAAACTACCTACACCTAATTTGACCATTTGATTTGTATATATCTATTTCAATAATACATCTCATCTCTATTATTTAAAATAAATTATATTTAAATGATTGCATTAATTCGAGAGATTCATATGTTTAGATTAACAAATTCTCAAGTGTAGTTTCTATTAAGTCAATTTTCTTGGCTTAGATCAATTCTACATGTTATAAAAGTTTTGTAGCAAATGGGATTTACCTTATAGTGTACATTCAATCCACATTAATTTATGAGATAGTATAGATTTCAAAGTGTGTGTATAATAAAAAAACAGGCATGTAATATTTTGATTGCAATAAAATGTTCCGATATAAAATTATCACTAAAATCTTTATATTCAATTCTAGAACTAAGTGCACCTAGTTTGATCATTTAATTTTTGTATATTTATTTCAATAATCTATATCAATTTTTTGTTTAAGAAAATATATATTTAATTGATTGTATTTCCTTCAAAGATTCATATATCTAGAAGGAAAAGGAAAAAGAAAATCTAAAGTACACAGGTAAAAGCACAAACTTTTGGTCAACTTATCAACATAACTAAATTTAAGTATTTCTAACTAAAAATCAATTTTGGTCAAACATTTTAAGTATTTCTAACTAAAAATCAATTTTGGTCAAACATATGATCTAGTAAGATTCATTCTAGCTAATTAGATACTTCAATTAAAATTGTTGGCTAAAAATATATGGAGCACCATTTTGAGACCAATTTACCAAAAAAAATATATATTTGAAAAACTTGATATTTCAATAACTCATGTAAATAACATTTTTTTTTAAATATAAAAAATACCTTTTCTAGATCCATAAGCTTAGTTTTTAAAAATAAATTTATTTTAATAGTTTAATTATTATTTTTACTAAAATAGGTTATCAGCCCAAAATATTAGGTTGATTACCATGCCAAGGAAAAATACTAAAACTTATTAAAAAATTATGAAAGTTGGCCTCAAATGGAAATAGCTATTTTTTAATACACACACATTTTAAAAAGATATATTCATACACTAAAGTTTCAAGTTATAAATACACACAAAAAAATTGAAAGAAAAAAATTACTATAAAAAGTTTGACATCACATATAACTTCATTTTTCAGCATTTTATCAACAACTAAATTATAGTGTTAATTTATTAAAAACTATTTAAAAATACAAACATAAAATATACTAAAAACTACACATTTTACAAGTTTACATCATTTCAAAATTCAAAACATATATGCCACTTTTTAGTGATTCAAGTTTTAAAATTGGAGAGTGTTGGTTGTTTCCTTTATAAAGTGTGACACAACTTTGTACTTTTATGTCACATCCTTCTCAGGTGCATCCAAGGTGGAAATGGGAGAGTAAAATAAAATAATAAAGACTTGTAAAGGTAGAAATCACTGGGGAGATAACTATTAAAGAAGAGGAATGGTAGGGATGGCCACACCATTAATACATAAAAAGGGTTAAGGAAGTGTTGAATGGTGTGGATGGGAAAAATCTCCAAATGTGTGAGACATAGGAGATTCACGGGTATTAGGAAGAAAAATGTGACAGGAGCAGAGAGAGAAGAAGAAAGACTAGGAGAGAAAGAGGTGAAGTCATCCAAGGGTGAGTAGAAAGCGTAGGAGAAATTCATGGCTACTACCCTAGCGAAGATATATGCAGAAATATGGAGTAGAAAAGTCACATTCGGGCTCAAGGATGAATTCCATAAAGGAAATGTGGTCTCCTAGAATGCAAAGATCGCAAAATAGGCACAAAATGGATATGTTGAAATGGCTTTAGAAACTTTTAAGAAGAGGCAATTTCCAGGTGTTAAAAGCTAGTATTATCCTTGTTTGCGCTAGGAGGAAAGCCTTGAATAGGCTATAAAATCCATCAAAGGCATGGAAGGAAGAAATGCGTAGGAGAAAAAGGAAAAGAGAAGGTTCCAGAAGAGACATGTCAAGATGGCATTTTGGCAGAGAAAGAGGAAACATCATGTGTGGACCTTTAGGGCTAATACCAGCGTGTATAGTGGGGATTATCTTCATAATCAACCCTAGAGGTTTACGGTCTTCCTAGCTTGCTTTGAACAAAATTTTGTGTCCCTGGATTATGCAACTGCAGTGACTATGTGACAACTCAGATAGATAAGTATTTTCTATTTATGTTTTTTTAATTCAATGCTAATAAGAGTACTCCTCAATATTGTGCCAATTATATTTATTATTTTATGTTACATAAACATACATAAAACACAATTAGTCTAAAAAATGAGAATCAAAGTAATATAATGAATACCGAGTAAAAATAATAGACTCTAATATATATGATTAGGTCATTGGAACTAATGATATTGTGAAAAGAGATATGTAAATTACTATAATAAATAAGGAAATTCATATCTTCACTTGGATGAATTAGGGACCATTTAATATTCTTATGTTTCTTAACTCTAATATGCAAAAGCATGAGTTAATCAAGAAGATATTTCATTGTGTTAAACAACATAATTACATAGACCCTTTTTCCTTGAAAATGATGCAAGTATATGTGATTTGTGTTTTGATAAATCAAATGATGTAATTAAATGTTGGCCTCTATTAATAAATCAGTTGAGTTTAGATTATAAAACATGACACTGCTCGAGTAGTGAACTATGATGTATCTTCTATTATTATTAATTGAGTTTTGATATCAGATTGTATAGGAAAAATTTGGTACGGGGAATAATTGTTCTATGGAAACCCTATTTTTTCTTACGGATAAATTT
Source organism: Sequoia sempervirens (assembly GCA_007258455.2). Lineage (NCBI taxonomy): Eukaryota > Viridiplantae > Streptophyta > Pinopsida > Cupressales > Cupressaceae > Sequoia > Sequoia sempervirens. The sequence continues at coordinate 193,434,824 of VDFB02000003.1, read as the reverse complement.
CATGAACTTAAGAATCATTGCTCCCTTAAGGCTAATAAGAAATATTACAAATCTAAGAAATTATGGGTAAATGTTAAAATGGGATTTGTCCCTATCTAAAAATATTATCTCCTTAAATTATTAAATCATGACCTTTTTGGGTTCACAAATCCCTCTAAACATATCCTTTTGTACTTTAAGTTGATACACTTGGCAACCCTCTTTATACAACTGGACAAAGGTTTTATTGGACTAAATAATATGTACTAGAACCTTGTTATGGAAATAATCATGTGAGTAAAGGAAGGATATTATAATGGCAATGAACCGTAGTATATTTGTACACTAAATGAAAGGAAACTACCATTTAATTTGATAGTGTTGTTGAGATCGAGTGAGGAGATAAATCCATTTGGTAACATATAGTACATATCCCGATATCTTAATTCGTACCAATAAATTCACATTTAGTTATAAGTGGCTAGGTTGAACTTTTCATATTTCATGAACTAAGACTACCTTAAAAGTAATGGATTTCACCAAATAATTGATATTAAGAGACTAATAATGTATTATTATTGAAGATATATATATACATGCATACATACATATATGGATGTTGATCCAATAGATCTAGTGTTGTCAACCATAGAGAGTCGAGTTACATATCGACCTTGCTTGGAGCAAGATTATAACTATTGTATGTTTTTCGAAGTTCAATAATTTTGTAGGGTTTTATTGTGGCATGACACTTTCTAATGGAGACCAATCTCAAAAATTTAGAGGATCATGATGCTTGATTATATTAGTTGAATAGCATTTGGAGCCTTACTGGGGCTTCAAATAATTGTCACATTGTGATTAGATCTTGGGTATCATTACTCTTATTGTTAGTAAATGTGTCTTAATTGAGATATCTACTCTACTATGTTGTCGTCACATATGAATGTTAAGGGGTTTTTCATTAGTACAATATAGTGGTTCAAGATATCAAGAACTAATACACTTGTGCCATCTGAGTTTATCAAATCGTATTCTAATCTTAACCAAAACCCTATGTTGAATCTATTATGTTTACAAATAAAATTATGGGTTGATATGAACCAAGGTACATTTAGTGTAGAGTAATAAGCCTATCCTCTATGATGATTAAGACTTGTTAAAATGAACCTTGGGATGTTCTTGAGCTAGTCTATGAATTATAATGTGTAGGTAAATTATATACCTATTTATGTTTTCCTAATTACGGATAAGTGTTAATAATGGAAGAGAAATATTGATGAAACCTTGATAATGGGGAAACTTGTGTGTAGGTCCTTTGAGAGACCTGGTGAGGATAACTACATGTGACTTTGACTCGTTTGGAAATAGGAACATAGGTGATCCTTGGGCAAAGGATGCCTTTGTGACCTCAAGTCCATAAGGGGAGGGTCTAGGGGGATAGCTCCTAGATGTTGGGATTGTTCCTACATGGTTGACCTTTCCTCCTCTGTAGGCTTCAGTTTGAGGCTAAAATGGGTATGATCAAGCTAAGGGAATTTAAGAACTTATATTTAATACATAATAGGCTTATGTTAAACAAAATGAAGTAAGGTATTTAACTACTTTATAATGGGTATTTGATTATATCTATAAGCTGGGTAAAGTCCATCTCGTGTTGGTTCCATGTATCTTTTACGAGTCATGTAATTCAACTCCATATCTAGAGGTTTTTATGTATAGGCTTGCATATCTGTTGACTGTGATTATGATTCATTTTATGAATGACCCGCCCAAGAGTGAACCTCTGAGATATTTGAGTAGTGACAGGCAGTCATTGGACCATGCCAATGATCAATGTCTGGGCTACTGCTAGGGATTAGTCAGTATTCACCTTGTTCACGGAGGTGAAAGTAGTAGGCTACCCTGGTTATGATACGATCGTAGCGGTTACACAGGTAGGGACCCATCCATGTGGGTAACAATAATCTGGGGCTAACCGCACATTGAGAGGGTTCACTGGTTGTCACTGGTAAGCACAGAAGTGACTGATGCCAAGTGTTACTCGAGTTTGTGAAGAAGATATCTCACAATACCACTAAGGTCACCAGGTGGTATAGATCAAGAGCTACTTCTTCCTGGGTGGAAAGACTTGTCGCTAGTGACCTATAGGCAATTGAAGTCAAAATCCATCAGGCTTGGTAGGTTCACTACTTGGGAAACCCTTGGGATGGTGGATGGACCCGCGGTGTAGTATGGGATGCACTGAATCCTCTCCCAGTTTTCAAACTATATACTTAGCCTTGTGGGGTTGAGGACGGACCCATGGTGTTACTTATGGGATTCATTGAATCCTTTTCCCATTTGTCCAATGGTGCAAAAGACTGGTGGAAAGGATAGGACCCATGTGGTGTAGTGTGTAATGCACCAATATTCTTTTTATTTGGGATGCATTATGGACTTGTGTTAGCCATTGTAATGCGTAAACTTGTGTCAGTGTATTTGATGTATGTTGGAGCTCATCACTATGTATTTTTGGTGTATGCTAGAGCTTGTCACTATGTATGTGATGTATGTTAGAGCTCGACGCTATGTATTTGCGATGGATGCTAGAGCTCATCACTATGTATGTGATGTATGTTGGAGCTCGACACTACGTATTTGCGATGGATGCTAGAGCTCATCACTATGTATGTGATGTATGTTGGAGCTCAACACTATGTATTTGTGATGGATGCTAGAGCTCGTCACTATGTATGTGATGTAGGTTGGAGTTTGTCACTATGTATTTGTGATGTATGTTGGAGCTCGTCACTATGTATGTGATGTAGGTTAGAGCTTGTCACTATGTATTTGTGATGTATGTTGGGGCCAGCCACTAATGTATCTGTGATCTATGTATGATCCAGTCATTGTTATATACTTGTGATCTATGTATGATCCAGTCACTGTTGTACTTGTACTATTTATGAGCTAATCAACTTGTGTATATGGTGTATGCTAATGACGACCATTGTGTATAATCTTTGAGATTATGGTATGAATGATCTCTTATGAATAATGTGAATGCTTGTACACTAACGTCTAGTAATGATTGGAATGGACCCAACACTTGATGGCAAGTTATTATCAAAATTTATTATCATTATATTATAATTAACTAAGTGATATCTTATGCTTAGTGAATAAGACATGGGTTAAAGGTGAGATCATAGATCTCATACAAGAGGTGAGATTGAACTCCCTCTATCATTGTGGGTTGAACTATGAAGCCTCTAATTTCCCATGAGGGGATATGTAGGCAGGGTCATCATGAACCCTTGAGGATTAGGTCACAGGTCTAGGAAAGACCTTAACGTTAGGACCTTAACACTCTTTTGTGCAAGCATATATTTGACAAGAATGAGTTAATGCTACCATGGGAATTGAGAAGTATTGAAGTTAACACTATTAAGCCTCATGGAAGGTGCTCAATCATTTAAGTTGGTAGTTGTGCATTGTTATAAAAAAAAATTGTAGTGCCCATGTGGTGGATTTTACATTTTACCACTTATTAAGCCAATTTCCTTGGCTCAAATTAGTTTTGCATGTTATATAAGTTTTATAGCAATTGAAATTGACCTCATAATGTATAATCAATGTGCATCAATTTTTTAGATAGTATAGATTTCAAATAAATATGATTGAAATAGGATTTTTTTGTTTTACTAAAATGTTTTAGGACTAAATTAGCAATGAAATATTCAAGTTTAAGACTAAGTAAACCTTTAATTTGATCATTGAATTTTGATATGTATTTTTTATATAAATTATCTCAACTCTATTATTTAAAAATAAGTTATATTTAAATGATTACATTTTTTAATTAGCCTAGATAATTTATCTAAAGTGTTTTAATTACACATGAAGGAATCATTGATGCAGGAGCATCCAGTGGTGTAAGGGCAATCTTGCATCACCCAAAAATAGTTAAATTTCAAGTTTCTCAGTTTTTAGATGTTTTTACATTTTTGGATACCCTTTTCATCATAATGAAATTCTCAATTTATGGTTTTATTTTCTGTTCTTGGGTTGAAAGATATTGCAGTTTTAGTTTCCCAAATTTGCACGAAAATCTTTGAGTTAGATTTGAGGCACTTAGAGTTCCCAAAACGACCCCAAAACTTGCCAAAATCAGCGTAGCAAATTTAGTAATGCCAAGTATTGACTTCGGTGACCTTCCAAACCGCTCAAACGGTTCATTAATCAGAGTCCCGATCAAAAGTTATGGCCCCGAAGTTGGCGCACTTTTTGAAGATACAATTGCAAATGCTCTTTTGAAATTTGAACTTCATGTTGTAAATTTTCGCCAAACCGCCTAAACTCAAATTTGAATGTTGTTTTGGCTCCAAACTAATGAGGAGCTCTATTTATGGGCGGGTTTCTAATTTTTGGGTAGCTTTTTGGGGACAAGCTCGCATATTGCGAAAGGGTTATTCTATAGTCTGTAACTTGCATGTGTTGTAGAACTTGGGGATTTGAGATCCTCTACATGTAAGAAGTTCCATTTTAGAATAATAAAATTATTCTTTTGTTTGTGGGTTATTTTCTATGTCTCAAGTTGTGTCCTCATCAATCATAAAGTGGTTTAAAAAATCTCATATCATGAGTGGTACATAAAACTAAAACAAAAGTGACCTATCACAAAATGTCTCAAAAGAGGGCATAACAAAAGAATCACATAAACCATCCATTGTAGCATAGAAGGAAGTATAAAAGCATGCAAATGTACCTTTCAACTTAGAAAAAATAAAAAATATGCACCCTTTATTAGTTTTATCTTTTCCACATTCTACCAATTGAGATCTTAGTGATTTGAATTTTACCAAGTAGTCTTCAATGGTAGGAAAGGAGTCTATAGAAAGTGAAGTCAATTTAGCCTCTAATTGCATGACATGTACCTCACTAACTAAATCAAATATATCCTTACATACATATCCCTTACTTGCTTAGGAGTAGTACATTCCTTAATCTGAAAGAATAAACTATCTAAAACATGCATTGCAATTAAAACCATAGCTTC
>VDFB02000003.1:193205676-193429704 GCA_007258455.2 Sequoia sempervirens | reverse complement strand
TAAATCGCCCTATTGGGCATATGAATCCTAGTATAGACCTTTTTGGCATCTTTCTATAGACCTTGCTTAGTCACTAGAAGATTCTAGATTCTGCGTATAAGGTCTCCCCGAAGTCACAGCGTCTCCCCGATAATCAAAAGGAGGCATGTTCAGGACAGGTCTGGCTGACAAAAAGTCTCCCTGGCACAAAGCAAGAGGGCCCTCGGTGTGACTAATGGATCTCACTTAGATGTCTCAGCGATTTCACAAGGTTCCCCCGAAACGAAATGGAGCTCCGACAGACTAAGGAGTTCGGCGTGTGTCTTGGCGACAAACAGGTGGTTTGATCAAAAGAATGAACCAAGGAGGGGAAGAAGGATCAGCATGAGTTGCAGCATCGGTATATGGTCATAGTGAGTTCTCTTGGTCTTACCGACAGTGTGCAAAATAATTTTCTTTCGGTATGAGTTCACTTTTGTCTCATCGATTGGCGGCAGAAGGATGTGCTCATCGGTGTAGGTTGGGGCGATCGCCGTAAGGTCTTGGCGAGTGACCTTCGGTCTCGCTGATGGGAAATAATGAAGGACCCTTGTCAGCATAACAATTGCCTTGTCTCGATGACTCAGAATGCATTGAGACCTTTCGGTGTAGCAAATGCAGTCTATGTGAGGTCTCCCCAACGGATGGAAGCTACATCGACACACTTGGGACAGGTAGACTCATCGGTGGGAGATACATTATGTCTCAGTGACCCGAGGGTGGTTGAAGTCTTTCTGAATAACAGGGTGCCTTTTATATGATGTCTTGCTGATAGTGGAACGTCTTAGTGAAGAGAACGAGGAGCTCGGCAAAAGCAGGGGTTTGACAAGAGGTCTCAGCGAGCGTGGAAAGGTCTCCCCAACAAGAATGAAGGCTCTCAGCAAAGGTAACTGAAGTCGCCATGAGCTCTTCTCGACCGGGGGGAGTCTTAGTGAAGGAAAAGAAGAGCTTGGACAAAATGAGGGTGGGGTCGGCAGGATGTCTTGTTGACCGAGCAAGCTCTTTCCAAACTCAAGGCGAACTTTCGGCGGAGCAGGGAGACTTCAATATAGAGTCTCAGCGAATGGAGTGTGTCTCAGCAACAAAAGTAGATGTTGATGCGGCAGAAGAGAACTCGGTATGACTGTGGGGTTTTCGACGGGATGTCTTACCGACCATGGGTGGTCTTAGCGACAGAAGGGATCTCCACGTGACTCATCAACCCACTGATCTCTTGGCGATAAACGGTGTCTTGTTGATGGCTCTAGTAGAATCGGTATGATTCTTTAGGCTCGCTAGGATCTCTCAGCGACGGCTCCATGCTATGCCGATACTTGCGAAAGGATTTAACTACATCGGGGAGACACGATTAGTGTCTCACCAATATGCTGTTCAACAGGGGAAGTTTTGACCGCCCGAGGAAGCTGTGTGGATTTCACTTAGCCAATCAGAGAAATCTAAAGGTAAACCATGGCCGTCTAAAGAACATCAACAGGATGAAGGGCGACTTGTACCTGTTGTAGGCTTAGAGCATTCAAGGTGCAGCTGAAGTGGCTCAACCGGACACGATGAATCAAATGAATGCGGTAGCTGCAAAATATCAGAAGGCTTCTATGAGGGTAGCTCTTCACCGATACCCACAGTGGGGACACACAGGCTTCAACATTAATTTCAATCAAAAGATCTGAGGATTGATCTTTCTGGGCCTGATATTTTGTAAGCCCTAAGGGGCCGACACATAGTCTGTATATAAGGCATATTTTTTTCCTTTCTATAGGGAGTTCGAATTATGCATTCAAGGGAGTTAGTGATTTTTCGTCAATCCTTTCTCAATTAGTGTATGTTTCTGTAACTCAATTGAAATTTTTGGAATGCGAAATAGAGTTCATCTCAAAAATAATGTATTAATGCCCGTACCGCTCTCATTTCTGTATGTTAGCTTATGTATGTATTTCTTTAACAGTGTTTTACCAAATTTTCATTCATACCACTTAGTTGTGAAGATTGTTCCTTCCTTCTCAAGATATGTATGTGGATCAAACCTGCCAAGAGTGATGCATAAGGCTGAATGGGGTGATGTTGAGTAGGTGAAATAGTAGCAGTCTAGTTTTCTTCAGGGTGTTTCATCATGTTTTCATTTCATGATTTCTCATAGATTCGGTGTATCACCATAGAGTTAGTTTTACTTTTAATTCATTCTCCTTCACCCTTTCCCTTTAGAGAATCAGTAGTTTAGGTGGTACCCAAAGGAAGTCGGACTTCTCTAGAGGTTCACTCCAATTTTAGGTGACCCACAGCCTTGGAGTGATCCAATGTTTCACTAGAAAGCTTAGTTTTACAACTTTGCATCAGGGTGCATTTCTAGGTGACAACAATCCAATCCACACAAGATAACATTTTTAGCCTTGGAATTGTTCTCATATAACCTTATTTTAGCTGGATCAATTGGAGGAGAAGCAGGAGCAACATAACTATCTTTGATTGATTTCTATACACCAAACCATAGAGAATTTAGATTGCCTTCCATTCTCAATTTACATAAAGTGTAATTAGTCCCATCAAAACTATGACCCTTGTATTATCCATCATGTGCCATCTCAGATCTTTACCTTAAGCGGTTAAGCTTCTTTAGAGGAACTTGGCTTTGATACCAATTGTTGAACACAATGGATACTGAGAAGGGGGTGAATCAATATCTGTAAAAACTTAAACCCCTCTAGAACTTGAACTCTTCAACATAATAATTCTTTAAGAAAATATAAACCCTTAAACAAATTAGTAGCAAAAAAATATATTACAATTTATACCTTCAACAATTTCAACAATCTTCAACAATGAAAGATATAACAATCTATCCTTAATTAGATCAACAACAACGAAAAAGAAACAAGAAACACACATTCACAAGGTGAAACCAGATTTATATGGAAAACCCAATGAGGGAAAAACCACAGTGAGAGTTAACTCACAATATAAAGGCCCACTACCAAAAATTGACTTGCAAACTAAGGTGCATTACCGTAGAGAAAGACAAAAGTGACTTGCAGAGCAGAAGCACACACAAAACTAGGGTCAAGACAAAAGGACCTGATGATATTCACTATCTTAGAGTAGGATTCAAAAGTTTATATAAAATTGCAATACTTTTCAACAATTCATTTTGTTGACTGAGGTATTAAGGAACATTTGCTAATTCTCCTTCACACTTGAGCACCATCTTTGTTGGATATTCAATACATTCCACACTCACACTTATTTTCACTTATTAAAACATCCATACCTTTGCAATTGAAATGATCTTGTATTTATATCCACCACAATACTTCACAACTTCAATTAGGTCGACCAAGAAAGAATACAAACAATAATTTCACCAAGTCAGCCACAACAACCTATTATGGTCCTATCTCAAGGATAGAGAGGACCAAAAACAATCTTATTGCATCTTCCAATGTGATCCAAAATAATTCACACACGGCTGCACATTAACCTAAGTCAACAACAAGGAAACACACAGATGAAACATGAAGCACATAACCAATCGACCCAAAAAAATGTACTTCCAATTGAATTAACACAATGCGGTCCCCAACAAGATAGACTAGGAACCAAATCTATCATAACACAACTTCATATGCTGGTGCAAACCCTTAAGAATTTATCACAAGCAAGAGAACAAGCCTTATCAGCTAGATATCCACAAATAATCTTGAAAACCAACTCAAGACACAATATAGCACTAAGGAGCACAACCAACAACGTGCAAATCACATGGGGATGTTCCATGAACATCCAAAAAACACTTCCAAACACATCCTCTATATACTGTCATGCCACCAATTAACACTGCAAGACCAAATAGGAATATAATACTTCATCCTAGAAACACAAAATGCACAAATAGGAGATATAACATTAACAGAACATTTTATGGACCACTTCAACACATGAAATTGGAATTGAGACACTGCACAAAAATTGAGAGCACATTCACCAAGCCTCAAGAGTAAGGACATCAATGTAGAGAATATTTTTGGATTCTTCCTGACAACCAAAAACACTAGCAACCTTTTGTAATTCACATAAACCTCCTCAACAACACAAGTGACCTGAAAAGATAGGAGTTCAACATCCACAAAACATATACTTGGGTATGTGCAGGATCATCATACAAAAAACAGGCCCTTAAGTGGCAAAAAATTCAGAAAAATCAGTGTTAGGCAACTTGACATAAATATTTGAATAAGTTATCTATATTATTTCAAAAATATGTAAGAATATAATTTGTAGAAAATTGAATGTAGTTTCTAAAATACTAGGTTTATTTGAAAATAAATAAAATCTATTTGGTAAAAATTTGAAATTTCAATGCAGTAGTACTTAAATTTCAGGGAAAAAATAAGAAGTAGGTGTCTGTCTGACCACCCTAACCATAATAAAATGATATTATTTTTTTGTAATATTTTATATATAAGTAGAGGACTCATGTCCGGATGTGATGCATATTTTTTTGTAATTTTTTTCCAAGTAAATAATTAATTATGAATTTTTTATTACAACTTTTAGAAAATATAAAAACTCATCTGTCCGACCACCTTAACTTGGTCAAAAATTCATGAAATTTAATTTTTATTTTTTTAATCCTATAGTATGTGAAGCATAGAATGTGGCCCATGTTTGGATTCAAAAATATGATACCGTTTGAAAGTTATAGATGTTTTTCAATCAGCCTATCGATCAGGACTTTAGTCGTAATTCTAATAGAAAATGAATAATAATTATTTATTAAATTCAAATTAAATCATAATTTATACTTTTGGAAATCTGAGAATCTCCTCTAAAAACCCTTTTCGTTTCATTAATTTTGGGTGAAAAAAAAGTCATCAGCCACATACCCTACAAATATTGCCACTTTTTGGCACACCATGATCTTGCACATACCCACTTTGAATCCCAAACTGCAAGACCTTATCTTCAATAGTAGAGGAATGCAGAGAATTCTCCCAAATAGACTTCAATGCAACTTCTAGGAACAAAACCTTCTAGCAACTTGTAGAGGCCAAACTTTCTTTCAACAACATATGCTTTATTAGGAACAACAAGAGATAGCATACATCGTACTATAGACCATTAGAAACACCTCTCAACCATCAACAACCCTTCTACTCCTCATCTTAATATATCATTATGAAACCAACTCTATTGATATCTACCGTACTCAATACTTCTTTCAAAATCATCAAACAAGGCATGACATCCAACCAAGAACTTTAGCAACACCATCATACATCAATGTTAGCCCAAACTAAATGTTGTCAACAATGACAACCAATGCCAAACAAAATTGCAACTATCTTCCCAAGTGCTATCAACCATGACAACAATAAACCCAAGTGTTGACACCACAACGACCAATGCTAGGAATACAACCACTACAAACAATCTCACGAACATATTTGGCAATCTCACCTTGTGTTAATATCAATAGCAACCAAAAATAATTCACCAAGTGTTGACATCATTGACAACCACTGCCAACAATCCTTTGGCCTTAGGAAATCTAGAATTTCCTTTTGTGACCATATTTCTCCAATTCCCAAATGTGATAGCACTTTTCTGACAAAATGATTCTCAAAATTTATAAAGCTAGAAGAATTATAATTCTTATCCCACACATGGGTCCAATATTGGATAGGAAGGAGATTTCCCTTGCCATCTTCCATGTGAATATGTAGGGCACTATCCCATTTCCCTCTTCCTCCATATAAGAACATATGACACATAAAATAATACCATCTAAAATTTATTACCTTGCTTCTCTTCTTAATCTCCATTAATTTCTTGTGGATGGCATTAGCTAGCTATGAATGTGGGGAAGTCAAATTCAATGTTCACTACGGGATTCTGAATATCAACATCCTTGTACATGAGAGGAACTGATATTCTAGTTTGAGAATCACCCCCCAATACTTGACATAGAGAATAATATGTTCAAATGAAATAATCCTCAAAAGTGTCCAAATTGAAGGGTTCCATCTCACTAGCAGGGATTGTTATAGATCTTCTATCAAAACCCTTCAATCTATATCTAGGTAGCTAATGAACTCTAAAACTATTCTTGTCACCTGTTGATATTTTTGTTTAAATAATCCAAAATATATGAACCTGTTGGTAGCCAATTTTAGCCTAAAGAACTTAGAGATGAAGGCTTTATAAATTCTGATCAATTCCCCTCCATTTAGTTCTATGACCCTCACAATCTTATCATAATTCATAGCTATGTGTATAAAAAAGTCCACATCCATGAATATGTGAGGGACCACCAATTACCCTAGGTTGTATATCCGAACATTTAAAATGGTAACCTTGGAATTTCTTTTCCCATACTAGTGCACAAATAACTCCCATCCAATGAGAAGAATCTCATCATCCCTACATTCTTTGGTATTATAAACTATACCTAATGTTGTACTAAGACCATGGGCTCAGATAGCCTTTCTTGTTGAACTAGGAAGTTGGACAATAGGTCTTCATCAAATGGTCTCTTTGAAGTAGGTAGTTGGTCCTTTGAATGTCTCCTGGTTTCAATTGAGGTTTAAAGCTAGGGTTTTCTACATCTAGTTTTAGGGCTTTGATGCTTCCAAATGATCAACAAGGTATACACACTTTATAATAAACCCTAGGACTATAAATTTGATGAATTTCATAGATAAAAATGTACTTACTTGTACTTCACCTTTTTGGAAACCCTTATTCATTGTGGAAAGTGTCAAAGCTCTGCAAATTCTCTCTTCAAATTTGATAGATGATAAATGAGTTGATTGTTGTGTCAAATCATAGAATTTATAGAAGAAATTGTGATGAAAGTATGGTAGCAATCCATCTTGTCCACCATTACTCTCAAAATGCATGTGCCAGGAGCCTCCAACTATCCATTTTCCAAGTTTGAATGTGGATTGTCAATCTTTTGATGAAAGGACAACCTTTGACAATCATAAATGATTTGACTAGTTTGAAAATATTGGACACACATTGACATATTTTTGACCAATAAATTCAATCCAAGTGGGGTCACTTTACATGTCATTAGAGATGAGCCGCCAAAAAAGACAACTTAAGAATAGTTGACATTATCATATAAGCCATGTGGCAGCTTTTCACAATTCTACAACTTAAAAATAGAGTGGTTATAAGGAGCTTTTAGACTCGCGAAATCATCTCAAGACCATGCCATGTGCCCACATTTTGTTCCTCACAATCTTAGATTTTTATATGACATCTATCAAAAACATTGAGGACACACCACATTGTCCCTTTTTCGCAATTCTATAACCTTCATTTAGGTCTTCTTGAATCATTTTGTAGACTCGTAGAATCCCTTAAAAAGAATGACACCTATCCCCTTTCTATGATTCTGTGGACCACTAATCAATCCTTGTAAAGCTACCCACAAACTTGCGAAATACCTTAAAAACGTGCCACATGTCACACTAGTCTTTATAAAAGACTTATAGTTTCAAATAATGTCTCAACGCCATGTGGCATTAATTCCATGGGTCCATGAGCTCTCCTTTCCTTTAGTAGCATACCCCTTGCGGACTAACATAAATTGCTAAAATAATGACAACTGTCCATGCTTCTGTACTTCCACGAGCTATTATTTCCTTATTAAAATATTTCATGCTGAAGCATGTAAAAAGGGCACATGAGCGGTGGGGACCACATATTAAGCACGTGTGCAACTTAAGTTATTTTTTTTTATCACATGCATAATTTATCTTTTAAGTGAGATTAGAAGATGGGCAAAGGGGGTGATAATTTTAACAATATAAAGGGGCATAAACATAGGACTTTAAATAATTAGAAATTATAGAAAAGTGGGTACACCCAGTAACCTAATAGAAGGGGCCAGTAAAGGCATGGATCAAAGGCCCTTAAGTTACAACTTAAAGGTTGGGTAATCGGGATAAACAATCAACACAAAATTAAAACAAAAATGCTACATACAAGGCGCTACCTAGACCCAGTGTTTTTTTAGGGTTTATAAACCTAAACGCATATACAAAGCAGTATTTTAGTAAATCCTAACATCAATAATAACATTTTGAAGCCTAAGACTTAGGGAAAAAATTGAGAACCATAAGAATGTGAAAAATGTACTATCATACTCTTTTGAAGCTTGTTAGAGCTTATTTTCTCCTATAAAAAGTGAGTCTTTTTGAAAGGGTGAGATGTACGCCTTGTTGAATCTATTGAAAATAACAAAGATAATTATTGCCTTTGTGTTCACTTGGAAACCAACTAGAAATCCATAGAAATTATTTTCTATAGTATGGTAGCTATTGAAAGAGTGTACAATCCTTCCTCTATGTTATTGTTTTGATTTGCACATTTTGGTGTAACATAAAATGAAACAAATGTGCATTAGAACAATTCTTTGAATTAGAAGGGAAAGTTGATTGTAAAGAGAAAAACCTAAAACTCTAGTGTTTACAATATGTTATTTCTTTTGGTGATCTCTACATATTTTTCGGGATGGTTTAACATAACCAAAAAAACTACAAACCTATATTTTTGGTTCTCAAGCTAGTGCACAAGGCAATTCAACTATCCTATTGAAGGTGAGATGATTTTACTCTTGAAAAAAATATGAAACCGTTAAATAGCTATCAAATGGTCACTCTTTCTAGCTAAAAGCAAAGACCATAAAATGCGAATAAAACACAATGATTTTATAGGTTTGAACACAAGGACATAACCACCTAGGTAAAATGAATTAAGGAATCACCTATAAAGTCACAATCTTTGATTTAATAAACTATACAATACAAAGCTTGCATACTTGCTATTGTAACTTAATTTACGTCGACATACATACATAGCAGTGCACATGTCTTGTTGGAACTCATGTTGGAGTTGGATGCATCCCTTATTTTGTCATTTATTCATTATGGTGGAAATAGTACTTTGTAAATTTTCCATAAAATTTAATTTCAACTTCTCTTAATTCAAAAAATTGATAGCAATTGCAAGGAGCCTCTTATGGAGTTCTTCATGTAGTATCATTATACCCTAATTTCTAATAGGGTTATTAGAGAAGAAAGGATATTTGGCTTCAAATAACTTTCCATATTTCAGATGATAATTTGTTTAACTCTACATCTATTGACATTGTAATTTGTGTATTTGTAAACATAGAAGATTTAAAATTGACCCAAACTTAATATTCCTATTGTAAACTTCACTACATAAATAAAAAAAATATGAATTGTAAAACACTCAATATTAAATGTTCTGACCCTATCCAACACAAACTATTACACTGTAATTTGGATTTTTGAATTTAACTAGCTACCAAATTGCTTTATTAATTGGCAAGAAAAAAGCCCCTCATCCTCAAAAATAAAGTCAATGTCTTCTTCCTTTATGACAAGCCTATTAGTTATGAGTTAGGCTCAAAATGTTAGAAAATAAATCTATTAAACAATTACATTTCGTAAAAGAAAAGAAGTCTAATGACTTATTCTCTAATGAGACTCTTAGTAAGGTTTTAAATTTTGGGGATAAAATATTTAGTAGGCAGTTAGATATAGAAAATTAGGATAAACTACTAAATTGTAGATTGTTTAGATTATTTTAAGAAATAATATTTTTTTAATTCTATGACAAATTTATGTGGATAAAAATTGGTGGAATTAAGAGTTGGATGAAAGTAGTAGTTCATCTTCCAATGACCATTCTCTCAATTAAAAAAATAGTAGACCTAAATTTTTATTATTATTTTTGCTGGGTGTGAAGCCCAACCATTGCCCTTTCGTCTTCGTCTTCCCAGGACTCTTCATCTGCGTTGAAGAGAACATTATATATTTTTTTACCGGATCTTATTGACACCCATTTTGAGTTGCTCTAGTTTTTATTTTATTTTCTCGTTCTATAACCTACTATGTTGATTTTCGAACTGAAAGATTATATATTTGTATTGAATGCTTTTAAGAAACCTCAATTGTGCCTTTCTTCTGCTCTCTGCGTAAATTTCCATGGTTTAGCATTATGGCCGAGTTAAGGCCCTTTTCATGGTGGCTTCTGTATGAGCTCAAATCCTTTGTGCGCTTTATGTCTAATCTGTTGTTGACTTGTGTGCTGGTCACGTTCTCATAGCTTCCTATTGATCCAATTGCTTCAACATCAGTATTTGGTTGTTTGGCTGGTGTGGTGACTTGGCGGGTGGTGTGCTGAGGTGTCAGTTTCTAATCAGTTGATAGCATCTGCGTGGACTATCATGTGGGCCCATGGAGTTAAATACTGGAAAGCCTAGTATAATTCTGGGAAGATTGGTGATGCGGTGGTTTCTCTTTCGAACGGTGAAACAACTACGTTAAATGTGGCCGCAACTTTACACTGGGTGTTACTAACCTACGTCGTGGATCTTGAGCGACGAACGAATGCCATCCGATCCTTGTTAAGATGTGTGAGCTTGGTAGTGGCAGTATAAGAATTGAATACGGATTACGTGGTAGATGCCTGGACAATATTTATTGGTCCAAAGACCAATGCACGAAGCTTCTCAGGGGTCCACATATGAATTATTGATGCCACGTGTCATTGAGCAGTCGATGCGCTTGTTTGTCTTGAGGGGATTGTGTGTCAATTTTTTAAATAGTTTAAAGCTTTTGGCACTCATATTAACTTCGATAGTTTAAAGCTTTTGGCACTCATATTGACTTCGATCTTTGTGTACACCCTGAGTTGGCCTAATGGTGGAGAACTTGTACTCTTGAAAGAGAGGTCACAAGTTCAAATCCTGCAGGGGGTAAGGTATGTACACCTCATATTGTGGAGCATGAGTTAGGTGCCTCCCTCAGATTTGGGAGTATGAGGAGTATGTACACCTCATATTGTGGAGCACGAGTTAGGTGCCTCCCTCAGATTTCCCAAAAACAGATTCCCTGGTATTCGTAAAAGTATAGTAAAAAATGAGAACGCACCACTTCAATTGTAATTTGGGTAGCATAATATGTATATAAAATTATATTGAAAAATATATGTTAAGAGATCATTTATTTGTATGAGTTTACAATATATTGTATAAAATTAAGCATGTTGTTACAATATATTGTATAAAATTAAGCATGTTGAATGAAGTATCGTTAGATAGCGTGAAACCTTTTTTTAACTTAGGACACGGTTTCATGGAGGGGTGCTTTCTAAAATTTTGGAGCAGAATCTTCTCAAATTTTTAGCAGAATATTTTGAAGTTGGTGGTCCCATGAATATTTTGAAGCTTCAAAATTTAAGCAGGTTGGTGGTGGAAAGGTGGTGGAATAGAATGTTGTGAATAAAAAATTAATAAATAAACATCATTTCCCTCTAAATTTGTGACATGTGGCAAAAAAGTACTCTTAAGCAGGTGGGGCAATGTCTAGCCCCACCCCAATCTCACCAGCCGAAATTTTCAGCCACCTGCTTGTTTGGGTTGAAAAAGATTCCAATTAATCCTGTGGCAGATTTTATTTTCCCCATGAGACCACCTGCTTCCGTGAAAATAGGAGCCCAAGCCCCCCATGGAACGATTCAGTTAGACAACCTTGTGTCTTGCCCTGTAGAGAACGTGCTAATATGTTATGTTGCATATTTTATTTTGTAAAAATTGATAAACCCATTAGGTGGTAGTTCAAATAAACGATATAGATTGAATAATAATAGTTATGATAAAATCCATGCCCCATGATTTAATGAAACTTAATACGCCCTCCACGTTCCTTTCTCAACTTAGAATTAATAAATGCTTTTTTTTTAACATAAATGGGAGAATAAGGCCTGCAATTATTTAGCAAATAAAATTATAAATAATAATATATTTTTTAAACATATTTGTTTATGTGGTGTGATAATTTTTATCCATTTTTATGAATATATAAAATATTTTATAAATGAATATAAATACTTATTTAAAAAAACAAATTTAGATAATTAATTCATTTAAAAAATTAATGAAAAGTTAGATTACAATAATATATACAAGTCAAGATTTCTTAGTTGAGTTTGACTCGTAAAACTACATGATCAAATCTTGATAGCAATATCACAATTTGACATGCTGTGGAAAATACCTCTACTTATTAAAAGATAATAGGAAGCAGTGAACATCAACCAAAGAATCCGATTGTGGAAAAGGAAAGAACTAAGAAACTGCCTACATTTAGGCAGGTGCAAAAGTGTGGTCTCTAGCTTGCTAGTCACTGTTGTAGAAGTTAGTTGGAAGATCAAACATCTGTTTTTTGGCAGGTTCATTCGTGAGATCTAATTGTCAATCTGTTCTCCAATCAAAATAATGACTACAATTCTTAACAACATTCAATCAGAAATTTTAAAAGAATGTCATGTCAAGTTCTCTATTCTTGATTTGAGCATTGTGTATTAAAAACTTGACCCCAGTTTTACTGGTTTTCGACGCAACACAAATTAAAAGATTGAACCGAAACGCCTCAATTCGCTTAAATACCAGCATTTATTTGTGGTTAATGAAATGAGAATTGAGCGTTAAGCAACTTTTTGGTTTTGTGCCAAAATAATAGAGTTGACTTTTGCCAGCAACTTTGGCTTTCCAACGATGGGAAACAATCAATCCTCTCTGCATTATTCATGGCTTTTCACCAAAACTGGATATGATGTATTTCTTAACCACAGAGGATCAGATGTGAAGGAAAGTATAGGCAGCCTCATCTTTCACAGTCTTGAAAACAAAGGATTTAAGGTCTTTTTCGACAAGTACTCAATCCAGGTTGGAGACAACATACCTCAATCAATAGAAGAAGCTATTCACTCAGCATCTCTTCATCTCATCATTTTTTCGCCAAATTATGTACAGTCGATTTGGTGCTTGAAGGAGCTCCAACTCATCCTAAAAACAGGGGCTCCCATCATTCCTGTGTTTTGTGGAATTCAGCCTTCCGAGCTTCGAATGAAGGATGAAGAGGGTGTATATGCTCGAACATTTCGTAAGCACACTGGAAAATTTGAGAGCCATGAACTCGAGGAATGGAAGAAGTCACTTTGTGAGGTTTCATATATCAAGGGCTATATTTTTGAGGGGTAAAAAAAATCCATTTACTTGTTCTCTTGCTCTGTTTTCATGTAGTTAGCAGACATCACTATTTAAATGAACTTAAATATTTCAAATAATTTTTGAGGGGAGATTTATTGTGTATATTCCAGGGATCAAGGAGAGCTGCTGGAGCAAATTGCAACGACTGTAAAGCAGTTCGTTGAGAAGGCAAAATTCAAACCAAAGCAGGGTACTGCCAAGTTGAAACAAGGAAATTGTGCCCTGCTTTGATCTTCATGTTGATTCAAATATTCAATCTCGTGGCCGTGACTATGTAGCTAAGTTTGTGTATGATATGTTTCCGAGCAAATCTGAGATGGAAATAAAGATTTCAATTTTAAAACATTTATTGACTGGAACTTCTGATATGACTATACAGTATACTGCTGAGTGCCAAATATATATATATATATATTTTCCATCATTTTAATATCATACATGTGGGTACCCATGTTAGTCCCAATAAGCTAATATCCAATTTTGTTTAATAATTCTTAAAATTTCATCATCATTTTTATCATTCAAAACCTTTTTTTTTTTTTTCTATCGTCCAATAATCGGGTGGTTCAAAAAAGCTGTGACCATCATTTATATGCTCCACGCAGTTGACAGGGAAAATGGAGAAAGGGCCTTCGATTTCTCAAGGAGTTCATAGATCCGTTTCTTCCATTGCTCTGTAATTTTCGGTGTCGATGGTCTATTTTAACCTAAATCCTTCCATATGAACGTATTCGATCATTTGTGTTTTCAAAGAGGATTTAGAACACAGTAATTTATTGTGATATGCTTCTGTTTTTGTTTAGAAAGATTTAGGTGATCTGGTCCGGGGCATGTTAGTGGCCGTTTTGGGGTTAGGTGGTCACAGTAGAGCCTATAACAGATGGAAAATCACTGCACGTAGTTGTGGTAGTTGGTAGTGTTTTGGGTTGGTGGCCATCATAGACCCCCAAGGGAAGTGTTGGAGGGCCCTCCCTTCGTAACGCTTCTGATAGTAGTTATGCATGCATCGAACTCCTGCTTCTGCTATTGCTACTGGTGGCATACTGGTCAAGCATTCGACTCCTGGCGCGTCTTCCAAAAAAAGATCTCCCTGATAGGCAGCCATGGAGGAGAAGCGTACAACAATTTGAGGCCTGGCCTGTATTTCATCATGAATTTTTCTACGGCATTTTGATGTTGGCATATAGTGGCTATCATTAATCAACACGTATTATAGATCACTAATTAATTTTCTCTTAATGATTAATGTGCATTTGTTTTCCTCATTATAAGGGGTTTTTCAAAGTACGGGTTTTTCATTTTTAACTTAAAAATGTTAAGAATAAAGATATTTCAGTGTTTTAAGATTTGAATGAAATGCCCTGATACCTAATTAAATTTCATCTGAAATACCTGTGCAGTTATATTAGGGTAATTAAATTTCATGTGAAAGACCCATGCAGTTATATTAGGGTAAATTTAGCAATCATTTATTTCGTGTCAATTTTATTTATTTACTTAGTTGAAGAATCAATGTATTTTCAGTGTTGAAGGATTTAAGAGTTGTGTTCTTAGTTTACATAAAGGTTATTTGTGAACTATTTTGTTATGGTAAAAAGGTGAAGAGTGTTACATCTTATTTAATAAACAATAATTGAAAATATATTTAAATTATTTAAATTATGATAATTAGATGATGTTATGAAAGGACACAAATATTATGATTGTGGAAGTTTTCCTTTACAAGAAGATTGACTTTTTTTCAGATCTATTAGTGGATCTTGGAATTGAACTAGACATTTCTTGCTTGGGTGATTATTAAAAACCTCTTAGTTTTATTTATGAGGATAAAATCTTGTATACATATGCATAGAAATAGTATTTCATACAAATAATGGATCAATTTATAGAAAATTGTATTAGTTTTTCATATAAGTATTTCATACAAATAACTGTGTTGGAAGTTATATGTTGCTATAAATTTGGTCTTATAAAATATGACATTGCTATGTAGAAAAATGAGTATTAGGTCGATATAAATATGGCCTTATAATATATAACATTGTTGTGTATAAAAATGAGTATTGGGTTGATATCATTATAGTCGTGTGCAATATAGAAAATTATTATGTGTAGAAAAGAGTATTAGGTTGGTACTTAAGAAGCAACATATGAGTTTGTAATAAGTATATGATATTGGTCAACTAGGACCATTAAGAGATTAATTTTTATAAATATAAATAATATACAAATGTGTAAAATAATAGTCAAATATGTGATTGTTCTTAGTTGACCATGTTGAAAATATGACATTAATTATTAGAGCCAAGTCTTGCAAAACCATTCTCAGATCTGAGGGTTGAGCTATTGCTAGTGAGAGATCTAGGTTATTTTTAATAAGGTTGAGTATGCTCTTCCTTTGCACAATATGGTGGACATGGGAATCAAAACAACTTGAAAAAAAAATAATAGATTTGAGGTTGTCACTTTATGTGGGTTTTCATGGCAAGTCACTTTTGGCTTGTGTTGGAGGAAATTTGAGCTCAAATTCAAGATCAAGGCAGCTGATAAAGTCAAGATTGACTTTTGTTTTACCTAAATCTGATAGTATTTTCCAAAGTTAATGAGTGTTTGAAGATTTGCAAGATCTGGGAGTAGCAAATTTTTTGGTGCATTTTAGCTTGATCTAACCTTCTCATTGTCTTCAAAGGGCCCGAGAGATGAAAATTGATATAAAATATTCATATATTCAGCATCAATTATTTTCAAGGCTAAAAAAAAAAACCCGAGAAGGTCATACAACCCCTCCAAGTACAATACATTTTTTGCAGAATAAAAGAAAACTTTTTATATGTTCTTTATATTCTTTATTGTATCATTTTTTAAAAAACATTTGGGAAAAATATTTTTATAAATATTTGTGGGGCTTAAGAAATTTTTGGGGGTTTTGAATAGTCTACAAACAAATTTTTTTTGCAGACTATTTTTCATATTTGATAGGGCCTATATAGTACTATTGTTGGCTTTGTCCAACTACCACTAGTGATCATTGGCGAGCTATCCTTGTTTGTCAGCCACCCCATACTCCGACTACCTCTGCAGATTTGACTATTGGCTGGTTGTCGATTTTTTGATCGACCACTCCACCCTCTCATTGACTTTTATTAGTCGGCCCCTTTGGACCTCTAAGCTCATAACTTTCTGCTAGTTTCTTTGATTTTGGTGATTCAAGTTGCATTTGGAATTAGGTATTCAGAAGCTCTTTCATTTGGTTCATGTACCTTTTTCAGATTCAGCCCCAAGTGTGATTTATTCATATTTTTGCATATTTACTTTTTGGTTCATAACTTGGGCATCCTATCTCCTAGAGAAGTTCTATTTGTGGGGGGGGATTTATTTTTAGTTGTATTATAAAATTTGGGAGGTTTCATATTATTTTAATTCAGATATTTACCTTTTTTACACTCTTGATATTTGTTGACCTAATGGCTGGATGAGGATTTGAAGTTTTAAAACCTCATAACTATCACACATGAAAGAAATGTAGAGATTACTTTGGTCAAAGGTTTGTGGTCCACATTGGGTGATCATCAACCTCATTTTACTAGAGAGTATGAAATATTTGTTCATAGGAATAAATGTGATGAAGCTATGGGTTTAATTGCAATGCATGTTTCAAATAGTTTATTCTTTCAGATTAAGGAATGTACTACTCCTAAGCAAGTAAGGGATATGTATGTAAGGATATATTTGATTTAGTTAGTGAGGTACATGTCATGCAATTAGAGGCTAAATTGACTTCACTTTCTATAGACTCCTTTCCTACCATTGAAGACTACTTGGTAAAATTCAAATCACTAAGATCTCAATTGGTAGAATGTGGAAAAGATAAAACTAATAAAGGGTGCATATTTTTTATTTTTTCTAAGTTGAAAGATACATTTGCATGCTTTTATACTTCCTTCTATGCTACAATGGATGGTTTATGTGATTCTTTTGTTATGCCCTCTTTTGAGACATTTTGTGATAGGTTGACTAGAGAACAAGAAAAAATTAGTCAATTTGATCCACATGCTAAGAATCAAGCTTTGATTGCATCATCATCTAAGGATGAAGGAAAGAAAGTTTAAAACTAAGGAAGAATCTAAAGAGCTTCCCACCTCTCTTAGAGAGGAAAAACCTAAGAAGGAGAAGGCTAAAAGTGGTTATTATAAAAAACTAGGGCATGGTGAACACACTTGTTACAAGAAAGAGTTAGATGAAATGAGGAAACTCTTAAAGGAACTACAACATTTCTTTTCCTTCTAAATCTAAAAGTTCATCATCTTCTTCTTCTTAATCAACATTTTCTACACACACTCGTATTGCAGGAATTGCCAATGGGAGTGATATGATCAATGATTCTAAAATGAAAGGACATGATCTTGTTGTGACACATGCAAAAAGGTCTAGGAATTGGATTATTGTCTCTAAAGCCTCATATCATATATCAGGCCAACCTAATAGGTTCTCTTCCTTGAAGGATAATTCACTCATGAGGATCTTGATGGCTAATGATGTTTATCTTGATGTATTTGGTAAAGGGGTTATTGATGTGCCATATGGTAGCTTAATAATGTGCTTTGTATTCCTCATATTAAGCACAATCTTCTTTTAGTAAATCAGATAGCACAAACTGGTAAATCCATTGAGTTCACTCCAAATTTAGTCTTCATTCAAGATATGAATACCAAACAACTTGTTGCAACGGGTAGGGCCAATCGTCAGGAAAAGATCTATTACTTTTCTTATTTTTTCCAAATGGTGAATGTTCTAGGGATCACTCTCCTAGCTCTAGTGTGGGTAGTAATTCACATGAAGGTTTCGATGGATGGTTGAACCTCGTTATTCATCAGCCATGTAATGAGGTTACATCTTCTCAGGTACTTCTTCGACTTTGAACAATACTTCAAATGACTAGGATGTTTTCTAGATTTGCACTTGTAAGATGGTTTTATGATAGGTATATTAGATTTGGTATGCCATTCCTCTTCAATAGATTCGAAGGACTTGTTTGAGTGGTTTTCTCTCCTCTTTGATCATTCATCTTTGGAGGTTTCTCTTGAGTCTTCACATTCTTTATCTCCTTCCTTGATTGGGGTAACACCTAATTTTGTTGAGACACCTTTAGAAGCTCCTGAAACATCTTCAACGATTTATTTTCTGAGGCTTCTTCACTCTTGCTTCGACATGGAGATAAGGTTTCTTCAACATCGGTCATTAGATCCTTTTCTTCCCAAGGGGAGATATATTGTTTGTAGGAATTTGATTCTCTTTTTTCTTTAGACATTCTTCAGTGGTTTTGGAGCTACTTCATTATGGGGGCCTACATGTGGTCTCTTTCTTTCCCTCTTATTGGGGGGGTTTTTGTAATGTATAGATGTGATGGATGGTGTACTTGGGGGGTATCACTGAGTCCTCCATCCTTCCTCATTTGATTGTTTCTTTTCTCTCTTTTGGAGAGGGATTTTGTCTCGTTGGGTTTTCTCCTTTTCTTCGTTTGTGAGAGATTTCATTTGCATTTGTAAATGGATACTTAAAATGGCCTAGTAATAGGGACCCATCTTTGCATCTTTTTTGCATCATTTTCATAATAATCTTCTCCCTAAGTTTCACTTAAGGGGAGGTGTTGATATGAATTCTAAAACTAGATATGTATGAATGATAAAATGTAAAGATGTTAGGTTTTTGCACGTATTGTCAACCTATGGATTTTCCTTTGATTTTAGTTTTTTTCATCACTCAATTTTACCAATTTTTTGTTTGAATTGAGTGGTTTTTTCTTGATTATATTGAGTCAAGTTGAGATAGGAGTGGTGTAAAATGACCCACAATTCTATTAAAGGGACGTGTTTAGGCTATAAAATGATTTGGCCAAAGTGATGCATAAACTACATGAATTGACACTCCATAGTACTTGATAGGTTGTGTAATAACTAAATGTCATACTTATCTAGAAAATATATCTAGGATTGTGTGATTGGTTGTAAGCAAAAAAGTGTTACTTCACACTTAGTTCTCGATTGGCATGGCACATTTGTGAATCTCTTTATTTTCTACCCTTACAAAGGATAGGGCCACTTCTAGTAGGAAGGTGTGTGAGGGATTGCTATTTTGTGGAGGAAGCTAAAACACCTAAATGATTCTCTCCTCCAACATAGTTGCTTAAAGTATAACACATATTTGATACTTAAGACACGTTGTATATTGAGATAATGTATTTTGATTTATATATTGATTTTTGTATATTGTCTTTGAATGTAAATAAAAAATTGGTTGTCATTTTGTAAGAATAAAAATGTATGAATATATTTACATTGAGTATGCATGCAATTTATATTGTAGAAAATTACAAATCACATAGATAAAATAACAGGCACAAAGTATGCATAAAATCGACCAATGAATTAGATCAGCAAGGCATACATAAATAGGCATGAAGGAGGCACCTGATCTCTATGAAATGAGTATAGGACTCCTCACTCATGGAGTGTTGGCAACTTTCCTACCATAAAAGTAGCAAGAGGTGTCGAAAGTGAGTTGACACCTCTAAAGACTCCTAACTAACATTGACACATCACATGTGCAAGTGTCATGGATGCCTAACTAGGCTTAAAGCCTATGTATATGCAAATAAATATACACAAACAAATATGAATATTAAAAACAATGTATTTCAATCTTGATAAGAAATTGAAATGAATCTTGAAAAGTATTATTAAGATGTAATTTATTTGTGTTTTTATTTGTCATAAAAATATCACTCAAGATATTTATATTTCCTTTGTAAGAATGATGTGCTTTTGTTTATATTTATTATTTTTAAAAATTATAATTTTTTATTGAAGTTTTATGATACAAATATGAGGTTCCAGACAAAGTGGATTTTATATACTAGAGGATTTAAAATTTTCAACAAACATATTGAAATTTTTATTTGAAATGATTTATTGTTTTATATGTGTAGGAATACTATTCTCTATTGTCACATCCCTGTGGGTAAGAAATAAAAGAAAAGAAAAGACTATTCAATCAGAAAGGAAGGCAAGGTGGGTTAGAAAAGATTAATAGAAATTGAAATCTTAATAGGCAATGTGCAAAATGGGAAGTACATTGCCTACCATGCATCTATGAAGGTATGCCATCTCTCTTGGCTGTAATAAATCTTGAAGAAGGACAAGCAGAGAGTGTGTTTACATAGGAGAGAAAGGCATTATGTTCAAGAGTGGTTTACTAGTAACGAGCTATCCTAATATCTTCAATGATGGTTACGAGATTAGATTAGATGGCCACTTGCTAAAGGGATGAGCTTCCCACTATTGTAATAATTCTGCCTTTGCTTGAGGAGAGGTGGAATTTTTTAAAGAGCAACTTATTAGCCTTCATCCCACAATAATTTTGTTCATGTCCAAAATTAAGACTCTTTTCATGATGATAGCCAAAAGAATGTAAAAATTATCTCTATGTCCAAAGAAATCAAGTTCTAGACTAAGAAAGACCAGCAATGAAAGTCCTTTTCTTTGGTCTTGTCGGCATAAGAGAATAATGTGTCAATTGGGGAGTGCAATTATTATATGTAGAGAAACATTTCTTATGTAGGTGGAGAAGAGAGTGGAGGGAAGAGGGGACTCTAGAGGTGGAAGACAAGGTGAGTTAAGGAGCACAAGGAAGATGTGGGGCATGTAAAATGGCACACCTTATTATAGAGTAGAGGAGATCATGTAAGACTAGTTATGTGTTTATATAGTAGAACTATGTTATTAGAAATGAGAAATAGAAATGGTGATATTTATTATGAATTCTGTTAAAATTTGTGAAATAAAAAATATAATAGAAATAAAAAAAAATTTATAAATATAAAAAACAAAAAAAAATTTAAAACTAAACAACTTTTAAATTTTGTTCAGAAAAATAGAAAATTACAAACATATATATATATATATATATATATATATACTTTATCTATAATTTATAACAAATAAAAAAAAAACTTTAGTAAAATATAATTAAAAAGATAGGAAACAAAACTTCTTAAAAATTAAAACAAGTTTGTATAAAATAGAAATTAAAGATAGCGTTTTTTTAAAAAGTTACATAATACAAGGATTTTGAAGATTTTAAAAATTAATAATAATTTTCATGAATTATAAAGAAGGGAAATGTTAAAAAAGAAACCTTAAAAAATGTAGAATAATTTTGTGGAAGAAGGGAAATGTTGAAAAATAATTGTTCACTGACAATGCAAAACTTTGATAATAGTGAGAAATAATACAACATGATTAGAAACAATTGTTTACAACAAAAATGTTGTTTTGCTTGCTCAAAAATGAAAGGGAGCCTCATCATTGCATTTATTGTAACATAGTAGTGGAATAATGAGATGTGGTATAGTGATGAAGAAAGGAGATGAGAATGAAAGGCATGAAAATTACAAATTTGAGTGAGGTCAAAGAGCATATCAAAGAAACATTAGGAGCAACATAGTGAGGTACTATTGTTAGAAATATTACAATTAAATTGTAATTTTATTTTTATGTGATATTTAGTTATTATATTTTGTATTTAATAATCCTTATCCATCCCTATATTTGCTTTTCAAAGTAATAAGATAGAAATATCTCTCTTCCTATGGGATACAAAAGAATCCATTCACAAACCCACTCTTTAATTATTTCAATTGTAATAAGCTCTCTCTAGCTTATATTGTGTGGAACTTTTATTTAATAAATTACAATTGAGGCAGATTTTGGAAAAAAACACTTCTCCTGCTATTGTATTTGTTGGATTCATTTACTATTAGTTGAAGTGGGTTCCTACTTTGTAATGAAATTGATAAGGTATCTTGTATCTATAAAAACTTAGGAAATCTTGTGATGGATTTAACTTATTATGAATTTTGAATTAATTTGAGGTCTAATGCCCTTGTGATCTCCCTTCCTCTATAATGCCTGAACCACAAAATGTTCATGTTGTTAGTAGGCACTAAAATGTGATGACTATTCTTTGAGTTTAAAGACATTGCACCCATATTACTAGTGTACATGATTGCTTGGTAGTTGCAAAATGGTTGATTTTGAAAGATGGGTTGAGTTTGTGATGTACTATATCTTATGAGCATTGAAAATGATTATATAAGGTTCATTTGCAAATTAATTATTGCTATGTGGAACCACTTATTATGAACCATTGAGATCCTATTTAATCATGAGTGGCAAGTATAAATACTATCTAGCTAGTGAGCTAGATTATTATGAAAATGTTGGGTTACAGTTAAGGTAAACAAAATCACAAGATTAATGATGTTATTGTTAAACCTTCGCAATTTGTTCTGATACCAATTGAAGATTGAAGAAATTAAATAGCATACAAAAGAAAATCAAACAACACCGAATATGATAAACTCTCAAAATCTTAGCGATCAACAAAACATGAAGAGGATTGTAATATTATTCAACATATGAAAATAAGATCTGTCTTGCTTTTATAAGAAAACAACACACAGAAAAAGGATAGAGCATCGATCATGCAAATTATTGCATGCTTTGATCATGCTAAACTCAACTAAAAGTAGAGCTACGCCTACTCCACATGCAACTGCAGTTTTATTATCCATTAACAGAAGTAGGAAAAACTGTGATACGATGCATCATGCATGCCTTCAGCTTTGGCGATGCATTCTGAATGTGCAAAAAACTTGGTAAAACTCTAGAAGGCTGAATGCTGAGACCTTGACAACAGTTGCTGTAAGAAGTTGAAACATCTAGCACAAGGCCTCTTACTCATCCAAAATACACATCTATTTACAGAGCTAGTTGATTTCACAGAAGGAATGTAAATCAACTATAGTTGGTCGAGCATTTAACAGTTCGGACTGTGAACTTGGTTTTGTAAGACATGAAAAATTGATTGCAGAGTGCTGAAATCTTGAGCTCCCTAAATTTTGGGTCTTGAACACCAATTTTTAAATGGCGTGAAAATTTGAATTGAAACCCTTGCCCCAAGGCTTTTGGAGTCCAAACCCTAAGCGCTCGCCAAATCGGGCTTTACGATTGAATTTCAAACCATGTAAAATATTAAATGAAATTTCTGCTATTACAAACATGACAAATGGAGAGAAAATACCAAAATAAATGGCATCTAACTTCAATTGGGTGATCCCACAATAGTGGTTTACAATTTTTGGCCAAACTGGACACTGAAATATGTTTTTTAACTAAATCTTCACTTTCGGGCACCTATAGCGGCTAAACCATGAGGAATTTGAAAATGATGCGAACTAGAGTTTTGTGAAATTTTGTCTATAGATTATAAATATATTTTTTTCAAAATTTTGGAATCAAATTGCACTTTTTCCATCTCCCGAAACTAGTTTTTTGTAAAACAACATTTTTAAAAAGTGACACTCACCATATAACACATAACTTTTTTTCCATGAAGGATAAAATTCTAATTTTTTTGAATTTAGATTCGTAACTATGATATCTAGTGCTTCCACTTGGTTAGATAGTTTTTATTGAATATTTTTATTTAATCAAGTTTTGAATTCAAACCAATTATAATTTAGATATAAACTATATAATGCATAATTTTTTTGTATGTATCAATTTTATTTTTTTCTTTGTTAGATCAAGGACTTCAATATCTAGTGCACTAATATTTTTAATTTTTATTTAATAATCTACTATTTTTCCACATGTGCAGAACAAAGAGCTTGATTTTGTTGAAAAACCTACATTCACGAGAAATAAAAATAAATATAATAATTATATTATATTTATTTAAAATTATACTTTTGGGAAAGCTTATAATAAGGACTACATACTTACAAAAAATAAATTTTAAATGAATTCATTTGATCCCCAAAAGTTAAATCAAAAGTGGTTTTTTATCAGCATTTTGATAGGTGTAAAGGAGACTCCGTTATAGGTATGGTTTAAAACTAGCGGGGTTCTATCCAAGGGGGTTTGATTTAAGGTAGTTTGATCAAACCCTCTTCAATTGGAATTTTTTAAATGGAACCTTTTAAGGCTTCAATCATTATATTTTCTAAAAATATGTGATTTCAGCAAAAATCAGTTCCTCCCAGAAATTGTAAACCAGCTTTGTGGGATCACCCAATTTTTAATAGATAAAATTCCAAGATTTAGACAGTAAAAAACTTGTAATGCAAAATAAAATAAATATTTTGAATTGCACTTTGAATTTTTCTTTTTACAATAAACCCTAATAAGAATTAGATTCCACCGTCTCCATCTAAATTCATTCATTCTAGTAGTTCTTGATGGCTTCTCTGACATCTTCATAATTTGTTGCTTCCTCACAAAAATCTATGACTTCCAAAAGCTCCTCATCATATAAATCACCAGCTGGAAATGCATGTTAGTGTTAGTTTTCCTCTGTTAATAACGGACTGCATGATTCATGTAGTAACTATAAGCTAACTAAGCACAACATAAGTTTTTGTCAATTTCTCTCCGTGAATGGTAGTCGGTGATTTTCATGCAACATGCTAACTAAAGCCAACAGTAGTTTGCTCACCGCAGTTTGCTCGCCTTTCACTGTCTCTTATCACCACTACGGTGGTTATAAAACTGTATATCTTTGCATTTGATTTAGTGTGAATAACAATGAAATCAGATTGTGCAAATTTGTTCTTTTGTGCTTGATAAAGTTTATCTTCCTAGATCTTAAGAAATTCTACATGGTATCAGAGCCTTGGGGGGAGATAAGACAAGCCAAAGTTAAACGAATTCCATTGTTGTTTGTTAACAAAGCTGTAGGAGGCACGATCTATTTCTGGGGGCGGATTCATTCACTTGAGAGGTAGCCGATCAACTAGTTTGGATTCCAATATATTGTCAACCGCAAAGTTGAAATTGGAAAACCCATCCTGAATGGCAAGATTATGCGCCAGCTCAACAACTCCCTCACTATAATAAGATCCAGTCAAATATGAAAACCCTTGTTGCTTCTTCCAACCTGCTGTCCTCCACACACAGCCATCCATTATTGGCTCAGCCTGCATAGAGGATCTTATATACAACATAGAAGGAAGTTGGACATGGGTGTTTGACCAAGCAGTAGGAGCTAACCTCTTTACCGGTAGTCACATCTGTGGGTCTTTCTTGCGCAGGAAAAGAAGATTGATACCCACGCCCTACTAGTTTGAAGGAAGATTGGGGGGTTTGGAAACCCCAATCGGTGATCTCTCAGACACTATTCTCTTGTTTGAAGGCACAATCATTCATCTGAGGCTGCGATTCAATCTGCAGTCACGATATAGTGTTTGTTTGATCTCTGCCCTCACACCACTCCGTGCAGGTTTCTTTTTATTGCATAAGAAGGATAAGTTTTTTTTCTTATGTTGTTTCCTTTTATTAATTTGGAGATTATACATGCTTTGTAATCACGAAGTGAAATAAAGTTCCAAAAAGGGGTAAATATCTAGTCTGAAAATGGGAATTAGAAATCATCCATTTGTCATCAGTTTGGGAGAAGGAAACTATAAGTCCTAGCGTGATGGAATCCTAAAGCATTGCTAATGGATTCATTTATTGCCACATTTGTTTGGACTTATTCCTGAACCAACTACATGTTGGTAGAAATTTGTATGGGAAAGTAGAAATAATAATGTCTTAGGATTAATCAATTTAAGTGTTGGGGACCACACATCATGGGCTCTATCACACATTGAGTGCCCTCGCACTCTCTAGACCACTCTATGGAAAATATATGGATATCCCACTGAACCTCCATTCCCAGATAATCCCACTATAGACATGCTTCTCTCCCATGATAATAAGGATGATCCTTTGTATGATGATGATACTGAAGAGGAACTTAATTATTGGAAGAATCTTGATTGTCCTGATGATACACAGACATCTCTTCTTGTTTCTCCTCTTTCTACACCTCCTATATTGGTAGCTATTCAGTCTCCCTCACCTACTATTTCAAAAGAGATTTTGGCTTCTCCAAAGGCTACTTCAGATTCTCTTTTGCAGGTTCACTCTTGTCCTCTTCATCAGCGAGATGTCATCCTTTCAGACATTCATCATTTGTTTGCAGAGTCTCTCCTCCTTGATCATGATGACAACATTGAGGACATATGTCTTCTCTTTGAGGACTCTTCTGTCCTTGCGTCTGTTGTTGATTCTGAGTTCTGTGTTGCTTCTTTGAAAGCTTCCAATGGCCTCTTGCAGTAGGGAATCATACATCTTCCAGACATAGCTACTTCAGATTCGTATATTGTAGACATATCATCCTTGTTTGTAGAGTCTTATATTGCAGATCTGGAGGATTACTTTGAGGACATTCCACTCCTCTTTGTTGACAGCCACATCAATGATTGTGGCCCACCATCCTCATCGCCTTTGCAGATTGATCCAGATCAGTCTTCACAATATATTGGATCACCATCAACGCTTTCTGACATGAGAACATGTGAGCAGTTTTTAGAGGAACACATCTAGATTTGGATTCCAGTATCGCCCATCTTTTTGGATTGGCTTCTCCAATCACCAATGGATCCTTTTCTTCCTAAGGGGAGAAATGTTGTTTGCAAGCAGTGGATCATATTGTGTCTTCAGGTGTTCATCGTGCTCATCATTGGCACAAAAGCTCTTTCAATATGCAGGGATTCATATCTTCCTTTCTTATATTCTCTCTATATTTGTGGGGGATTTTATATGTAAATGGGTACCTAAAATGGCCTTGATGCCAGGACCCATCTTCGTTGCCTCTACTGGCCTTTTTCTCCTTAGTTAGGTTTAAGGGGGGGTTTTGTTCCCACAAGTTTTCCCTCTTTCCTTTATTCTGTCTCCTTAGTTAGACTTAGGGGGGGTGTTAGTGTTAGTTTTCCTCCGTTAATAACGGACTGCATGATTCATGTAGTAACTATAAGCTAACTAAGCACACCAGAAGTTTTTTTCAATTTCTCTCCGTGAATGGTAGTCGGTGATTTTTATGCAGCATGCTAACTAAAGCCAACAACAGTCTGCTCACCGTAGTTTGCTCGCCTTTCACTGTCTCTTATCACTGCTACGGTGGTTATAAAACTATATATCTTTGCATTTGATTTAGTGTGAATAACAATGAAACCAGATTGTGCAAATTTTTTCTTTTGTGCTTGATAAAGTTTATCTTCCTAGATCTTAAGAAATTCTACAATGCATTCTCTGGTTGAAGTTTATAGCTCCTGGGATTATCATCAAATATAATAACATTCTTCAGATCTTTCCCCAACTAGAAAGATCTTTCACATATGCCCTTTCCATTATAGTGCACGAATCCCTGTACATACGAACGTCTATGACATTATTAACGTCCAGTTTATCTAGAATAGTATCTGCATAATATTTGTTGGCTGCAGTGAAAACTATAATTTCATAATTTTTTGCCAATTCCTACAATAGTCTGTCCACATTAGGCCTTTTTTGTACATACCAGCTTTGAAAATATCCCTTCTTAACAATGAAATCATAAAGGTCTGAGGGTTTGAAATAATGGTTGCTTGCATAAACAAGTGTGCGATCCAAATCTAATACAGCTATTTTCTTCTCCATCATATTCAACAAAACAAAACCAGACGGTATTAAATAGAGAGAAAATCTACGAGTCTCTTATGATCATGTAGAAGAGACAAGTAAAGAAATATTTTCTCCTACATAACTTATAGAGGCTAATGTATAATTATATCTTAATATTTTAAAGAAGTCGTGCATGTAATTATTTCACTCTTTAAATTTGTTTCTAATATGTATTTTAATATTTTTTTTAAAAAATTATATTTCGATGTCAAGTGGTCAAGTAATTGAGCTTCAAAGGACCACTAGAACTCGAATAAAATCTTTACATAAAAAATGTACACAATATTTATAGAAAAATTATATAATTAGAAAGATAAAAATTAAATAAAATAATGATATTAGCAAACAAAATAGAAAATTAAAGTCTATAAATAGTAACTAACATAGTCAGCTATAAAATTTATTTATTTATTTATCTGTGTTTTAAGCAAATATTATAGCTATCTTAAGTATGAACTATTTTATTTATTTAAAGAGTTTTTTTTTTTTACTTTAAACTTAGTTATTTAATTTTATAATATTATTTATCTTTTTATTTACTTTATTTTATTTGTAATATATTTATTTAACATTTTATTTTATCTATATTGTTGATTTTATTTTTAGTTATAATATATTTGTTTAACTTTTGCATGTATCTTTTAATTTCTTTACATGTGTTTTAAAAAATATTATAGATATCTTAAATGTAAACTATTTTATTTATTTAAAGAGTTATTTTTATTTTACTTTAAGCTTATTTATTTAATTTTATAACACTATTTACTTATTTATTTATTTTATCTATATTATTTACTTTATTTTATTTATAATAAATTTATTTAACATTGTATTTTATCTATATTATTTATTGTATTTTTATTCATAATATATTTGTTGAACTTTTATAAGTGACTTTTATTTTTATTTTTGAAAAGTAGACAGTCAATAATGTTATATGCTTATATGATAAATTTTTAATAGTTTTATTTTATTTTATGATATAGTTGGGTTCAATTACACAATATTTGAGTCAAACTCATTTACCCACATTACATAAGTAGTAGTTTAGACAAACTCATCTCTAATGAGAATGAATGATCCACTTTGCAC
This sequence comes from Sequoia sempervirens, assembly GCA_007258455.2. Lineage (NCBI taxonomy): Eukaryota > Viridiplantae > Streptophyta > Pinopsida > Cupressales > Cupressaceae > Sequoia > Sequoia sempervirens. The sequence goes on along the minus strand of VDFB02000003.1, from coordinate 193,400,904 downwards.
TCATACCACCATTAATTATTTTGTTTTGTTCATACTTTAAAAGGTATAGTAAATATTATATACTTATATGCTAGTTTTTTAATAGTTTTAACTTTTAATGCTAATTATATCATAATTCAACTACTTAGATTTTGAGTTAAACTCATTGATTCATATTTCATTGAGTAGTAATTCACACGAAAAATGTGTCTCATGAAAATGAACAGTCCACTTAGTATTCATTGCATCTAGGTGATGTTCATAAGGGCGACACATCAAAAAAATTTAAGAGATCACACATCCAACACTAGTCCAACTCAAGAACACTTAACCATAGAGTTTCTCCCAATATCAAGCCTGCTTAGCTTGCTATCCCTCTTGCAAAATATTTAGCAAGTCTTATGCCTTATGAACCATTCATTATAGAGTCATTTAATAGTTTTATTTAAATTTTAAATATGTCACTTTTGTTTTAGTTTTTATGTACACAATCATGATATGAGATTTTTTAAACCACTTTATGATTGATGAGGACACAGCCTGAGACACATAAAATAACCCACAAACAAGAGAATAATTTTATTATTCAGAAAATGGAACTTCTTACATGTAGAGGATCTCAAATCCCCAAGTTCTACAACACATGCAAGTTACAGAAAGCTACAAAATAACCCTTTCACAATATGCGAGCTTGTCCCAAAAAAGCTACCCAAAAATTAGAAACCCGCCCATAAATAGAGCTCCTCATTAGTTTGGAGCCAAAACAACATTCAAATTTGAGTTTAGGTGGTTTGGCGCCGAAAATTTACAACATGAAGTTCAAATTTCAAAAGAGCATTTGCAATTGTATCTTCTAAAAAGTGTGCCAACTTCCCGGGGCCATAACTTTTGATCAGGGACTCCGATTCGCGAACCGTTTGAACCGTTGGAAAGGTCTTGAAGTCAATAACACGCTCAAAATCCATTATGCTGATTTTGGAAAGTTTCGGGGCTGTTCCAGGAACTCCAAGTGCCTCAAATCTAACTCAGAAGATTTTCAGGTGGAAATTTGGGAAACTAAAACTGCAATATCTTTCAACCCAGGAACAGAAAATAAAAACCATAAATTGAGAATTTCATTATGATGAAAAGGGTATCCAAAAATGTAAAAACATCTAAAAACTGAGAAACTTGAAATTTAACTATTTTTGGGTGATGCAAGATTGCCCTTACACCACTGGATGCTCCTGCATCAATGATTCCTTCATGTGTAATTAAAACACTTTAGATAAATTATCTAGGCTAATTAAAAAATGTAATCATTTAAATATAACTTATTTTTAAATAATAGAGTTGAGATAATTTATATAAAAAATACATATCAAAATTCAATGATCAAATTAAAGGTTTACTTAGTCTTAAACTTGAATATTTCATTGCTAATTTAGTCCTAAAACATTTTAGTAAAACAAAAAAATCCTATTTCAATCATATTTATTTGAAATCTATACTATCTAAAAAATTGATGCACATTGATTATACATTATGAGGTCAATTTCAATTGCTATAAAACTTATATAACATGCAAAACTAATTTGAGCCAAGGAAATTGGCTTAATAAGTGGTAAAATGTAAAATCCACCACATGGGCACTACAATTTTTTTTTATAACAATGCACAACTACCAACTTAAATGATTGAGCACCTTCCATGAGGCTTAATAGTGTTAACTTCAATACTTCTCAATTCCCATGGTAGCATTAACTCATTCTTGTCAAATATATGCTTGCACAAAAGAGTGTTAAGGTCCTAACGTTAAGGTCTTTCCTAGACCTGTGACCTAAGCCTCAAGGGTTCATGATGACCCTGCCTACGTATCCCCTCATGGGAAATTAGAGGCTTTGTAGTTCAACCCACAATGATAGAGGGAGTTCAATCTCACCTCTTGTATGAGATCTATGATCTCACCTTTAACCCATGTCTTATTCATTAAGCATAAGATATCACTTAGTGAATTATAATATAATGATAATAAATTTTGATAATAACTTGCCATCAAGTGTTGGGTCCATTCCAATCATTACTAGACGTTAGTGTACAAGCATTCACATTATTCACAAGAGATCATTCATACCATAATCTCAAAGATTATACACAATGGTCGCCATGAGCATACACCATATACACAAGTTGATTAGCTCATAAACAATACAAGTACAACAGTGACTGGATCATACATAGATCACAAGTATATAACAATGACTGGATCATAAATAGATCACAGATACATTAGTGGCTGGCCCCAACATACATCACAAATACATAGTGACAAGCTCTAACCTACATCACATACATAGTGACGAGCTCCAACATACATCACAAATACATAGTGACAAACTCCAACCTACATCACATACATAGTGACGAGCTCTAGCATCCATCACAAATACATAGTGTTGAGCTCCAACATACATCACATACATAGTGATGAGCTTTAGCATCCATCGCAAATACATAGTGTCGAGCTCCAACATACATCACATACATAGTGACGAGCTCTAGCATCCATCACAAATACATAGCGTCGAGCTCTAACATACATCACATACATAGTGACAAGCTCTAGCATACACCAAAAATACATAGTGATGAGCTCCAACATACATCAAATACACTGACACAAGTTTACGCATTACAATGGCTAACACAAGTCCATAATGCATCCCAAATAAAAAGAATATTGGTGCATTACACACTACACCACATGGGTCCTATCCTTTCCACCAGTCTTTTGCACCATTGGACAAATGGGAAAAGGATTCAATGAATCCCATAAGTAACACCATGGGTCCGTCCTCAACCCCACAAGGCTAAGTATATAGTTTGAAAACTGGGAGAGGATTCAGTGCATCCCATACTACACCGCGGGTCCATCCACCATCCCAAGGGTTTCCCAAGTAGTGAACCTACCAAGCCTGATGGATTTTGACTTCAATTGCCTATAGGTCACTAGCGACAAGTCTTTCCACCCAGGAAGAAGTAGCTCTTGATCTATACCACCTGGTGACCTTAGTGGTATTGTGAGATATCTTCTTCACAAACTCGAGTAACACTTGGCATCAGTCACTTCTGTGCTTACCAGTGACAACCAGTGAACCCTCTCAATGTGCGGTTAGCCCCAGATTATTGTTACCCACATGGATGGGTCCCTACCTGTGTAACCGCTACGATCGTATCATAACCAGGGTAGCCTACTACTTTCACCTCCGTGAACAAGGTGAATACTGACTAATCCCTAGCAGTAGCCCAGACATTGATCATTGGCATGGTCCAATGACTGCCTGTCACTACTCAAATATCTCAGAGGTTCACTCTTGGGCGGGTCATTCATAAAATGAATCATAATCACAGTCAACAGATATGCAAGCCTATACATAAAAACCTCTAGATATGGAGTTGAATTACATGACTCGTAAAAGATACATGGAACCAACACGAGATGGACTTTACCCAGCTTATAGATATAATCAAATACCCATTATAAAGTAGTTAAATACCTTACTTCATTTTGTTTAACATAAGCCTATTATGTATTAAATATAAGTTCTTAAATTCCCTTAGCTTGATCATACCCATTTTAGCCTCAAACTGAAGCCTACAGAGGAGGAAAGGTCAACCATGTAGGAACAATCCCAACATCTAGGAGCTATCCCCCTAGACCCTCCCCTTATGGACTTGAGGTCACAAAGGCATCCTTTGCCCAAGGATCACCTATGTTCCTATTTCCAAACGAGTCAAAGTCACATGTAGTTATCCTCACCAGGTCTCTCAAAGGACCTACACACAAGTTTCCCCATTATCAAGGTTTCATCAATATTTCTCTTCCATTATTAACACTTATCCGTAATTAGGAAAACATAAATAGGTATATAATTTACCTACACATTATAATTCATAGACTAGCTCAAGAACATCCCAAGGTTCATTTTAACAAGTCTTAATCATCATAGAGGATAGGCTTATTACTCTACACTAAATGTACCTTGGTTCATATCAACCCATAATTTTATTTGTAAACATAATAGATTCAACATAGGGTTTTGGTTAAGATTAGAATACGATTTGATAAACTCAGATGGCACAAGTGTATTAGTTCTTGATATCTTGAACCACTATATTGTACTAATGAAAAACCCCTTAACATTCATATGTGACGACAACATAGTAGAGTAGATATCTCAATTAAGACACATTTACTAACAATAAGAGTAATGATACCCAAGATCTAATCACAATGTGACAATTATTTGAAGCCCCAGTAAGGCTCCAAATGCTATTCAACTAATATAATCAAGCATCATGATCCTCTAAATTTTTGAGATTGGTCTCCATTAGAAAGTGTCATGCCACAATAAAACCCTACAAAATTATTGAACTTCGAAAAACATACAATAGTTATAATCTTGCTCCAAGCAAGGTCGATATGTAACTCGACTCTCTATGGTTGACAACACTAGATCTATTGGATCAACATCCATATATGTATGTATGCATGTATATATATATCTTCAATAATAATACATTATTAGTCTCTTAATATCAATTATTTGGTGAAATCCATTACTTTTAAGGTAGTCTTAGTTCATGAAATATGAAAAGTTCAACCTAGCCACTTATAACTAAATGTGAATTTATTGGTACGAATTAAGATATCGGGATATGTACTATATGTTACCAAATGGATTTATCTCCTCACTCGATCTCAACAACACTATCAAATTAAATGGTAGTTTCCTTTCATTTAGTGTACAAATATACTACGGTTCATTGCCATTATAATATCCTTCCTTTACTCACATGATTATTTCCATAACAAGGTTCTAGTACATATTATTTAGTCCAATAAAACCTTTGTCCAGTTGTATAAAGAGGGTTGCCAAGTGTATCAACTTAAAGTACAAAAGGATATGTTTAGAGGGATTTGTGAACCCAAAAAGGTCATGATTTAATAATTTAAGGAGATAATATTTTTAGATAGGGACAAATCCCATTTTAACATTTACCCATAATTTCTTAGATTTGTAATATTTCTTATTAGCCTTAAGGGAGCAATGATTCTTAAGTTCATGAAATTTATCCGTAAGAAAAAATAGGGTTTCCATAGAACAATTATTCCCCGTACCAAATTTTTCCTATACAATCTGATATCAAAACTCAATTAATAATAATAGAAGATACATCATAGTTCACTACTCGAGCAGTGTCATGTTTTATAATCTAAACTCAACTGATTTATTAATAGAGGCCAACATTTAATTACATCATTTGATTTATCAAAACACAAATCACATATACTTGCATCATTTTCAAGGAAAAAGGGTCTATGTAATTATGTTGTTTAACACAATGAAATATCTTCTTGATTAACTCATGCTTTTGCATATTAGAGTTAAGAAACATAAGAATATTAAATGGTCCCTAATTCATCCAAGTGAAGATATGAATTTCCTTATTTATTATAGTAATTTACATATCTCTTTTCACAATATCATTAGTTCCAATGACCTAATCATATATATTAGAGTCTATTATTTTTACTCGGTATTCATTATATTACTTTGACTCTCATTTTTCAGACTAATTTTGTTTTATGTATGTTTATGTAACATAAAATAATAAATATAATTGGCACAATATTAAGGAGTACTCTTATTAGCATTGAATTAAAAAAACATAAATAGAAAATACTTATCTATCTGAGTTGTCACATAGTCACTGCAGCTGCATAATCCAAGGACACAAAATTTTGTTCAAAGCAAGCTGGGAAGACCATAAACCTCTAGGGTTGATTATGAAGATAATCCCTGCTATACATGCTGGTATTAGCCCTAAAGGTCCACACATGATGTTTCCTCTTTCTCTACCAAAATGCCATCTTGACATGTCTCTTCTGGAACCTTCTCTTTTCCTTTTTCTCCTACGCATTTCTTCCTTCCATGCCTTTGATTGATGTCATAGCCTATTCAAGGCTTTCCTCCTAGCGCAAGCAAGGATAATACTAGCTTTTAACACCTGGAAATTGCCTCTTCTTAAAAGTTTCTAAAGCCATTTCAACATATCCATTTTGTGCCTATTTTGCGATCTTTGCATTCTAGGAGACCACATTTCCTTTATGGAATTCATCCTTGAGCCCGAACGTGACTTTTCTACTCCATATTTCTGCATATATCTCCGCTAGGATAGTAGCCATGAATTTCTCCTACGCTTTCTACTCACCCTTGGATGACTTCACCTCTTTCTCTCCTAGTCTTTCTTCTTCTCTCTCTGCTCCTGTCACATTTTTCTTCCTAATACCTGTGAATCTCCTATGTCTCACACATTTGGAGATTTTTCCCATCCACACCATTCAACACTTCCTTAACCCTTTTTATGTATTAATGGTGTGGCCATCCCTACCATTCCTCTTCTTTAATAGTTGTCTCCCCAGTCATTTCTACCTTTACAAGTCTTTATTATTTTATTTTACTCTCCCATTTCCACCTTGGATGCACCTAACAAGAATGTGACATAAAAGTACAAAGTTGTGTCACACTTTATAAAGGAAATGACCAACACTATTCAATTTTAAAACTTGAATCACTAAAAAGTGGCATATATGTTTTGAATTTTGAAATGATGTAAACTAGTAAAATGTGTATTTTTTAGTATATTTTATGTTTGTATTTTTAAATAGTTTTTAATAAATTAACACTATAATTTAGTTGCTGATAAAATACTGAAAAATGAAGTTATATGTGATGTCAAACTTTTTATAGTAATTTTTTTCTTTCAATTTTTTTGTGTGTATTTATAACTTGAAACTTTAGTGTATGAATATATCTTTTTAAAATGTGTGTGTATTAAAAAATAGCTATTTCCATTTGAGGCCAAATTTCATAATTTTTTAATAAGTTTTAGTATTTTTCCTTGGCATGGTAATCAACCTAATATTTTGGGCTGATAACCTATTTTAGTAAAAATAAAATATAAAATATAAATAATAATTAAACTATTAAAATAAATTTATTTTTAAAAACTATACTTATGGATCTAGAAAAGGTATTTTTTATATTTTAAAAAAAATGTTATTTACATGAGTTATTGAAATATCAAGTTTTTCAAATATATATTTTTTTTTGGTAAATTGGTCTCAAAGTGGTGCTCCATATATTTTTAGCCAACAATTTTAATTGAAGTATCTAATTAGCTAGAATGAATCTTACTAGATCATATGTTTGACCAAAATTGATTTTTAGTTAGAAATACTTAAATTTAGTTGTGTTGATAAGTTGACCAAAAGTTTGTGCTTTTACCTGTGTACTTTAAATTTTTTTTTTCCTTTTCCTTCTAGATATATGAATCTTTGAAGGAAATACAATCAAATAAATATATATTTTCTTAAACAAAAAATTGATATAGATTATTGAAATAAATATACAAAAATAAAATGATCAAACTAGGTGTACTTAGTTCTAGAATTGAATATAAAGATTTTAGTGATAATTTTATATCGGAACATTTTATTGCAATCAAAATATTACATGCCTATTTTTTTATTATACACACACTTTGAAATCTATACTATCTCATAAATTAATGTGGATTGAATGTACACTATAAGGTAAATCCCATTTGCTACAAAACTTTTCTAACATGTAGAATTGATCTAAGCCAAGAAAATTTACTATCTCATAAATTAATGTGGATTGAATGTACACTATAAGGTACATCCCATTTGCTACGAAACTTTTATAACATGTAGAATTGATCTAAGCCAAGAAAATTGACTTAATAGAAACTACACTTGAGAATTTGTTAATCTAAACATATGAATCTCTCGAAGTAATGCAATCATTTAAATATAATTTATTTTAAATAATAGAGATGAGATGTATTATTGAAATAGATATATACAAATCAAATGGTCAAATTAGGTGTAGGTAGTTTTAGGATGAAAAATGAATATTTTAGAACTAATTTTGTGTTGGAATATTTTAGCAATATCAAAAAATCAAATTCCTATTTATATTATACTTTTAAAAAATATATATTATCTTTAAAACTAATGCAAATTGATCATGCCCATAAAAGTTAATCCCAATTGCCATAAAACTTATTTAACATGTATGATTGATCTAAGCTAAGGAAATTGACTTGAAAAAAAGGTACAATTGAGTATCTATTTTCCTTTTCCTAGTCCAAATGTATGAATCTTTAATGGTACTCTTTAGAGACACTTTTGAGAGGCCTAATGACTCAATAGGTGAGCAATTTTTCATAGGTCAAACTATTAATAAAGGGAAATATTAAAGAAAATATTCATAGACATGATTGCTTATATGATGATGATTTACTTTGAATTCATTTATTTCTCTTTAAATTTAAGTGTGCACATTGACATAAATTGAATATATAAATTATTAATGTATTTAAGCAAGTATAGAAGGAATGCCCCTTCATTTGTTGAGAGAAATTCTTTTAATAATTTTATACCCACATGACTTAACATGTCATAAGTAGTCAATTTACCTTTGATGAATTTTTTGATGGGTGTCCAAGAACCACATTAATCATGAGAAAATTTTGGTTATATTTTAAAATATTATAAAGTTTGCATAATTTATACTAGGTAACATTAAGGATGATGCTCAAATATTTAATTAAAGATAAAAAATGAGATAGTTAGGTTATAGGTATATTGGGAGTAAGAATATCTAGTAGAGATGAATTGTTCACCTTCAAGGTTTTACCTACTCTTGTGGAAATTGTTGGAATCAAACATAATTTTAGTATTGTTGGTCACCTAGAGATATATATCCAAATTTAATTATTTAAATCATGTAAGAAATTTTCTAAATGTATGTATTTGATCAACCTAAAAATTAGTAAGAATATTATCTATCGATGGAGTTTTCCTACAATAAATTTGGTAATCCTTTGTTCAAATGACACCTTTTGGAGCACTGTGTAGTAATAAGTGTGATATTGATAGGATGTGATGAATAATACAACCAAGTAACCATTGGACTAAACTAACTCTATGAGTATGAGAGATAAATAAATATTATCAAGGAGAGTTTGAAATATATAAATTAATAAAATATTTATGTAGATGTAAAAATGAATCTAAGAGAGTTCTTAGTAGGTGATAAGGTGTTTCTTTTTGTTAGGCCATGTAATAGTTTAATAAATTTTGGCAAGGATACCAAGATTTCATTGTGATATATCAAATCATTCAAGATATTAAAAGTTATATCCATGTGGATTACATACTAACTCTTATACCATCTCTCACACTCACATTCATAAGGTATTTCTTGTATCTTTATTTATGAAATATATTGTTTGAAACACACATGCTATTGATTGGTAGGCACTAGAGGTAGAAGAGACCCAAAAAAAAATACATCTTAACTTTCACACAATCATATATAGATGCAATATACAACTATGTAATATAATTGTACAATAGGTTAAAGGCTTTTGAGATTAATATGGTGAATGAAGACCACCTAAGAAGATGAAGATGTAATTTAAATAGAATAGCCAAAGTTATATAATTATGTCAAGCCAACTTAATCCTAAGGAGGGGATGGTGCCACATCAGAAAAAAAAAAAAAATCTAATTACCCTTAGCCTTAATGAAATTTGGACTAGGATGGGTACTTGCTAACTATGTTTTTTTTGTGTGTGTACACATGTAAACAATTAAGGTGATGATTATTGGTGAATTTGTCTTGTCTACTTTACATGGACTATGAAATTATCATGTTAATTATTATTTCATATCGGTAAATAAAAAAATGAATATATTTATGAGTAAAGTATAATATTTAGAGTAAGTGCAAGATAATGGGTCCACATTTTGAAAAAAAAATGGAGGTTTTCTTTATAAAAATCAAAGTTTGTCATAGTTAGAGAATAATTGAAACACATACGCTTAGATTATTAAAATGGTGTAAAAATATAAAATATAATATTTTTATTTTAGTTTTCAAATATGTAATTTATTCTAATATCCATATAATAAATTTTGGTTTTTTATAAGATGTATTAAAATATATATTTTTTAAATCATATATTTTGGGCCAAAACATGCACGTGTACACCAATATAATTTGATCTAAATGAAAATATTTTTCTAATTCTTTTTGAAGATCCATATTCTGGTGAAGTTTGTTCATGATATTATAATTATTATTTTATTAGTTTTTTACTAGCCCTAATTTATATTTTTTAAAACCCTTCATGTAAAACCAACATAATTTAAGATAAAATTATGCAATTAAATTTTTCATCATGTAGAGAATGATATCTAGATTGGTCAAACATATTTTTTATCACTTTTTTAAATTAAAAGTTATTAAAAAATAGTAATATATATGTCATTTCAAATTTATGAGTCATTTTGCTTAAACATTAGTTAATTTATATAAAACATATTTCCAATAGTAAAAAAAACATGTTTGAAAACTAGACATTACCATCTATAATGGATTTTAATTTAGTCCAAATATTCTAAAAAGGTCATCAACCATATCGCTAGAGTCAAATTTTATCTTGTTGTTAGCATGACATTATGCTTGCAAGTCCAAGGTTGAGGGTTGGGTTTCCAAGCCTAAAATAAAAGAAAAAAATGGGTTTCAAATTTTAAATTTTATGGAACAAATATTCACTCCAAAAAATGTACCCATTCTAAAAAGGAACAAGTATATGGACTAAATAGAAATGGGTACTTGTTTCTTTTTAAAATGTGTATCTATTTATTTTTAAAATTCATAGATATTTTAAAAACAAAAAGTGGGTGTACCCATCCCATATGTGTATGAGTTTAGGATTGAGTGGCTATTCTTGTTGATATTTTTATCCCTACGATACTTCCACTAAAATATATATATATATATATATATATATATATATATATATATATTTGGTGGAATTGTATGAGGAATGTTTATCAATGCTGTAGGTGATAGGGTTTAAGGTGATGCAAAATACATTTTTTTTTATATTTGAGAAAGGTTACATTAATAGACTAATCCCATACCCACTCAAATGGATGTTGAGTCTAGGTTCAATGTTTGACTAATTGTAAGTACCCTATAGGTAAATAACTCTTGATCATAGTTTCATTCATTTGATTGACTAATTTTTCAGGTCCTACCAATCTATACATTTGGTATAAAATTATATGCTTGAATACATCCTCACTAATATATCCCAGTTGGTTTTTATACATATATAGTAATAAACTAAATTTCAAACATAAAGTGCTTAGTATTCATCTTATTGACAACAATATTTCTATTATCAACCATAATTTAAGGCATAACTTGAGAATATATATATCCTTAATATAGTAATAAATGAAAAATTCAAACACAAAGTGCTTAGCATTCATCTTATTGCCAACAAGATTTCCATTATCAACCATAATTTAAGGCATAATTTAAGTGTGTATATATTCTTAATATAGTAATAAACTAAATTTCAAACATAAAGTGCTTAGTATTCATCTTATTGAAAACACGATTTCTATTATCAACCATAATTTAAGGCATAATTATTTTCCTTATTATTGTATATGAGTCACATATAGGCATGCTCATAGTTATTTAATACTATAACATTCATACATAAGTTTTTAATATAGAAAGATGTATAACTCTTTGATATATTCCCCAAAGTTTTCCCTATTTATGTAAGTGTGTTTGAGTGAGCATGACCATATTTTATAATTATATATTTAGACAAGGTTAGTTCATTATGCCCACAAGTGAAATGAAAATATTTAATTTATAATAAATTAGGTTTGGTTATATGGTGTAGGTCCTTCTTTATTAATTTTAGAATCTTATAGGGGCCTACCACATACTTCTAATCATGGGGTTTTAATAATTTAAAACCAACGACCAAGGTTGTAGTGTTTAATATTGTCTCCACCTAAGGGAAAGGGGCCCATAGTGGGTAGGGGTCCAATGGTGGGTATAGAAGTAGGTCTGAGTGGGCCTCATAGTGGGTACGCTTAATATTCAATTGCAAAATACTTAATATCCAATTGCAAAACACTTTTATCCATAAAGTACAAAAACTGACAAATCATGTGATGCCACATCAACACACCAAGTATACATGACTTAGTGACCTACTATCAGTCTCACCTTTTTTTTTGGGCCTTTTTGGATACCTTGACAAAAAGCATGCTGATGTGGTGTCATATTTGATGATGTGGCCTTGAAACCAATTTTTATAAGCAGGGGACTTACCAAATAAGTTGTTGTACAAATTTGGGAGTGATTTGAAATTGTCACATAAGACTTTGAGAAGCCCGAAATTAGGGTGGCCCACTATAGGCCCCTCTCCCTTATACATTAAGATGGATTTAATGTTAGGGTTTATGCAACTACATGGACCTTCGATAATGTGTGTTGCTTTCTTAAGGCATTATTTTTCCCCTCGCATGACACATTTAATTTAAAAACACAAAATATGTAATAAATCTAAAAGTTGTTAGTTACATGTTCTAGAGTTAGAATCTTGGGTTTTGATACCACTTGTAATAACCTCATTTGGTTACTACACTTATTTTCAAATTTTATTATTTTGACAAATAATTTTAAGTTCTTTCTAAAACATTCTATTTCAAATCTAATATCTCTATTTTTTTTATTATTCCACCAATTAACACTCATACTAAAACTTAATTGATAGAAAAATATAATGAACAATGATGATTTTTGTAAATACCTCTACAAATAATGCACTAATAATAAACACCTTGTTTATAATTTTGTTCCATATCAATTGCATATGATTCATAAAATAAGAATTTAAAATTTATGTACCTAAAAGAATAAAATAGTACATTAAACAAGAATACTTTGGATGTGCTTGATCACTAGATTTGGTATATTTCCTCTAATAAGTTTGCATGGTCCTTTTTTTGAGCACTAAGGTAAAAGATGACCCCAACCATGTAATAAGAAATCCCTATTCACCCCATCTAGGTGGACACAATGGTTCTATTAGGGATGGAGTTACTAAATCCCTTATACCAAGGTATTATGTTAGATATAGCCTAGAATCAATATATTATTCCCTTAAGTACCTATCCAGTATATATATATATATATATATATATATATATACCAAGAAACTAGTCACAAGGAGTGAATCCTACCTTATTACATCCATCAATTTTTTTAATAAAATAATGTTATTAGGAATCACACCCTTAACATTTATTGATTGTTCTAATATAAAGTTATAAAACCATATATATTATATATGTTTTATTAAGCATATCCCATTTAAAATAATTAGTGTTACTATTAGATTATTGATTATTTATAAATAGTAGTTATTAAGAAGTTTGATTAGTACCTTTTAGATATTTTCCCCCCTTCTCCCTTATTTAAGGAGGTTCTTTCTCATCATGAGGTATGAAATTTGGAGATGAATAGTAAATTATATCACTATACATAAGAGGTATCATTGGCCACCTTTCTCCCTTATTTAAGGAGGTTCTCTCTCATTGAGAGGTATGGAATTTGGAGATGGATAGTGAATTCTATCACTATACATAAAAGGTATTATTCATCATGTGGAAGTAAGGAGAAGTGGTTCCCCAAGTTTTCTCTATGTTTTAATACACCATTCTATAAATGTTTTATAATTAAATTATGCTTTATGGGTTTTTCACCAAGAAGGGGTTTCCCCATACACACACATGTGCTATATTTTTTAATTCTCTTTTTATTTAATTTATATTTATTTATAATAATTAGTAACCTAAGATCCTAATTTCTAACATGGTATCAAAGTAGTTTAGGAAATGCTAACATGATTCTTTTTACAATGGATATTTGAGTAGAATTTTCATATTGATCATTTTATTGGTGATATTGACACAAAAAAATAGTTTGAGAGACTAAAACATTATGATATTGTTTTTTAAAGACATTTTTTTATAATACTATATTAATTTTCATGAATAATAAAATAAGGCCAATAATATTTTTTAGTACAACTAATTGGATCTAACCTATTAGGGTTGGTAAACTCTAAAAGAGATAAGAATATAAGCTATAATTTTAGTGTAGAAAGTAAAAATCAAACCAAGGTTGGTAAATTCAAAATAAGTATCTCCTGAACATGTTTATACATAATTCTCAGTGTTATGAACATGCATATAATCATAATGTAGAAAGGGAATACTATTACTTTGTCCTTAGACCTTATGTTAGTGTTAAGTTTTAACTTAGGGATAATTATTTAGGTAGTTTTCTCGTACATCAAGTAGTTTTTCACCCATCTCATTTCTCATGCCTTTAAAAGGCCTTTACACTACATGTATTTTAGCATCTCATTTTGCTAAATATCATCTTGGTATTTTGGTAAAATAGTCTTTATGCTTCTCTCGTGTATCTATGAGGGTGGTTTGTTTTCATAGGTTGAGGATCTTGGGAAGGAGCTACCATCTCCTACATCGTATCAGAGCTCCTCCTCCTGCTCACCCTTTAGGACAGTTTTTGTCAAGGAGATCCAGCAAAGAGGCTGCATACTTGCTCACAGGCACATTATCCCCCAAAGGCTCGATGTATTTCTAGCCACAACCCTTGATTTGAAGTCTATTATGAAGACCCCCACATTTCATCACGCACTACAAATTTAGTTTGTTGATTGTGTATTCAAACCAATTCATCATTTGGTGGACACTATTGAGGGCCTTCACACAAGCTGTGTGACGGGTTGTGGAAGACTTTCATACTACCCGCACGAAAAATTGAGAGGCATTTGCACCCTTGGCAGGCCACATGAAAGGAGGGCAAAGGCATGCTTTGGAAGCTTCAAAGACATGCATTTTGAAAAGCTCCAATGACCTGCATTTTGCACCCAATTTGTCATGATTTGGAAGCAACTCATAAATTATTTGTTTGTGAACAATGGAGTGACTGATCGTATGCTTCGATTGCAAGAGCATTCTATCGTTGTGGGCAAAGATGGACAATGTAACTGGAATCTTAGGCACAATTTCTAAGTAGAGGTTGTGTGATGTTCATTTTTTGCCATGAATTTTGTGATTGCTGACATGATTCTATATCTATGAAGCCACGACCTATTGGGAGGACAAAAATTTATCAAACTTTAAAATTTACAAAGTTTGCAATAAATATTTATTCAGGGGTTCAAAGCTACATTGAAGTGGAGGTGGGCCCGTTTGGAAAGTAGATTTCTAGAAAAATTATCCCACATTGGCAATGTGGGGTATTTTTTAGCTATGTAAATGGCTTTGCACTCCCTTTGGTTGTTGTGAGCAAGACTCGCGGGTTGTGGAGAGGCTATCTTACATGTAGTGTTGTGGTGACTTGTGTAAGATGTGATAGCTCTTGGTGCATTCATTTGGCTATGATTTGGAGTGAGAACCCACCACAAAATGCCCAATAAGGTGTACAATTTTTTGCTCATTTTTTTTTAGATTTAGTTGCATAATCATCCTTTTTTGCATTATTGCTTCCTAAAGTATTTTGGAAAGGTGAAATTTAATTTCAAGAGGCTTCATCAATTATTTTTCAAGTTTCAATATCATAACATTGAACCACCTAGTGGTATTGATGTAGAGGCCACTATCATAACATGCCAATGATATCTTGCTTGAAGAAGTTGTTTTTCTAAGACACGAGCACTTGAATGCAACTTTTGAGAACTTTGATCTGTCTTGTGGAAACCGAAATTAACCTTGTCTATGTGTGCACATCACGATAGAGTGCTTTTGAAATCCTTATGATGAATTGTAGTTGTCAACACATGGTCAATGCAAGAATTGG
This sequence comes from Sequoia sempervirens, assembly GCA_007258455.2. Classification (NCBI taxonomy): domain Eukaryota; kingdom Viridiplantae; phylum Streptophyta; class Pinopsida; order Cupressales; family Cupressaceae; genus Sequoia; species Sequoia sempervirens. The sequence goes on along the minus strand of VDFB02000003.1, from coordinate 193,385,080 downwards.
ATAACATGAATAGAGTGTACCGTGTCATGCATGAAGGAATATGGGATGGATTGGTCAATGGTTTGGAACCTTTGACTCTCCAAACTTGGGAAGATGGGAAATAATGGGTGGGAATGAAGGTTTTTGTGGAATTAGGACCAACCATTGTATATACTTCGTTCCTTGCTTGAGAAGCCTGCTTTTGTATTTGAGGACACTTTTGATGGATACAATCCCCTTTTTCATTTTTCCCAATAGTTTCTTTGACTAATGGAGTTTTTGAGGGATGATTTTCTTTATTTTTCTTTGGTATCCATTTGTATTTGCTTTGTCCCTTTTGCTTTACTACTTCATTTTCTTTGATGATCTTCTCCTTGCTTTGATAAGAATCTTTCTTTTTATGTTGGTACCAATTTGTGTATGAGATGATGGGTGGATGACAATTCATGATACAACTAGTTGTAGTGTTAACAATATTTTCCCCATTAGGATACTTTGTGCCCCATATGTTGATGTTTTCATTAGACAAGATTTCCCCCAATGTTGTGAAGGTATTAAAAATACCTAATTCTTTACCCTAATAATGTATCCTCTTATCTATAGCCACTGAATATGACTTGTCATGAACACATGATATTGCTATGGGTTCCTACTATTCAGGAATATGAACTATTTTATCTAATTCTATGACATCGTTATCTGTTGATACTGCTTCAAAAGATGGTGTTGATTCAAAAGATATTGATGATGCACAATCATTGTAAGAATCAATAATCTCAACTGTTACTTGCTCTTGTGTGGGAATATCAAGAGTGGGATATTCTTTTTTTGGATGAAGAATGTCTATATGTCCATTAGAAAGAAACATCTCAGGGGTGATATTGGGGATATCTTTGGAGTTTAAAATGGTTTGAAAGACGTCTCTCAACTCTTGGTGAAACTCTAGGGATAGGGGTTCCTGATCTTGACTCTATTCAGAGTAACTTTCGTTATCCTCAAGAGCCTCTTCTTGACATGATCCTTGGGTGGATGCTATATCATTAGTAAAAGACTCTTCGTAAAAAATTATGGGTATGGGTGCAGTAAGGGATATTTCTTGCTCATTTAGAACTTCTTCAACATGCCCAATCATGAAGTCATATGTGGGAGAGATATCATAATCTGATACATACTTGACGCCATTACGGTATGAAATATCACTAGACATTGTTGATGGGTTTGGACTTTGTTTTAAAACAATATCTTGATACGTGTCTAATTCCTCATGTTGTGATGAATGAATAACACAAATATGTTCCACTATGGTATCATGGGTATGGTTTATGTTGTTTGAAGTTGATGCCTTTCCTGAATCTTTTTTTTTCCATGATTAGGTATAGGATTTGTGTAAATTTTTCAGATTTTCATTCCCAAATTTTTGATTGACATCAATATCTCCTTTTTCAATAAGATCTTGTATTAGATGTTTGAGTCTAAAACAATTTTGTGTGTTATGACCTTTGTATTGATGAAATTCACAAAAATGATCGTCTCTATAACTAGGAGGTTTGACTTGTGGCACTTGATAGTTTGAGAAATCTAGGAGTATGATAAGGTTAGATTGTATCAAATTCTTCAACATATACTCTTTAGGTTCCCCTAAGGGAGTGAATTGTCGCTTAGGAGCACTGTTTGTTCTTTGTGGTCCATGTTGAGTGTTTGTAGTGTTGATTGTTGGTTGATTGTTTGGCGGTGGTGTGAATGGTTGTTGTGTGTTCATGGTTTGGGTGTTTGCTTGCCTAGGAGCAGTTAAGACCACCTTTGCATCAACAAGATCACTAGTAACATTCTTATTCTTGGCCCAAAAGTGGGGCTTGTCATTAGAACTAGTGGATGGGTGATTGTCTTTATACACTTGTGTGCTCCCTTGTGCGATTAGGGCTCTCTCAATGTTGAGGGCCCTAGGGATAAGCTCATAATAAGATGTGACACATTGCATCTTTAATTGAAAGGATAACTCTGTATCAACATTAGCAATGATGATTTCAACTTGTTGCTCTTCAAGGATAGGCCATTTACTCTTGCTAGCTCACTGCCTCCACTATTGTAGGAAGTTTGTGAAGGATTCCCTCTTGTTTTGCTTGAGGGTATACAAATATTCCAAGCTCACATCCATGCCAAGATTGAAGGAGAAATGATCTATGAACCTATCGATTATCTATTAGAAGTTCTGAATTCCCGGAAGCAATTGTGAGAACTAATCAATTGCTAGCCCTTCCAAACTACATGGAAAAAGGTGCATTGAGTAGGAATCATTGTAAGCCACCTCCATACACATTACTTGGAATTCATTGATGTGATCCACTTGATTTCCCCTTCCTTTGTATTTATCAAACTTTGGAACCTCAAAACCAGGTGGAAAAAGTACCATCACTATGTTCCTATTGAAGGGGTAAGGACACACGTTCTATTACATATGTGGTTTCTTGGTTTTTCCCATTTGAATGTCCTAGATCTATTGTGTGAGTGCACCTTGATTTGTGAAGATACATCATCTTGTGGATTTGGTGGAGGAGCATATGTGGTGTACTGTGGGATGGTGGATAAGGTGTAAGTGGAATTTTGATATGATGGGGTATTGTAAGGCGTGTAGGATGGATTTAGATATTGTGAAGGTGAGGGTGATAGAGGTGGTGGTGTATATGCTCCTTGTGTAGTTGGATTCATGATGTTTTATTAGGAATTAAAATACAAACCCTGTTGTTGTTGTTGTTGTTGCACAAGCACTTGTTGTTAAGCATGTTGTTGTGCTAGAAACACTTGTTTTTGGGATTGTTGTTGTTGGTATGCAAGAAACACTTGTTGTTGGGATTTTTGTTGCTGCAACACTTATTGATAAGCCTGTTGTGCTTGTTGCAAAGCTAGAGTGTGAGCTTGTTGTGTTCAATGCAATGTGTAAGTGTTTTGATATTGGGATATGTGAGATGTATTTTGAGTGATCATGGTATTAGTGGGTTGTGGGTTGACTTGAGATGGTTGTTCTGTGGTGAGTGTTTTTTGATTGTTTTTTTCTATCATTCCTTATAAAATTATTGATTGGGATGGAGGAATGCAGGTTTGGGGTCCCGTTTGAGTTTGCATGGCTTGGGGGATCAATGGTAAAGATGATGGAGTCATTTGGTATTGGGATGTCAATGGCACATTCTGACCTTATATCAATTGATTAGAAGGGTTCCCTTGACTGATGTGTTGAGGGTTCCCTTGTTGTGTTTGAAGTGGGACCAAGGTATTACCTTGGTTTATGGAGTTTGTGATCAATGTGTTGCTCTGATTTGGATTGATGAAAGATGGGTTTGATGTGGATGGTGGATTGACTTGAGTAGTTTGGGTAACCACTTGTTTCAATGTGTCAATGGGGTTGTTGGAACCACTTGTTAAGGGTTGAATTTGTGTGAGGGTGTTAACATGCCCTTTTTGTCCTATTTGAGGCACTTGGTTAACATTACCTTGTGTAACGTTGGGCACACTTTGGGTACTTGTGGTGATGGACAAAGATGGTTGCACTTAAAATTTTGTGGTTGTTGTGTTGTTATAGAATGTAAGTGGTGTGTATGGATGTAGGGGATGTTGAGAAACAGTGGTGGAAAAATGGGCAGGCACCAAATGTTGGTGTCTAACTTGTGTTTTGGGGAAGATTGATATTTTGAGTACCCAAAAGTGTGTTACCTCCTAAAGGGAGAGTCTGACCAAGGTTGGTGACAATTCTAGTTGCAATACTAGAAGTTGATGTTTGACTTGGTACAAGGGATGAAGTTGGCTGAATTATAGATGGAGTCAAGCCTTGTGCAAAGGTTTGTGCGATGAAATTTGGGGGGATGTAAACCACATTCTCTAAGGTTTGATGATCTTGTTTATAATCAAGGAATTCTTTCTTAGTGAAATTCTTTCTTAGTGAGCTCAAGTGGGTTGTTTGTGACATCTTATACCTCATACCCTTTGTCTAATGGATTTTGTGGTTGTTGTGAGGGGGTAGAATGGCTCCTTGGATAAAATTCTTGTGGGATAGTATCACTTGTGGTAGATTTGTTTTTGGTTTGCTCCATGTTTTTCTTGTGTTGTGAACTTGTTGTAACCATAAATTGTGGGTCAACTATGGGAGAAGTGTGTTGAGATTTATATTGTTGAAAATCCCTAGTTGACTCAAATTTTGGTAAAAGGGACCCTCTAAGTTGTTTTGGACCAATGGTGTGAGTGGATGATGAAAAGGGTGAATGATAGGGGGAATGAACTTTCTAAAATTTTGGACAACACTTTTAGACAAAAAGGTTTGATGTTTTGATGTCTTGGATAAAAGGTGTTTAATGAACTTGTAAATCTCTACGGTAGAATTTTGACCTTAAGATAAACTAGTCCAAAATGTGATAACTAACTCAACTAAGTGGATGGAAAAGGATCCATTTCACACACAACATAGCTAAGTTAGCAGATTGGTTTGATAATTGCCTAAGTCTAAAGAGTGTTGATGTGTCCAAAAGTTTCTAAAGTTGTTTATGATGTGGAATGTCAAATGTGATGAAGATGGATCAAATGTTTGACCCAAAATGTGTTAACTTAAAATGGACCTTTTTTTTACAAGACCAAGATGGTGAGAAACATGCTATACCTCTAAAGTGATAAACCTTAAGAACTCAATGATTTTGATAGTATAACTAAATCATTTTGCAATACTTTCCTTGTCTCAATTTTTATCAACCATAAGACCAATGTGTGGGGTGTTCATTTGATTTTAATATTTGATTTAGTGAGATTGCTTCATTACCACATCAAGAAAGTATTAATTAATGTTCTAACTAAAATGTCTGTCTAAGAAACCTTCATTCTACAAATTCCATTATGTGACAATCAAGAAGCTAAGGCCATAGTTCCCTATGTTAACTTTAGAAAATGTGAATTAAGATATAAGTCCAAATATTTAGAAGCCTCTAAAGATAAAATCCTTAGGGACAAGTAGCAATATAGGACTTTTCAAAGGTATCACACTTAATATAAAGGGTTTAAAATTTGATGAACATGTTGATGTGTGTTTAAGTTATTTTGAAACCAAGTAATGTGTTAAATTGACTCTCAAGCAATAACATTCCTAGCTCAAGTGGGTACGTTTCTTCTTGGTGGGATTACCTCATGCCTCGAAGGGATGATTTTACAAGCAACTTGTGGAGGAGTTAAAAGCAAAAGAGTTCATTCTCTTTAAGCTTTTTATGCCTTAACCCACAAATCGAACTTGGTAAGTAAATTCTTGGAAGTAAATTCTAATTCACCACTTTAAAGAACGCTTCAAAGATGGACTTGGTTGGCCACTACACAAAGGTTTTTAATGACAACAAATCGTGAACACCCAAACACATATTGTTTCATCCTGCTTGGCCACTTAAGGCTCTTTAACCGTTCGCTTCTACTTAAGGTGTAGGATGAGGTGCAATATGTTATATGCCTAGGATTGAAGCTACTTACTTTTCATGTTTGCAACAATTTATATAGCACACCAATAAACATGCTTATTTTGAGAGTCGCTTGTGAGTTCTCCATTGTAGGATGTATCTCACAATAGGGCCTTTCCTAACAAGAAAAATTATATTTCTCGTCAGCCAAGATCACACAAAGTGCAAGGGGAGAGGATACATAGCAAAATTCTGGTGGGTGACTCAAAATAAGAAAGTACGCTTGAGTGTTTCTCTTCACCCAAGATCGCACGAAGCACAAGGGGAGTGAATACACACAAGTGTATACAAGAAAAACAAGCACATCAAACACTCATTCATTTTAACCCAACATAGAAAAATGACTTCATTTTAAGCACCAATAGAAATGTTTGTTTGTTTTGTCCAATTTTAACCGATATTGCAAAATGAGGTTGTATGGGTTCAATTTTAACCAACTTTGAAAGTGAATCTTAAGCCCAATGGAAATTTAGTGGTCCTAAAACATAAATAAAAGCAACATATGATGGGTTATAATTGTCCCATAAGTGTTTAAACACTTTTATAATAACTAGAACTAAGAAAAATCAAAAATAAAAATATTTTTTTTTTTCAATTTTTTTTATGTTCTAGTAAATCACATTTTTGGAGGCCTTCGAAGCAGAATTTAGGGTTGAAACTTGTGTCAGTCCCTAAAAATTGACTATTGAAGGCACTATTTTTTAGGGATTGAATTAGTACTCTTGGAGACCTTTCCAATGGTGCAAACAAATTCAAATTTTGAGCACCAAGTAGAAAGTTATGACCCCAACAAGTTAGGGTAAATAATTTCCTAGTTTTTCCCAAATCTACAAAACTAGATAGCCTCAAAAAAGAACCTAGATGTCAATAAAATATTAGAGAGTATGTGAAATTGAGAATTTAAAACACACATGAAAATTGACTCTCTAGTTTTTACCAGTAAAAAGCGTCGCTGAAATCAAATGTCTCACTAAATTCAAAGTGTGTCACTTTGGTGAAATTTAAGTGCATCACTCTACACAAAAATAGTGGCATCAAATGCATCGCTATATGGTGCGTGTCGCCATATTTAAATTTGTGATATCAAAAAAAGATAAGTGCATCAACATATTAAATATGCATCATCATAATTAAAATATGTGTCAATGTATTTAAATCAAGTGTGCTGCTATATAATGACGTGTCTCAAATGTGTCGCTATAGCCATCAAAAGCGTTGCCATTTCTTTGGAACTTGCAACTCATGAAAAATTAAGAGAAATTCATGAAAAAAAGTTAGTAAAGCCCTCCTAACGCCAAAATGTGATTGTAATCATAGTATAAGTTAAATACACCAGATCCTAATAAATTTAGGCATTATTTAACCCCCTAAGCTACAATCCCAATGAGATGTTTGAAAGCTTCGAAAACTAAGAAACCGTTCTAAACATGAAAGCTTAAAAGAAACCTAATCTAAAACTCCAAACCTTATCCCATTAGGGGAGTGGTGTCGTATTGATGTGGAATAATGACCCTTTCCCAATCCCTTGGATAAAATGAGCAATTAACTGAACTCCATTGTTGATAAACTAAGCTAAAATTGATAAAACGATGCTATGGGTGGATGAAAAGATGTAAAAGCTTGATAATGGTGCAAGTATGAATAGAGATAATATTCAAACGAGCAACATAACTTTTCTTTCATGGAAGTGGATCCATTTCTCTCCAAATGGTGAGTATTTATAAGAGATCAAATAAAGAATCAAGGGTTGGGATCAATTTGATCAATCAATGGTCAAGATGGACTCAAGGGTGAAGACATGGATCAAGGATTCTCATCAATGGATCAGAATCAAAGATCACATGGATCAAAGAAACCATCAAGGGCTCATAATGATTCAAACAAACAAATTTTGTAACAACTTTGAAAGTTTGTTACAAAGTTTGTCAGGAAAGAATATTCCATTTTTTGGAGCCAAATAGAAGAATATTCCTTTGAAATATTCCCTAGATGCAAGTGGATGGGTGAGGAAAATTAGTAATTAGTAATTAAAACTAAGTTTTAATTGTGCAAGTTGAGGAATATGAGGAAAAGACTTCTCATTAAATAATTAGTTTATTTAATAAAAAGGGGATGCAAAATGACATTTAATTAAATAAATTAGGATTATTTAATTAAATGAGAGGACATATGTGTTTAAATTAAATAATTTGTATTATTTAATCTAACAGGATGAGAGGTGAAGATGAAAGGGGGTGAATTAGTCTAATTAAATCAATTATATTAATAGATGAAAATGATGCATTTAATTAAATAACTAGGCTTATTTAATCAAACAGGTGAAAAGAAGATGAAATTCAGGATGAAATGATGTTAGTAATCGGATTATAGTGTGTAATATCATTCAAGACAATTTTAAGTGTTTACAAAGCTAACCTTTTGTAAGTCTATCAAGCAATCAAGGAATCCATCAATCAAGATTTATGGAAACTTGTGGTGTGGCATCACTTCATCAAGGATTCCATATCACTGGTAACATTATCATTTATCATTTATCATTTCAGTCAATTATTGTTTTGGCATTTTCTTGACCTTGGGTATGCCATCTTAATCATCATCATTTGTTGTACGTGGAGGTAGAGATACCAAAATGGGGTTTGAATTAACTAAGCCCCTATAAAACACGACATTTCCCCCTCTTTTTATGTGTACATGTTAGATCTAGAAGATTTAGCAGGGAGACTGTCACAAGAAACACAAAGCAAATTACAAGAGCTCTATAGTTTAGAGTTTCAAATCCTGAAAGGAAGCATCTCAGTCTAGGGTGCCCAACATTATTGTCTTTGTAATTCAACCTCAAATTTTAATCATAGGTTCCTCTTTGTACCTCATTCTCAAATCTTTTTTTTATGTGGTTTTATGTTTTCATATGTGTGATAAAATGCATTTTCAGATCTAGGATTACATGTCAAATAAGATTGTTTAAATACATATCAAATATATCATCCTCACAACTCAAAAAGGACACAAAACCTAGGAGATTGGCTCTCAGTGCATCCTCTTGTACTAAGATACCCTCATAATTAGGAGAGATATTGGGAGAGGGATCAAATAAAAATAACAAAAGAGGAGAGAAAAACTTGTTTTCATATCCTTGTAAGAAAAATTCTTTAAATTGCTTAATAAAGTTTGACAATAAGACATTGAATATGATAAAACATTATTTTTGTAAGGAAAACATTATGCCATGTCCTATGGATCAAGCTAGTAATGCACAACAAAATCAAGAAATTTTAGGATTGATTCCAAAAACTAAAATCGAAACTGAATAGAGACAACAAATAGGGTTTTACATAAATTTTTTGATATCAAATTGACCGGACAAGGGCATTGGGCACCCTAAACCAGAGAGGCAAGATTTTATAATTTTCAAAATCTAGAAATGAACTACAGTTTCTAAGGGTTTGAGATTGCACAGGTTCAGGTATGAATGCAAACACATTTCTATAAATGCCTAAAAACCTAATTTCTCTATGTGAAATATATAAGCATGCATAAAATTTTGTATTTTTAAGGCAATGCAAATTTTTAAAATGATAATTTTCATAATTTAAAATATTTTTTATTTCCAAAACATGTAGAAGATTAATACTTAAATTGATCTTTTGAAATGAAAATGCTATTCAATTCTACACTTTTTCAATACTTTTTACTAAAATATGCATGCAATTTTGACAAATGAAAGCAACCTAAGATTACACTCAAATTTCACAATGGAATAACTCAAATCTAAGCCATAAACAAGGAAAACTAGATCTAAAATTATGTAATTTAATTCAAAATATTTACAATTTTTCTCTTAATGTATAATGATCAAAGAATGCAAATGCATAGCTTGGAAAATGAAGCAAAATGCAAATTAGCAACAAGATCTTCAAAGAACCTAGATTTTTGAATTAGTTTTCAAATTTTATGTTGTAATTTTTTTTAGAAAATTACAAGTGTAGGATAAGTCACATTCACCAAAATGTGATGGATTAAAAGTGAACATAGATCCAACTAGGATTATATTCTTTTCACTTGACAGCACATTTGGACACAAGACCAACTAGGGTTGATGATTAGCTTACTACCACAAGGGAGATCCAATCTCCTAGGTTTTGTGTCCTTTTTGAGTTGTGAGGATGGCAGATTTGAAGTGTGTTTTAACAAGCCTATTTGACATGTAACCTTAAATCTAAAAAATACATTTTATCGCACGAATGAAAATGGAAAACCACATAACAGTTTTAGATCTAAGAATGAGGTACGAAGAGGAACCTATGATTGAAAGTTGAGGTTGAATTATAGAGACAGGGGTGCCATGTGCCCTAGACTGAGATATTTCTTTTCAAGATCTAAAAAATTCAAACTATAGGTTGCAATATACTTTGTGTTTCCTATGACTATCTCATGTTGAAACTTCAAGATCTAACTTGCACACATAAAAAGAGAGGAAATGTTGTGTTGTATAGGGGATTGCCTAAGTCAAACTCAATTTTGTTATTTCTACCTCCACATACAACAAATGATGATAATCAAGAGGGCATGTACCCTAGGTTAGGTAGAGGCTAAAACAATAATTGACTAAAATGATAAATGATCCAAATGACAATGTTACCTTTCAATGTGAAATCCTTGATGAAGTGGTGCAACACTACAAGTTGCCACAAATATTGATCAATGGATGCCTTGATTTCTTGATAGACCTACAAAAGATTAGTTCACAAAACATAAAAATGTTGTAGATAACATGTAGAGGATAACTCAATACATCTTCATAAAATGGCATTAATTGATCATAATAGCTCCCTTCACATGATTCTTTCCTTCTTTTTGATGTCTTACAATCTTGATCTTAATTGATGAAAGCAATTTAATAATACTGCTAATTCTACCCTTGAATTTCTTTGACTACTTTTGGGATGCTCAATTTGCTCAATAGATTTTCTAGGATTTCAAATGGTGAAAAAGACTTGTGTTTATAAGAAATTATTTAATTTCTTTCTAATCAATTATTGACAACTAACAAATGACTTTGGATTTTCAAATGTTAAAATTTCAGCACCAACATATTTTAAATCGAGCCACAATAGGCTAGATAGTGGCGTTGGGCACCCTAGTCTAGACCCATTTTAGGGCCATAAGTTTCGATAAATGTATGTTAAATGATAATCCTCAATTTAATCCTATTTTATTGAAAATAATAGTAAAACAAAAAAATTAAATGCTCAATTAGGTCCAAGCACATAGAAGGGAGCTAAACCTAGTGTGAAATTGTCAAGGGTGACAATTTATGATGCTACACATATATTATATTTTTTGGTTGCATTTGTAAGAGTTGGTATATAATACTCCACACCATGCAAGATTTGGCTAAAGATTGTAGCCACTAAAGAGCTAGGAAGTTCTATGAAATTACAAGAGAGATAAGCAATGAGAGAATAATGTTATTCTACCAAAGGACGTGAATGATAGATTATAATTATATTACTTCAATTACAAATGTGAGCCCCTTAGTTATATAGCCAAGGTGAGACATAGGATTAGAAAAAATTATGATAAGTGTCTTAATCTTATGATATGAGACATCAAACATTAAATTACCTAGGACATAAGGAGTAAATGACATAAGATAAGATAATATCTAGTGTTGACTAAGACTTCTAGCAATATTCCTAGGACCTAAGTAAACTTAACATGTGAAGGTGAACTAGTTAGGTAAAATACCTTATTACACCAATAACATAAACAAGAATATCCATAACAACATATTCATATTAAATTTCTCCAAAGATATACAATGGTACATAGTGGTTAGTTTATGGTATCTTTGTACGCCAAATAATGTAATTGCTATAGTGGGAGGAGATGATGAAGATGCATCATTAGTATCAATTATTCTCATAAAATCACATGTATGTGATGTATCACGATATTCAAAATTAACATCATCCAAAGCATCATTATACTTTTACATATCATCCACACAAATATTATCATGTACCTCTATATTATTTCTATGATCTAGAAAAGAATTGGTGTAAATTCCCAATCATTTGTTAGTAAGTGAAACTAAAATATTTCCATTATCATTAATGCCTATATGAATCATGTTGTTGTTTATAAGATCTTGTAACTTATGTTTGGGACCTATACATGATTGTGTATGGTTCCCCTTAGCTTTATCATCGTAGCCTCTAAGAAGTTTTTTGTTAGGATCCAAATGGTTTGGAGGAATAGTAATCAAGTTAGTGCTCAGTAAAATTTATAACCCATCATTTAGAGATCCTTGTAACTTAGTAAAGTTATTAACCTGGGTGGTTTCTTTAAAAGATGGGAAACTAGATCTAGTATCCATTTGATTCACATTTTAATTTATGTTAGTGCTCTTTGAAAATTTGTTTGACGTTAGATATTTTGAAGGATATAATGATGCATTTTGATTTTATGAGCCATACTTGATGATATTTCCTACCAGCAATTTGGACTCAACACTTCACATGTGCCCACATGTCCATGAAAGATGTAGAGCTATTTAGATATACATTATCCACAAATAGTTTAAGTAATTCCTTAAAATATATTTTGAAATTCAAACCATGCAAGGGAAAAATAAATTTAGAGCATAAGAATTAAAATCTTAGAACACAATAATTAATGTGCTCATTGTGTCCTTTGACACACTAAAATAAATTAAAATGGGTGAATCTAAGATCCATATTAACTTTTAAACAAGGGGCCAAATATCCTATCTATGGGTATGTAACAGCCTCAAAATCTAAATACATGTAATGTGGAGGATTGTATGCAATATTATCTTCTTTAGATTTACAATCTCTTACACTAGTGTATCTAAGTTGGTAGTGGGAACAATAGGAGTTTCATAAGTATGGGAAATGCTAGAATGGGTGAGGAGGGTTTGGGATGTAAGAGGCGTATAAATGGTGAATTGGCTAGGCATAACATGAGAAATAGGGATACAACTTGGGATGGAGAGATAATATGGGTAGCATGATTGAAAGATGTAATAATAGTGGAAATGGAAGTAATTCGTGGACATAGGTAGGATGCTAGAAGGAATGGAAGTATTAATATGGGTGATGAAATGAGTATATCCTTTGGATAATTCATAAGGAATGAGGTAGGGATGATAGAAATAGTAGGATTAATGGTGGCAATGGCTATAAAAGTGGTACGACAAGGGCGGAAGAAGGAGATGGGTTGAATGATAAACTATGAGAAGATGTATTAAGGATCCAAGATCTTGTTAAAAAAAAATCACGAGGACAACCCAAGTTAATGCCTTATAAAATAAATTCACTAATCGGTTAGGATTCTCAACTTGCATGAATGTATTTATGAAGGCTTGTCCAATCAAATGAAAATACTATTGAGCAACATATGCATCATGATCATAAAATATTTTTGGTCACCTACGTTGATCTCAATATAAACACTATCAAAGATGTCTTTGTTCTCAAAATGAGCTACCATATTAGAGTTTAATCAAACATTTCTTCTTAATGGAAGATAGGAATTGTAAGCCTTAAAAGAATGTAAAGGCAGGTATAATAGGTAATAGAAAGTGATAGAAATAAGCACCAAATCCTATAAGAAAGAGATGTCAATGAAGTAAAAGTATGTAAAAGGAAGTTCAAATCTAATAATAGAATGTAAACTCATGTAGTGAGAAACCTTAGAAAGACAGGTCATGTAGGATTAAATAGGTTCTCCAAAAACGTAAAAGAAAATAAAAATTCTTTGTGTCAATCTAGGCTTATCCAATAAGATCCATAAACATGAGCATAAAAAAACGTAGATTAAATATTTACAACTAGGAATAATAATTAGATAATTTACAAAAAATAAATCAGGAAAGTAAATATTGAGGAGGCTAATAATTAGCTCTATAATTGAAGAGTGTGTACCAACAATAAATATTTTGATATCAAATAGTAGTATATTAAAAAAATGATGTCTCTTTATTAGATAAATGTCTTAGCTTCTTGTATGGATTTGGGCTCTATTAGAGGACAAGTTTGTATGTTTGGGAGAAGCTTACCTTTGCAAACTAGTCCATCGAATTTGGATTCATCTCAACACACATGGAATTCTACTCTTTTGCTTACATCTAGTGTGCCTTTGTGTCTTCTACCTTTTTTTATATCTATAGGTCATGCAGTATCTAGTTGGAAAATAAAGGAGGGAGGTTGGCCAAATTTACATTTCAAATTTTGGAAAGGAAATAGTCAAGTCTATGACCATATGTCACCCTCATGATTGTAGACACGACCTTGGGCAATGAAATGGTTAGATCTAAGTGCTTAATGAATATATGGAGGTAGGTATATATGTAAATGTGTTGTAACATGCAAGGATAAGGTGAATGTATGTGTACATGTAAGAATAAAGTACAATGTATGGGGATGTGTGTATGTGGAGAAGTAAAAGGTTAGGAGAATGAACCCAACTTCACATAGAATTACACCATTTTTCACTTTGTACATGTATCAAGACACTTAAAATAACCACAAAACTAAATGGGAAATGCTATGTGTATTCAAATTTCACTATTGCACCTCCTTGTTAGTTGATAAGATTTTTTGTGTGTGGTTATACACACCAATAATTTAGTCCCATGAAATTATCTAATAGTACAAAAAAATCAATGATCAAAATTGTTTGTGACAAGCATTGCATATGTTTTTATAAAGGATAAAATGAAATTGATAGGGTTTAGATTTTAGATTTATTTAAGTGCGACTATTTACTAAATTGGTCGAGATTGCCCAATGACCATGCCTTTTTGTTCTTGTTGCTTAGTACTAGTTATGTTGGATTTTCTTCTATATTTTTTGACTACCCACAATTGATGAAACATTTTTCTAATGATGTTTTTTCTTGGAAACTTAAAGTCATCAATTAACTAGAACTTGAGCAAGGGATTTAGTTGACAATGATTTGTGTGTTTGTTTACATGGATTGAATTTATTGATGAATGAAATTTCTTATCATTTTTGACCTTCAAATATTCGTCACCTGAATTGTTCTACTCTATGAGAAAAAGCATGCTTTTCCAAAAATCAAAACACCTGTTCATTACATTGGTCCAACTAAAGTGTTCATCCCCAATGACTAGGCTATGGATGAAGTGTGTGTGGCTCGTGCTTCAACTTCAAATCAGCCACATGATTTTTTACAAACATCCCGTGTTTTGATATTTGAGTCCCACAAATCAAAGCGAGTACGGAACTTGTGGAAAAGACGGGAACTAGATTGGTAATTGTGTGTAAATGAATATTCCACGTCACCGATACTCACGTAGAGTCCTAATGAACTACAATTCCTCACCATAATTGTCCCCACTACGCACTAACTACGAAATTCAAGGCATAAACATAATTTTTTAAATAAGATAAAAAATATTTAAATATTTTTTAAAAAATTTAAATATATAGTTATTAAAAAATATATATAAAAATTCAAATAGTGGCATGGTATGATGGTTAAGTTGTTGAGGTGCTGTTCTTTTCATCAAAGTTCAGAACCCACTAGAGTGTTATTATTGAATGCTTAAATTGGGGATGAGGTCCCCCATTTGTGAGTTCATTGATTCATAGCTTCGGGTCAAAAGCAAAATTGTTTAAAGGAATCCTACATATATAAATTACAATATTTGTTTCTATAAAGTGTGAATTATTTTTTAGAATAAAATTTTATTTTTATTAGTTTTATGATATTGCATTTTATTAATAGAAGTGTGGTTTAATTGAAGACCACATTTGACACTATCTTAGTTAACATATATTATCGAAATGATGCAATTTGAAATATGAAATGAAATTAAATGAAATATTTTAATAATATCTATAAGACTAAGTAATTTATTAGGTCAATATTTGTAATTTTAAGAGATTGTTAAATTTTTTTTTGATGTTGAATTTTTTATGGTGGATCTTGACCAAAAGATATCATTTTGTTTAGCCTTATTTCCTCAATTAAGATGGTTAGGTTGTCCACTTTCAAGTTGTCTTTGTACTTGATACAAATTTTAGTGATGGCTACACACTCCATGATGAAGTGGTACTTTGTAACCACAATTTGGGTTGCAAAATATGCATGTTCTCATTTCCAATTTTTCTTTAAGTATAGTCCATTTACTGAGGGACGTGATTTAGTCCTCAAGTGGGCAATTAACATCTTCACCTTCCTCTTAATTGATGGCCTTATGTAAGCTTTTTTTTTTGGATATTCCTATGTGGAGTTAAACATTTGGATATTAGATACTTTCTTTGACCAATTTGCTTTGTCTACATGACAACCTTAATTTTTTTCACATATTTTACTATTTCTTCATTGGTGTTTGGGCACTCTTTAAATTGATGTCCCATTTACTCATCTGGTAAGAAAAGGAAAATGATGTCTTTAGATGATATGTCTGACATGTTGGACTTGTCCTTAAAAACAATCAATGAGGATTATATGAGAATGACTAAGAGTTTCAATTTCAAAATGACTTTAAGTGTGACCATTTTATTTATTACTTGCTATGATAGACTTTCTTCTATATTAAACTAAGAAACCAATCAAATCTTATTATTGTTGAGCATAATATTTTTTATATTTTGAAATAAACAATTAAATTGCGTAACTATTGACATCTCTATTATTAAATATATATAATAATTCTACAATCCATGATAATAAATATAAAAATATTTGTGTTAATCGCAATCTACCTAATGAATAAACATACATTTAAACTTACAACTGTTTTCAGACTGCTTTTAAGTAACAAATATTTACTTGTTTTGGACATTGAATGGCGCAGCCTTTATTTATATGAAGAGTAAAGAGTTTTGCCGGTACCAAAAGAACAAAGAGCGGGGTTTTGCCGACGCCTTTTCCTTTCTACCGATGGGAAACAAACAATACACTGTGCATTCTTCATGGATTCCCACCAAAATTAGAAATGACACATTTCTTAACCACCAAGGAGCAGGTGTGATGAGAAACAAACAATCCTCTGTGCATTCTTCATGGCTTCCCACAACAACTAGATATGAGGTATTTCTTAACCACAGAGGAGCAGATGTGAAGGGAAGCGTAGGCAGCTTCATCTTTCATAATCTTCAAAATAAAGGATTTAAGGTTTTTTTCGACAAGAACTCGATTCAAATTGGGGACAGCATACCTCGATCAATCGAAGCAGCTATTCACTCAGCATCAGTTCATCTCGTCATATTTTCGCCCAATTATGCAGAGTCGGTTTGGTGCTTGAAGGGGCTCCAGCTCATCCTCAAAACAGGGGCTCCCATCATTCCTGTATTTTGCGGAATTCAGCCTTCCGAGCTTCGAATGGAGGACGAAGAGGGTGTGTATGCTCGAGCCTTTCATAAGCACACTGTAAAGTCTGAGAGGCATTTACTTGAGGGATGGAAGAAGGCCCTTTGTGAGGCTTCATATATCAAGGGCATAGATCTTTGACTGGTGAAAATACAAGTTACTTGTTCTCCAGCTTTTTTTTCATGTTTTTTGGCGATCAACAGTTTCTTTTTTAAATTAAATCAAGGGACAAATTTATTGATTCAGCTGTGTGAGTGTTGTCCCTTTTAGGAGTTTAGATAAGTGATCAATAGTTTTTTCTCTGGACATAAAATTAGAAGATTATTTTATTGATTTAGTTGTACGAGTATTTTTTTTGAGTTCAGAAAAGTTATGGATATTTTTGGACACCAAATCAAGAAATTAACTCCTGGCTTTATCTGTATCTGCTTGCTTTTTAAAGTTGTGTGAGTATTGAAGACTTACTCTCTATATTTCAGGGATCAGGGTGAGCTGCTGGAACAAATTGCAACGACTGTAGAGCAGTTTATTGGTAGGGCGAAATTCCAACTAAAGCTGGGCACTGCGGAGATGAGACGAGGAACTTGTGCCCTGCCCCTAATCTTCAAGATGGTTCAAATTTTTAATCTCTTTGCTGTACAGAAACAACCTGTTGTCAGCTACACAGATCTGCACATAATTTGGTTGTTGTAAATAACAATATTTCATACACAATATCAGTCCATGTAAAAACCCCAATTGTTTTACACACGACAAGTAAATAGAAATATGCCGTCTAACAGCGACGGAAACTGCAAATAAGTTGCAGCTATGTTTGTAAGATCTGTACATACTCTCGTCGGGGCCTGAATCTGATGACCGTATACTTGTATTTAGGAAAATTGTACATTTTTACAGTCAAAGTACAGCCAAAGTTTGGCAGGGTCGATCGTCAAATTTAGGACCATGTAAAAATCCCAATTATTTGACACATTAGAAATAAGCCGTTTAGCAGTGACGGAAACTGCAAATAAGTTGCAGCTATGTTTGTAAGATCTGTACATACTCTCGTCAGGGCTTAAATCTGATGAACGTATACTTGTATTTAGGAAAATTGTAAATTTTGTGTAAAAGTACAGTCAAAATTTGACAGGGTCGACCGTCAAATTCAGGCTCGGACTCCTATTGGCCATTCTGAACAAATCTGGGATAAAAATAAAGATTATTTAAAAAAAATTATTGATTTAAATTTCTGACATTAGCATGCTGTAAAAACTATTCTTTGTTTGTTTCCATGCTTTTTAATATCATATATGTGGGGACCATGTTAGACTCAATAAGCTCATGTCTTTGGTTGGATAGAATTATAGCTTCAATCCAACAATCTTCCAAAAAATTCGTGGATGGAATTTGGTTTATCATAATAAGCTCAAACAGAGTTCATAATGAAAAGTTAAAAAAGAACAGAGAGGCTGCTGTTACATTGAAAACACTTACATTTCATTTCAGATTTTCTTTTCTTTTCCCTTCTAATTATGCATTTAATATTTTGGAAATCTGTATACGTTCTATATAGATAACATACCAGAAGGGAGTAAAAATCTTTAACTAAATAAGTAAATATGGAATGATAAATATAGACTTCAAATTTGAAAATAGGAATAATTGATAATAATATATATACCTTCAATTTGTTAAGAAGATGAAAAATATTGTGACATGTTGAATATTTAAATTCTGACATGTGATTTAAAATGAGAAAGTTGAGATAATTCAGATTTATAAAACTTGGAACTTTGGAAGTTATTTAATCGAATACATGTTATATAATGGATCTAGGGTTGATAGTGCATTATGAAATCAATGATGGTCTATGAAATTGATCTAGAGTGCATGAATGAATTTGATCTGGAATTTTATGGACTCTTATACCTACAAAATAGAGCTTCACCATAGTGTCCAAACTCGCAACAAAGAGATTGTTAGATTCGACAAACACCTTTGAGGAGCTTTTTAGACAAGGATCTTCCCCTTGCTCAAACTCATGTTGCCAAGTTAATGGGTTTAGACAAAAATAAAAAATAAAAATATAAAAATTGGAAGACAACGTGCAATGAATACATTAGGGCATATCATAAATAAATTAGATTCCTGAGCAATGAAAACAGGAAGTAGATTGGTAATTGTGTGTAGTATGGTTATTCCACGTCGCAATACTCAAGTAGAGTCCTAATAAACTAGGATTCCTGAGCACAATTGTCTGCTCTATGCAATAACCACGAAATTCGGGGCAAATTTCATGGTCCGGTATTTTCTTTATTGAGGGATTTTTATCGTAAAACATATTTAAAATTTTGGGAAAATTATAGTATATAAATGAAGAGATTTTGAATAGATTATTAAAAATTATATAAGATTTTAGTTGTAATATAATTTTTAAATAAAACAAGAAATATTTAAATATTTGAAAAATAATTTTAAATATATAATTATTAAAAAAATTGTTTAAAAAATTATCGTCAAATTTAGAAGTATTATAATATGTAAAATTGTTTAAGGGAGTCCTACATATATGTATTTATATAATGTTATTTTTTAATTTAAAATTTTGAAATATCTCTTTTTTTTCTTAAATGTGAAAATTATATTTTAGAATAAATTTTTAATTTTATTACTTTTATGACATTGCATTTTATTAATAGGTTTGTGGTTTAATTAAAAGTCACATTTGACACTATCTTAGTTAGTATATGATACAATTTTAAATATGAAATGAAATTAAATGAAAGATCTTAATAATATCTATAAGATCAAGTAATTTATTATGTCAATATTTGTAATTTTAAGAACTTTAAAAAAAAAAAATGATATTTTTTAATTGTGGATCTTTATCGAAAGAGTTGTCATTTTGTTTAGTCTTACTTCCTAAATTAAGGTGGTTAGGCTGTCCACTTTCAAGTTGTCTTTGTACTTGATACAAATTTTACTGAAGGCTACACACTCCATGATGAAGTGATACTTTGTAACCACAACTTGGGCTGCAAAATATGTATGTTCTCATTTCTCATTCTTCTTAGCCCATTTACTGAGCTCTCTCCCTCCTAATATGATGTGATTTAGTCCTCAAGGAGGCAATTAACATTTTCACTTTCCCCTTAATTTATGGTCTTATGTAAGTCTTTTTTGGATATTCCTATGTGTAGTTAAACATTTGAACATAATATACTTTCTTTAATCAATTTGCTTTGTCTACATGGCAACCCTAATTTTTCTCACATATTTTACTATTTCCTCATTGGTGTTTGGGCACTCTTTAAGTTGATGTCCCATTTACTTATCCAACAAGAAAAGGAAAATTATGTCTTTGGATGGCATGTCTTGACATGTTGGACTTGTCCTCAAGAACAATCAATGACGATTATATGAAAATGATTAAAGGTTTCATTTTTAGAGTGTCCTAATTGTGCCCATTCATTACTTTGACTCTAGTTGTTGTTTACTACTTCTAAGGAATCAATGGAATCCTATTATTGTTGATCACAATATTTTTTATATTTTAAAATAAACAATTAAATTGCATAACTATTGACATCTCTATTATTAAATCTATAATAATTCCACAATGAATGATAATAAATTTAAAAATATTTCTATATTAATCATAACCTAATGTATAAACATACATTTAAACCTAAAACTGTTTACGGACTGCTTTAAAGTAACAAATATTTACTTGTTTCGGACGCAGGGCTTAAATTTGATGGTTGTATGACCGTATTTAGAGATTTTTGCCATAAAATACAATCAAAATTTTAAGAAGATTGTATCAAATGAAAGGAGAGATTTTTGATAGACTGTCCAAATTTATATAGAATTATAATGATATATATATTTGATTTATATATAATTTTACTTACACTAAGGTATATCATAATGTTTTAAGGGCACCTTTGAATACATAACCGTCATTAAAAAATTTGTTGACAGGCAAGGTCGACCGTCAAATTTAAGCCCCATTCGGACATCGAATGGCGCAGCCTTATTTATATGAAGAGGGAGTTTTGCCAGGACCAAAAGAACAAGAGTGGGGTTTTGCCAACGCCTTTGCCCTTCTATCGATGGGAAACAAATAATCCACAGTCCATTCTTCATGGCTTCCCACAACAACTAGATATGACGCATTTCTTAACCACAGAGGAGCAGATGTGAAGGATAGTGTAGGCAGCCTCATCTTTCATAATCTTCAAAACAAAGGATTTAAGGTTTTTTTAGACAAGAACTCGATTCAAATTGGGGACAACATACCTCGATCAATAGAAGAAGCTATTCACTGTGCATCTGTCCACGTTGTCATTTTTTTCCCTAACTACGCACAGTCGGTTTGGTGCTTGAAGGAGCTCCAACTCATCCTCAAAACAGGGGCTCCCATCATTCCTGTATTTTGTGGAATTCAGCCTTCCGAGCTTCGAATGGAGAACGAAGAGAGTGCGTATACTCGAGCCTTTCATAAGCACACTGGAAAGTTTGAGAGCCATTTACATGAAGAATGGAAGAAGGCCCTTTCTAGGCTTCATATATCAAGGGCTATATCTTTGACCGGTGAAAATACTAGTTACTTGTTCTCCAGTTTTGTTTTCATGTTGTTTTTGGCGATCAACAGTTTCTTTTTAACATTAAATCAGCTGTGTGAGTGTTGTCCCTTTTAGTAGTTTAGAAAAGTGATCAATAGTTTTTTCTCTGGACATAAAATTAGAAGATTATTTTATTTATTTAGTTGTATGAGTTTTTTATTTTAGTTCAGAAAAGTTATGGATATTTTTGGACACCAAATCAAGAAATTAACTCCTGGCTTTATCTGTATCTGCTTGCTTTTTAAAGTTGTGTGAGTATTGAAGACTTACTCTGTATATTTCAGGGATCGGGATGAGCTGCTGGAACAAATTGCAACGACTATAGAGCAGTTTATTGGTAGGGCGAAATTCCCACCAAAGCAGGGCACTGCGGAGATGAGACGAGGAACTTGTGCCCTGCCCTAATCTTCAAGATGGTTCAAAATTTTAATCTCTTTGCTGTACAGAAACAAATCTGTTGTCAGCTACACAGATCTGCACATAATTTGGTTGTTGTAAATCACAATATTTCATACACAATAGGGGAAAGGACACAGTTACCACCCTCCATTGAATTACCACCACCTCCATGCTCACTTAACCCCCCCAAAAAAAAATTCACTTTGATCCATTAAAACAATTATTTTATTGAATAAATAATTAAAAAACACCAATAGCTGCTCATTAAGTGCTAAAGTGAATGATTTGAGTGGATTTTAAGTGCTAAAACAGCTATAATTAATTGAAATTATAGGGGGCGGATATTGGGACATTAGGTGGCGGCAAACGAACGACACCTCTAAAAGGTGACTTTTTGACCTCCACGCGCATATCCAATGCTCTCGCACTCGATCGAATTGCCCAAAAGCCAAAACATTAGTTATATGCACTTAACTCGTGAGCGAAAAAAACTCATAAAAAAAATTTCCAATTCGATGTACGGTTTGAATTCTACAGTTGCGTGAAGTTAGCCCTGGCGGATACCTATTTTACACATGACAAGTAAATAGAAATATGTCGTTTAACTGTGACGGAAACTGCAAATAAGTTGCAACTATGTTTGTAAGATCTGTACATACTCTCGTCGAGGCCTAAATCTGATGACCGTATTCTTGTATTTAAGAAAATTGTACATTTTTAGTGTAAAAGTACAGTCAAAATTAGACAGGGTCAATCATCAAATTCAGGCCCTAACTCCCATTGGCCTTTCTGAACAAAACTAGGATAAAAATAAAGATTATTTTTAAAAAATATTTGATTAAAATTTCTGACATTACTATACTATAAAATCTATTCTTTGTTTGTTTCCATGCTTTTTCATAGAATCATAGCTTCAATCCAACAGTCTTCCAAAAAATTTGTGGATTGAATTTGGTTTATCATAAAACGCTCAAACAAAGTTCATAAAAACTTAAACGAGAACAAAGAGGCCACTGTTACATTGAAAACACTTACATTTCATTTCAGATTTTATTTTCTTTTCCCTTCTAATTATGTATTTAATATTTTGGAATTTTGTATTCGTATTATATAGATAACATACCAGAAGGAAGTAAAAATCTTTAACTAAATAAAGTAAATAAAAATCTTTAACTAAATAAAGTAAATAAGGAATGATAAACATAGACTTCAAATTTGAAAATAGTAATAATTGATAATAATATATGTACCTTCAATTTGTAAAAAAGATGAAAAATATTGTGACATGTTGAATATTTAAATTATGAAATCGATTACATGTTATATAATAGATCTAGGGTTGATAGTCCATTATGAAATCAATGATGGTCTATAAAATTGATATAATTGATATAGAGTGTATGAGTGAATTTGATTTCGAATTTTATGGAATCTTATACCAACAAAATAGAACTTCACGTTAGTGCCCAAACTCGCAACAAAGAGACTATTAGTTTCAACATACATCTTTGAGGAGCTTTATAGACAAGGATCTTCTCCCTTAGTCAAACTCATATTACCAAGTTAATGGTTTTTGACAAAAAAAATTGAAAGACAACATGCAATGAATACATCGAGACCTATCATAAATAAATACAAGTGAATTGCAATATGTGGTGTTGGCACTCATATTTGTAGGACTCCTAATTGCAGAACTTGATTAAGTATGTGTTCCCTTTCTTAAACCTTTGCCCTATTTGTCCATCATAAATATTTGATTCAAGAAACATCAAATGGACATTCCATTATCAAAAGTTGACTATGTATGCCCTCTA
Source organism: Sequoia sempervirens (assembly GCA_007258455.2). Taxonomy (NCBI): domain Eukaryota; kingdom Viridiplantae; phylum Streptophyta; class Pinopsida; order Cupressales; family Cupressaceae; genus Sequoia; species Sequoia sempervirens. The sequence continues at coordinate 193,361,434 of VDFB02000003.1, read as the reverse complement.
GCATTTTCCATATCCCACCATGAGGATGTAGGGTAAAGCTAGTGTTACTCTAGAGACTTGGGTTTGATTTTGTATTTTTGTAGTGTGATGTTTTGGACAAGGGTTATGTGGAGATTTTGGTACATGGATATTATCATTTTGAGTTAATGGATATAAATGTTAATCTATATTTTTTAGACATTTAATTGCTTATCAAGGTGATATGATGTGTTTATTAAATAGATTGATCATATCATGTTTGATTAAATGTTTACTTTTTGCAAAGATTAAATGCCTTTAATTATTATGATAGATTTTGTTAATGTTTTGATTGTCATTTCCAAAGTGTACTAATGTTTTTTATCGAGGTATTGCAGGAGGTCTTTTAGAAAATGGAGGCAAAGTCCAAATGTTGAAAATATAATTGTTGGTTTTAATTTGTGGAAAGGGGGGTTTAATGTTAAATATAATTTGATTTTTATGGTTTTAAGTTTATTTATGGAGGGCATTATGTTTTCATTTTTAATGGTCTTTTCATCTGTGGGAAGTTGAAGAGTTGGGAGGAATTCTATTTTAGAAGGGGATTTGGTTATGGTTGGGGGAGAGAGAATTCTTTGGCAATCTTGACCTCTTCATTCTTTCCGAAAATTTTCTTGATTCTTCTTGGGGAAAGTAGGTGTGCAAATATTGTTGCTTTCTTTTTGGAATTGGCTCCAAAAGCAAGAGGGAAAAGGGATCTTGATTGGAAAAAGAAAATTGAATTCTTTGCTTGGGCATATGGGCTGATCCTAACTTGGATAGCCAAGGTAAGGTTGAGTTTGTTGTTTTAAATTTCAATGAAGTTGTTGAACATTTGACAGATTTTGTTGTTGTTGTGTTGGGAATTTGTGTTGGGGTTTCTTTTCTATTTTGAGATTGAATCTTGGTTGTGTTATGGGGCTTATGTGTGTGAATAAGGAGCTGAACTCGCCTAAGAGCTGAGAGCCTCCTTCGTGTGGGGTTGAGGAGGTCGCGGAGCCTCTCTTGGGAATTTGTGACAAAATGTGTATATATGTGGTAAAGGGTGAAAAGGTGATGTATGTTGTATGGAGTGGTTGGTTGTGGAGGTGTTGTGAATGGGAGCTTTTGAGTCAAGGAAGGAATGCTGGTACTGAAGTAGATATGAATTGGGTGTGTGATAAAGAAGGTTGTATGTTGTAGTTGGAGATGAATGTTTATGGAGATGTGAAAATAGTTCCTCAAGAGGGAAGGGAATCCCTCTTCTCCCCCTTTGAAGAATCTCGTGTGTGGATTCTTTGTGAATGTGCTATGTTTATTGAACGTGGTTCTGTCATCTGTATTTTTGCATGTGGGCTTTGTCTCCTGCTCAGGGGTGGACTTTTCAGTCCTAAGGATGGGTGGTGAGCAGTTTTGGGCTACACTCTGTTTTGTATTGCAGGTTTAAGAAGTAATTGGAAATGATGGAGAATGCTAATTGAAAGAAAATCCTTTTAATATTGTTGAATTAATGTGATGTTTGAACCATACAGTTGTAGATTGAAAAGAAATTTTTGTATGAGCACAGAGATACTAGTGAGATGAAATTATATTCATGTAAAGCTCGTTTTCTGTATTAAATACTTATGTTGCATATTGTTTTAACACTAAGTTATGTATCCTTAAAGGGAAGAGATCTGCTGATTTTAAATTTAACAATCAATAATGGTATTATCCTGCTAGAATGAATCGTAAATCACTCGGTTGACATTTTTTTATTCTATGTTTTCAGAATAAAAGTAAGATCGATTTTACAATAGTGTTTAAGTCATTTGTTTTGCCTAAAAGAATGAATATAGTAGCTTGTCATTATGACCATTTACAGGGGTATTTCTAACTGTCGCTTCCTACTTGTATCCATGCCAGTATATGAGGTCATTGTAATCCATTTCAGTGTCTTCCTTGTAAATTCTTCCATTGCACTGAAAAAGAAAAAGTCCTGCCTTGTTTAATCTATTATCATGCTGCACTCTCGGCTTTTTTCCCTATAGTCATGGTCGGCTGGCGAAACATACAAGTTTCTTATGAGCGATGCTGTATGTCATACCTTCTCTTCATGGCAACTGCTATAAAAGAGTTTTTGTAAGGCATAAGTTTATGGCAATATTTTCCTTCTTTCTTTTTTTGAAACATGCTCTTGAAGTAATGCAATCTTATGATCCCATTCGTTTCTTTTATGGAAACAAATGAATAATCTTTACTATAAAACACACTTTCCTGTTAAGTATAATATCTGCATACCCTTTTTTTTGTCTCTTCGCTTTGCAATGGTAAGGAATTCCTGATGAAAACTTTGAAGTATCTTAAGATATCTACCTTATCATTCTGTAGAACGCATGATTCAACATTCTCGTAACCACGTGTTCTACACTCCTATAACGACTAGAATATCTTAATTAAATTCCAATGAAACGACTGCTAATATATTTATCTATAAAACGATTGATCAATAGAACTAGCATGTTTAAAGAATTAATTCTTTTTTTATAGAAATAATGATCTGGTTTGAAATCTTAGAAGTTTTATTAATTGATATTATAAGACTTGTTATTGCAAATTTTTCTTTGTTGATATCTAAATAATGTAATTATAGATGAAATTAGCTTTGACTGACAAAATAACCATTGTTACAGTTTCGTCTGGGTGAGGGTATCATCTAATTGTCTTAATTAGATAGTGCAGAGTGCATTCATTTGAAAGCAAGTAGTTATCTTTAAATCTTTGTTTTTTTACTTTTCTCAAAATTTAATTTAGTTATTTATTAATAGTTCTTTTGGGAGGGGTGTTACAAAGGATACTTACCAAAACTAAGAAAGGTTTAAAGATTCAAGTTCTTTAAGAATGTTTGTAGTGTTTTTCAACAAGGTAGCCTAGGTTTTAAACTTATGATTATGACCCAATCAAGTTTAAAAAAAAAAAAAAAATTAAGACAAAGAGTAAAGAAGGTGTTAATGAATTGAAGTGATTTCAAAACCATGCTTGAGTTCCAACAAGTATTTAAGGTATGTGTGGTGGGTATGTTCAAGGTTGTCATATAAACCATGTGGTAGCTTCGCAATTTTGCAACTTGAAAATAGAGCCATTATGAAGAGCTTGGGGTGATCCCACAATATTGGTTTACACTTTCTCGGAGATCCTGTTTTTTGTTGAAATCACATATTTTTAGAAAATATAATGATTTAAGCCTTGAAAATTCCATTTAAAGGATTCCAATTGAAGAATGGCTTGATCAAACCACCTTAGATCAATCCCCCTTGATAGAACCCACTAGTTTTAAACCATACCTATAACAAAGTCTCCTTTACACCTATCAAAATGTTGATAAAAACCACTTTTGATTTACCTTTTGGGGGATCAAATGAATTCATTTAAAATTTATTTTTTGTAAGTATGTAGTCCTTATTATAAGCTTCCCAAAAGTATAATTTTAAATAAATTTAATTTTATTATTATATTTATTTTTTATTTCTTGTGAGTGTAGGTTTTTCACTGAAAATCAAGATCTTTGTTCTTGCACATGTGGAAAAATAGCATATTATAAAAAATTGAAAATATCGATGCACTATATATTGAAGTCCTTGATCCAACAAAAAATTTGATACATACAAAAAATTATGTTGTATATAGTGCCTATGTCTGAATTGTAATTGGTTTGACTTGAAACTTGATTAAGGAAAAAATATTCAATAAAACACTATGAAACCAAATGAAAGCTAGATATCATAGTTACAAATCTAAATTTGAAAAAATGGAATTTTATCCTTCATGGAAAAAAGTTATGTTGTATCTGGTGAGCATCACTCCTTAAAATGGTGTTTACTAAACAAAATTAAGCATGTTGAATGAAGTATCGTTAGATAGCGTGAAATTTTTTTAACTTAGGACACGGTTTCATGGAGGGGGGCTTCCTAAAATTTTGGAGCAGAATCTTCTCAAATTTTTAGCAGAATATTTTGAAGTTGGTGGTCCCATGAATATTTTGAAGCTTCAAAATTTAAGCAGGTTGGTGGTGGAAAGGTGGTGGAATGGAATGTTGTGAATAAAAAATTAATAAATAAACATCATTTCCCTCTAAATTTGTGACATGTGGCAGAAAAGTACTCTTAAGCAGGTGGGGCAATTTCTAGCCCCACCCCAATCTCACCAGCTGAAATTTTCAGCCACCTGCTTGTTTGGGTTGAAAAAGATTCCAATTAATCCTGTAGCAGATTTTTTTTCCCCATGAGACCACCTGCTTCCGTGAAAATAGGAGCCCAAGCCCCCCATGGAACCATTTAGTTAGACAACCTTATGTCTTTCCTTGTAGAGAATGTGCTAATATGTTATGTTGCATATTTTGTTTTGTAAAAATTGATAAACCCATTAGGTGGTAGTTCAAATAAACGATTTAGATTGAATAATAATAGTTTTGATAAAATCCATGCCCCATGATTTAATGAAACTTAATACGCCCTCCACGTTCCTTAACTTAGAATTAATAAATGCTTTTTTTTTAACATAAATGGGAGAATAAGCCTGAAATTATTTAGCAAATAAAATTATAAATAATAATATATTTTTTAAAATATTTGTTTATGTGGTGTGATAATTTTCATCCATTTTTATGAATATATAAAATATTTTATAAATGAATATAAATACTTATTTAAAAAAACAAATTTATATAATTAATTCATTTAAAAAATTAATGAAAAGTTAGATTACAATAATATATACAAGTCAAGATTTCTTAGTTGAGTTTGACTTGTAAAACTACATGATCGAATCTTGATAGCAATATCAGTGGAAAATACCTCTACTTATTAAAAGATAATAGGAAGCAGTGAGCATCAACCAAAGAATCCGATTGTGGAAAAGGAAAGAACTAAGAAACCGCCTACATTTAGGCAGGTGCAAAAGTGTGGTCTCTAGCTTGCTAGTCACTGTTGTAGAAGTTTTGGAAGATCAAACATTTGTTTTTTGGCAGGTTCATTCGTGAGATCTAATTGCCAATCTGTTCTCCAATCAAAATAATGACTACAATTCTTAACAACATTCAATTAGAAATTTTAAAAGAATGTCGTGTCAAGTTCTCTATTCTTGATTTGAGCATTGTGTATTAAAAATTGACTCCTGGCGCGTCTTCCAAAAAAAAATCTCCCTGATAGGCAGCCATGGAGGAGAAGCGTACAACAATTTGAGGCCTGGCCTGTATTTCATCATGAATTTTTCTACGGCATTTTGATGTTGGCATATAGTGGCTATCATTAATCAACACGTATTATAGATCACTAGTTAATTTTCTCTTAATGATTAATGTGCATTTGTTTTCCTCATTGTAAGGGGTTTTTCTAGTTAATTTTCTCTTAATGATTAATCAACACGTATTATAGATCACTAGTTAATTTTCTCTTAATGATTAATGTGCATTTGTTTTCCTGTATTGTAAGGGGTTTTTCAAAGTACGGGTTTTTCATTTTTAACTTAAAAATGTTAAGAATAAAGATATTTCAGTGTTTTAAGATTTGAATGAAATGCCCTGATACCTAATTAAATTTCATCTGAAATACCTGTGCAGTTATATTAGGGTAATTAAATTTCATGTGAAAGACCCATGCAGTTATATTAGGGTAAATTTAGCAATCATTTATTTCGTGTCAATTTTATTTATTTACTTAGTTGAAGAATCAATGTATTTTCAGTGTTGAGGGATTTAAGAGTCATGTTCTTAGTTTATGTAAAGGTTATTTGTGAACTATTTTGTTATGGTAAAAAGGTGAAGAGTGTTACATCTTATTTAATAAACAATAATTGAAAATATATTTAAATTATTTAAATTATGATAATTAGATGATGTTATGAAAGGACACAAATATTATGATTGTGGAAGTTTTCCTTTACAAGAAGATTGACTTTTTTTCAGATCTATTAGTGGATCTTGGAATTGAACTAGACATTTCTTGCTTGGGTGATTATTAAAAACCTCTTAGTTTTATTTATGAGGATAAAATCTTGTATACATATGCATAGAAATAGTATTTCATACAAATAATGGATCAATTTATAGAAAATTGTATTAGTTTTTCATATAAGTATTTCATACAAATAACTGTGTTGGAAGTTATATGTTGCTATAAATTTGGTCTTATAAAATATGACATTGCTATGTAGAAAAATGAGTATTAGGTCGATATAAATATGGCCTTATAATATATAACATTGTTGTGTATAAAAATGAGTATTGGGTTGATATCATTATAGTCGTGTGCAATATAGAAAATTATTATGTGTAGAAAAGAGTATTAGGTTGGTACTTAAGAAGCAACATATGAGTTTGTAATAAGTATATGATATTGGTCAACTAGGACCATTAAGAGATTAATTTTTATAAATATAAATAATATACAAATGTGTAAAATAATAGTCAAATATGTGATTGTTCTTAGTTGACCATGTTGAAAATATGACATTAATTATTAGAGCCAAGTCTTGCAAAACCATTCTCAGATCTGAGGGTTGAGCTATTGCTAGTGAGAGATCTAGGTTATTTTTAATAAGGTTGAGTATGCTCTTCCTTTGCACAATATGGTGGACATGGGAATCAAAACAACTTGAAAAAAAAATAATAGATTTGAGGTTGTCACTTTATGTGGGTTTTCATGGCAAGTCACTTTTGGCTTGTGTTGGAGGAAATTTGAGCTCAAATTCAAGATCAAGGCAGCTGATAAAGTCAAGATTGACTTTTGTTTTACCTAAATCTGATAGTATTTTCCAAAGTTAATGAGTGTTTGAAGATTTGCAAGATCTGGGAGTAGCAAATTTTTTGGTGCATTTTAGCTTGATCTAACCTTCTCATTGTCTTCAAAGGGCCCGAGAGATGAAAATTGATATAAAATATTCATATATTCAGCATCAATTATTTTCAAGGCTAAAAAAAAAAACCCGAGAAGGTCATACAACCCCTCCAAGTACAATACATTTTTTGCAGAATAAAAGAAAACTTTTTATATGTTCTTTATATTCTTTATTGTATCATTTTTTAAAAAACATTTGGGAAAAATATTTTTATAAATATTTGTGGGGCTTAAGAAATTTTTGGGGGTTTTGAATAGTCTACAAACAAATTTTTTTTGCAGACTATTTTTCATATTTGATAGGGCCTATATAGTACTATTGTTGGCTTTGTCCAACTACCACTAGTGATCATTGGCGAGCTATCCTTGTTTGTCAGCCACCCCATACTCCGACTACCTCTGCAGATTTGACTATTGGCTGGTTGTCGATTTTTTGATCGACCACTCCACCCTCTCATTGACTTTTATTAGTCGGCCCCTTTGGACCTCTAAGCTCATAACTTTCTGCTAGTTTCTTTGATTTTGGTGATTCAAGTTGCATTTGGAATTAGGTATTCAGAAGCTCTTTCATTTGGTTCATGTACCTTTTTCAGATTCAGCCCCAAGTGTGATTTATTCATATTTTTGCATATTTACTTTTTGGTTCATAACTTGGGCATCCTATCTCCTAGAGAAGTTCTATTTGTGGGGGGGGATTTATTTTTAGTTGTATTATAAAATTTGGGAGGTTTCATATTATTTTAATTCAGATATTTACCTTTTTTACACTCTTGATATTTGTTGACCTAATGGCTGGATGAGGATTTGAAGTTTTAAAACCTCATAACTATCACACATGAAAGAAATGTAGAGATTACTTTGGTCAAAGGTTTGTGGTCCACATTGGGTGATCATCAACCTCATTTTACTAGAGAGTATGAAATATTTGTTCATAGGAATAAATGTGATGAAGCTATGGGTTTAATTGCAATGCATGTTTCAAATAGTTTATTCTTTCAGATTAAGGAATGTACTACTCCTAAGCAAGTAAGGGATATGTATGTAAGGATATATTTGATTTAGTTAGTGAGGTACATGTCATGCAATTAGAGGCTAAATTGACTTCACTTTCTATAGACTCCTTTCCTACCATTGAAGACTACTTGGTAAAATTCAAATCACTAAGATCTCAATTGGTAGAATGTGGAAAAGATAAAACTAATAAAGGGTTTATATTTTTTATTTTTTCTAAGTTGAAAGGTACATTTGCATTCTTTTATACTTCCTTCTATGCTACAATGGATGGTTTATGTGATTCTTTTGTTATGCCCTCTTTTGAGACATTTTGTGATAGGTTGACTAGAGAACAAGCAAAACTTAGTCAACTTGATCCACATGCTAAGAATCAAGCTTTGATTGCATCATCATCTAAGGATGAAGGAGAGAAAATTTTAAAACTAAGGAAGAATCTAAAGAACCTCCCACCTCTCTTAGAGAGGAAAAACCTAAGAAGGAGAAGGCTAAAAGTGGTTATTATAAAAAACTAGGGCATGGTGAACACACTTGTTACAAGAAAGAGTTAGATGAAATGAGGAAACTCTTAAAGGAACTACAACATTTCTTTTCCTTCTAAATCTAAAAGTTCATCATCTTCTTCTTCTTAATCAACATTTTCTACACACACTCGTATTGCAGGAATTGCCAATGGGAGTGATATGATCAATGATTCTAAAATGAAAGGACATGATCTTGTTGTGACACATGCAAAAAGGTCTAGGAATTGGATTATTGTCTCTAAAGCCTCATATCATATATCAGGCCAACCTAATAGGTTCTCTTCCTTGAAGGATAATTCACTCATGAGGATCTTGATGGCTAATGATGTTTATCTTGATGTATTTGGTAAAGGGGTTATTGATGTGCCATATGGTAGCTTAATAATGTGCTTTGTATTCCTCATATTAAGCACAATCTTCTTTTAGTAAATCAGATAGCACAAACTGGTAAATCCATTGAGTTCACTCCAAATTTAGTCTTCATTCAAGATATGAATACCAAACAACTTGTTGCAACGGGTAGGGCCAATCGTCAGGAAAAGATCTATTACTTTTCTTATTTTTTCCAAATGGTGAATGTTCTAGGGATCACTCTCCTAGCTCTAGTGTGGGTAGTAATTCACATGAAGGTTTCGATGGATGGTTGAACCTCGTTATTCATCAGCCATGTAATGAGGTTACATCTTCTCAGGTACTTCTTCGACTTTGAACAATACTTCAAATGACTAGGATGTTTTCTAGATTTGCACTTGTAAGATGGTTTTATGATAGGTATATTAGATTTGGTATGCCATTCCTCTTCAATAGATTCGAAGGACTTGTTTGAGTGGTTTTCTCTCCTCTTTGATCATTCATCTTTGGAGGTTTCTCTTGAGTCTTCACATTCTTTATCTCCTTCCTTGATTGGGGTAACACCTAATTTTGTTGAGACACCTTTAGAAGCTCCTGAAACATCTTCAACGATTTATTTTCTGAGGCTTCTTCACTCTTGCTTCGACATGGAGATAAGGTTTCTTCAACATCGGTCATTAGATCCTTTTCTTCCCAAGGGGAGATATATTGTTTGTAGGAATTTGATTCTCTTTTTTCTTTAGACATTCTTCAGTGGTTTTGGAGCTACTTCATTATGGGGGCCTACATGTGGTCTCTTTCTTTCCCTCTTATTGGGGGGGTTTTTGTAATGTATAGATGTGATGGATGGTGTACTTGGGGGGTATCACTGAGTCCTCCATCCTTCCTCATTTGATTGTTTCTTTTCTCTCTTTTGGAGAGGGATTTTGTCTCGTTGGGTTTTCTCCTTTTCTTCGTTTGTGAGAGATTTCATTTGCATTTGTAAATGGATACTTAAAATGGCCTAGTAATAGGGACCCATCTTTGCATCTTTTTTGCATCATTTTCATAATAATCTTCTCCCTAAGTTTCACTTAAGGGGAGGTGTTGATATGAATTCTAAAACTAGATATGTATGAATGATAAAATGTAAAGATGTTAGGTTTTTGCACGTATTGTCAACCTATGGATTTTCCTTTGATTTTAGTTTTTTTCATCACTCAATTTTACCAATTTTTTGTTTGAATTGAGTGGTTTTTTCTTGATTATATTGAGTCAAGTTGAGATAGGAGTGGTGTAAAATGACCCACAATTCTATTAAAGGGACGTGTTTAGGCTATAAAATGATTTGGCCAAAGTGATGCATAAACTACATGAATTGACACTCCATAGTACTTGATAGGTTGTGTAATAACTAAATGTCATACTTATCTAGAAAATATATCTAGGATTGTGTGATTGGTTGTAAGCAAAAAAGTGTTACTTCACACTTAGTTCTCGATTGGCATGGCACATTTGTGAATCTCTTTATTTTCTACCCTTACAAAGGATAGGGCCACTTCTAGTAGGAAGGTGTGTGAGGGATTGCTATTTTGTGGAGGAAGCTAAAACACCTAAATGATTCTCTCCTCCAACATAGTTGCTTAAAGTATAACACATATTTGATACTTAAGACACGTTGTATATTGAGATAATGTATTTTGATTTATATATTGATTTTTGTATATTGTCTTTGAATGTAAATAAAAAATTGGTTGTCATTTTGTAAGAATAAAAATGTATGAATATATTTACATTGAGTATGCATGCAATTTATATTGTAGAAAATTACAAATCACATAGATAAAATAACAGGCACAAAGTATGCATAAAATCGACCAATGAATTAGATCAGCAAGGCATACATAAATAGGCATGAAGGAGGCACCTGATCTCTATGAAATGAGTATAGGACTCCTCACTCATGGAGTGTTGGCAACTTTCCTACCATAAAAGTAGCAAGAGGTGTCGAAAGTGAGTTGACACCTCTAAAGACTCCTAACTAACATTGACACATCACATGTGCAAGTGTCATGGATGCCTAACTAGGCTTAAAGCCTATGTATATGCAAATAAATATACACAAACAAATATGAATATTAAAAACAATGTATTTCAATCTTGATAAGAAATTGAAATGAATCTTGAAAAGTATTATTAAGATGTAATTTATTTGTGTTTTATGATACAAATCTGAGGTTCCTGACAAAGTGGATTTTATATACTAGAGGATTTAAAATTTTCAACAAACATATTGAAATTTTTATTTGAAATGATTTATTGTTTTATATGTGTAGGAATACTATTCTCTATTGTCACATCCTTGTGGGTAAGAAATAAAAGAAAAGAAAAGACTATTCAATTAGAAAGGAAGGCAAGGTGGGTTAGAAAAGATTAATAGAAATTGAAATCTTAATAGGCAATGTGCACAATGAGAAGTACATTGCCTACCATGCATCTATGAAGGTATGCCATCTCTTTTGGCTATAATAAATCTTAAAGAAGGACAAGCAGAGAGTGTGTTTACATAAGAGAGAAACACATTATGTTCAAGAGTGGTTTACTAGTAACGAGCTATCCTAATATTTTCAACGATGATTACAAGATTAGATTAGATGGCCGCCTGCTAAAGGGATGAGCTTCACACTATTGTAATAATTCTCCCTTTGCTTGAGGAGAGGTGGAATTTTTTAAAGAGCAACTTATTAACCTTCATCCCACAATAATTTTGTTGATGTCCAAAATTAAGACTCTTTTCATGATGATAGCCAGAAGAATGTAAAAATTATCTCTATGTCCAAAGAAATCAAGTTCTAGACTGAGAAAGAGCAGCAATGAAAGTCCTTTTCTTTGGTCTTGTCGGCATAAGAGAATAATGTGTCAATTGGGGAGTGCAATTATTATATGTAGAGAAACATTTCTTATGTAGGTGGAGAAGAGAGTGTAGGGAAGAGGGGACTCTAGAGGTGGAAGACAAGGCGAGTTAAGGAGCACAAGGAAGATGTGGGGCATGTAAAATGACACACCTTATTATAGAGTAGAGGAGATCATGTAAGACTAGTTATGTGTTTATATAGTAGAACTATGTTATTAGAAATGAGAAATAGAAATAGTGATATTTATTATGAATTCTATTAAAATTTGTGAAATAAAAATATAATAGAAATTAAAAAAAGAAATTAAATCTAAACAACTTTTAAATTTTGTTTAGAAAAATAGAAAATTACAAACATATACATATAAAATTTATCTATAATTTATAACAAATATATAAAAAAAAAAACTTTAGTAAAATATAATTAAAAAGATAGGAAACAAAACTTCTTAAAAATTAAAACAAGTTTGTATAAAATAGAAATTAAAGATAGCGTTTTTTTAAAAAGTTACATAATACAAGGATTTTGAAGATTTTAAAAATTAATAATAATTTTCATGAATTATAAAGAAGGGAAATGTTAAAAAAGAAACCTTAAAAAATGTAGAATAATTTTGTGGAAGAAGGGAAATGTTGAAAAATAATTGTTCACTGACAATGCAAAACTTTGATAATAGTGAGAAATAATACAACATGATTAGAAACAATTGTTTACAACAAAAATGTTGTTTTGCTTGCTCAAAAATGAAAGGGAGCCTCATCATTGCATTTATTGTAACATAGTAGTGGAATAATGAGATGTGGTATAGTGAGGAAGAAAGGAGATGAGAATGAAAGGCATGAAAATTACAAATTTGAGTGAGGTCAAAGAGCATATCAAAGAAACATTAGGAGCAACATAGTGAGGTACTATTGTTAAAAATATTACAATTAAAATGTAATTTTATTTTTATGTGAAATTTAGTTATTATTTTGTATTTAATAATCCTTATCCATCCCTATATTTGCTTTTCAAAGTAATAAGATAGAAATATCTCTCTTCCTATGGGATACAAAAGAATCCATTCACAAACCCACTCTTTAATTATTTCAATTGTAATAAGCTCTCTCTAGCTTATATTGTGTGGAACTTTTATTTAATAAATTACAATTGAGGCAGATTTTGGAAAAAAACACTTCTCCTGCTATTGTATTTGTTGGATTCATTTACTATTAGTTGAAGTGGGTTCCTACTTTGTAATGAAATTGATAAGGTATCTTGTATCTATAAAAACTTAGGAAATCTTGTGATGGATTTAACTTATTATGAATTTTGAATTAATTTGAGGTCTAATGCCCTTGTGATCTCCCTTCCTCTATAATGCTTGAACCACAAAATGTTCATGTTGTTAGTAGGCACTAAAATGTGATGACTATTCTTTGAGTTTAAAGACATTGCACCCATATTACTAGTGTACATGATTGCTTGGTAGTTGCAAAATGGTTGATTTTGAAAGATGGGTTGAGTTTGTGATGTACTATATCTTATGAGCATTGAAAATGATTAGATAAGGTTCATTTGCAAATTAATTATTGCTATGTGGAACCACTTATTATGAACCATTGAGATCCTATTTAATCATGAGTGGCAAGCATAAATACTATCTAGCTAGTGAACTAGATTATTATGAAAATGTTGGGTTACAGTTAAGGTAAACAAAATCACAAGATTAATGATGTTATTGTTAAACCTTCGCAATCTGTTCTGATACCAATTGAAGATTGAAGAAATTAAATAGCATACAAAAGAAAATCAAACAACACTGAATATGATAAACTCTCAAAATCTCAGCAATCAACAAAACATGAAGAGGATTGTAATATTATTCAGCATATGAAAATAAGATATGTCTTGCTTTTATAAGAAAACAACACACAAAAAAAGGATAGAGCATCGATCATGCAAATTATTCCATGCTTTGTTCATGCTAAACTCAACTAAAAGTAGAGCTACGCCTACTCCACATGCAACTGCAGTTTTATTATCCATTAACAGAAGTAGGAAAAACTGTGATACGGTTCATCATGCATGCCTTCAGCTTTGGTGATGCATTTTGAATGTGCAAAAAACTTGGTAAAACTCTAGAAGGCTGAATGCTGAGACCCTGACAATAGAAATGATTGCTGTAAGAAGTTGAAACATCTAACGCAAGGCCTCTTACTCATCCAAAAGATACATCTATTTATAGAGCTAGTTGATTTCACAGAGGGAATGTAAATCAACTACAGTTGGTCGAGCATTTCATAGTTCAGACTGTGAACTTGGTTTTTTAAGACATGAAAAAATGATTGCAGAGTGCTGAAATCTTGAGCTCCCTAAATTTTGGGTCTTGAACACCAATTTTCAAATGGCGTGAAAATTTGAATTGAAACCCTTGCCCCAAGGCTTTTGGAGTCCAAATCCTAAGCGCTCGCCAAATCGGGCTTATATTTTAAATTTTTAATAGTTTTATTTTATTTTATGATATAGGTGGGTTCAATTACACAATATTTGAGTCAAACTCATTTACCCACATTACATAAGTAGTAGTTTATACAAACTCATCTCTAATGAGAATGAATGATCCACTTTGCACTCATACCACCATTAATTATTTTGTTTTGTTCATACTTTAAAAGGTATAGTAAATATTATATACTTATATGCTAGTTTTTTAACAGTTTTAACTTTTAATGCTAATTATATCATAATTCAACTACTTAGATTTTGAGTTAAACTCATTGATTCATATTTCATTGAGTAGTAATTCACACGAAAAATGTGTCTCATGAAAATGAACAGTCCACTTAGTATTCATTGCATCTAGGTGATGTTCATAAGGGTGACACATCAAGAAATTTTAAGAGATCACACATCCAACACTAGTCCAACTCAAGAACACTTAACCATAGAGTTTCTCCCAATATCAAGCCTGCTTAGCTTGCTATCCCTCTTGCAAAATATTTAGCAAGTCTTATGCCTTATGAACCATTCATTATAGAGTCATTTAATAGTTTTATTTAAATTTTAAATATGTCACTTTTGTTTTAGTTTTTATGTACACAGTCATGATATGAGATTTTTTAAACCACTTTATGATTCCTTCATGTGTAATTAAAACACTTTAGATAAATTATCTAGGCTAATTAAAAAATGTAATCATTTAAATATAACTTATTTTTAAATAATAGAGTTGAGATAATTTATATAAAAAATACATATCAAAATTCAATGATCAAATTAAAGGTTTACTTAGTCTTAAACTTGAATATTTCATTGCTAATTTAGTCCTAAAACATTTTAGTAAAACAAAAAAATCCTATTTCAATCATATTTATTTGAAATCTATACTATCTAAAAAATTGATGCACATTGATTATACATTATGAGGTCAATTTCAATTGCTATAAAACTTATATAACATGCAAAACTAATTTGAGCCAAGGAAATTGGCTTAATAAGTGGTAAAATGTAAAATCCACCACATGGGCACTACAATTTTTTTTTATAACAATGCACAACTACCAACTTAAATGATTGAGCACCTTCCATGAGGCTTAATAGTGTTAACTTCAATACTTCTCAATTCCCATGGTAGCATTAACTCATTCTTGTCAAATATATGCTTGCACAAAAGAGTGTTAAGGTCCTAACGTTAAGGTCTTTCCTAGACCTGTGACCTAAGCCTCAAGGGTTCATGATGACCCTGCCTACGTATCCCCTCATGGGAAATTAGAGGCTTTGTAGTTCAACCCACAATGATAGAGGGAGTTCAATCTCACCTCTTGTATGAGATCTATGATCTCACCTTTAACCCATGTCTTATTCATTAAGCATAAGATATCACTTAGTGAATTATAATATAATGATAATAAATTTTGATAATAACTTGCCATCAAGTGTTGGGTCCATTCCAATCATTACTAGACGTTAGTGTACAAGCATTCACATTATTCACAAGAGATCATTCATACCATAATCTCAAAGATTATACACAATGGTCGCCATGAGCATACACCATATACACAAGTTGATTAGCTCATAAACAATACAAGTACAACAGTGACTGGATCATACATAGATCACAAGTATATAACAATGACTGGATCATAAATAGATCACAGATACATTAGTGGCTGGCCCCAACATACATCACAAATACATAGTGACAAGCTCTAACCTACATCACATACATAGTGACGAGCTCCAACATACATCACAAATACATAGTGACAAACTCCAACCTACATCACATACATAGTGACGAGCTCTAGCATCCATCACAAATACATAGTGTTGAGCTCCAACATACATCACATACATAGTGATGAGCTTTAGCATCCATCGCAAATACATAGTGTCGAGCTCCAACATACATCACATACATAGTGACGAGCTCTAGCATCCATCACAAATACATAGCGTCGAGCTCTAACATACATCACATACATAGTGACAAGCTCTAGCATACACCAAAAATACATAGTGATGAGCTCCAACATACATCAAATACACTGACACAAGTTTACGCATTACAATGGCTAACACAAGTCCATAATGCATCCCAAATAAAAAGAATATTGGTGCATTACACACTACACCACATGGGTCCTATCCTTTCCACCAGTCTTTTGCACCATTGGACAAATGGGAAAAGGATTCAATGAATCCCATAAGTAACACCATGGGTCCGTCCTCAACCCCACAAGGCTAAGTATATAGTTTGAAAACTGGGAGAGGATTCAGTGCATCCCATACTACACCGCGGGTCCATCCACCATCCCAAGGGTTTCCCAAGTAGTGAACCTACCAAGCCTGATGGATTTTGACTTCAATTGCCTATAGGTCACTAGCGACAAGTCTTTCCACCCAGGAAGAAGTAGCTCTTGATCTATACCACCTGGTGACCTTAGTGGTATTGTGAGATATCTTCTTCACAAACTCGAGTAACACTTGGCATCAGTCACTTCTGTGCTTACCAGTGACAACCAGTGAACCCTCTCAATGTGCGGTTAGCCCCAGATTATTGTTACCCACATGGATGGGTCCCTACCTGTGTAACCGCTACGATCGTATCATAACCAGGGTAGCCTACTACTTTCACCTCCGTGAACAAGGTGAATACTGACTAATCCCTAGCAGTAGCCCAGACATTGATCATTGGCATGGTCCAATGACTGCCTGTCACTACTCAAATATCTCAGAGGTTCACTCTTGGGCGGGTCATTCATAAAATGAATCATAATCACAGTCAACAGATATGCAAGCCTATACATAAAAACCTCTAGATATGGAGTTGAATTACATGACTCGTAAAAGATACATGGAACCAACACGAGATGGACTTTACCCAGCTTATAGATATAATCAAATACCCATTATAAAGTAGTTAAATACCTTACTTCATTTTGTTTAACATAAGCCTATTATGTATTAAATATAAGTTCTTAAATTCCCTTAGCTTGATCATACCCATTTTAGCCTCAAACTGAAGCCTACAGAGGAGGAAAGGTCAACCATGTAGGAACAATCCCAACATCTAGGAGCTATCCCCCTAGACCCTCCCCTTATGGACTTGAGGTCACAAAGGCATCCTTTGCCCAAGGATCACCTATGTTCCTATTTCCAAACGAGTCAAAGTCACATGTAGTTATCCTCACCAGGTCTCTCAAAGGACCTACACACAAGTTTCCCCATTATCAAGGTTTCATCAATATTTCTCTTCCATTATTAACACTTATCCGTAATTAGGAAAACATAAATAGGTATATAATTTACCTACACATTATAATTCATAGACTAGCTCAAGAACATCCCAAGGTTCATTTTAACAAGTCTTAATCATCATAGAGGATAGGCTTATTACTCTACACTAAATGTACCTTGGTTCATATCAACCCATAATTTTATTTGTAAACATAATAGATTCAACATAGGGTTTTGGTTAAGATTAGAATACGATTTGATAAACTCAGATGGCACAAGTGTATTAGTTCTTGATATCTTGAACCACTATATTGTACTAATGAAAAACCCCTTAACATTCATATGTGACGACAACATAGTAGAGTAGATATCTCAATTAAGACACATTTACTAACAATAAGAGTAATGATACCCAAGATCTAATCACAATGTGACAATTATTTGAAGCCCCAGTAAGGCTCCAAATGCTATTCAACTAATATAATCAAGCATCATGATCCTCTAAATTTTTGAGATTGGTCTCCATTAGAAAGTGTCATGCCACAATAAAACCCTACAAAATTATTGAACTTCGAAAAACATACAATAGTTATAATCTTGCTCCAAGCAAGGTCGATATGTAACTCGACTCTCTATGGTTGACAACACTAGATCTATTGGATCAACATCCATATATGTATGTATGCATGTATATATATATCTTCAATAATAATACATTATTAGTCTCTTAATATCAATTATTTGGTGAAATCCATTACTTTTAAGGTAGTCTTAGTTCATGAAATATGAAAAGTTCAACCTAGCCACTTATAACTAAATGTGAATTTATTGGTACGAATTAAGATATCGGGATATGTACTATATGTTACCAAATGGATTTATCTCCTCACTCGATCTCAACAACACTATCAAATTAAATGGTAGTTTCCTTTCATTTAGTGTACAAATATACTACGGTTCATTGCCATTATAATATCCTTCCTTTACTCACATGATTATTTCCATAACAAGGTTCTAGTACATATTATTTAGTCCAATAAAACCTTTGTCCAGTTGTATAAAGAGGGTTGCCAAGTGTATCAACTTAAAGTACAAAAGGATATGTTTAGAGGGATTTGTGAACCCAAAAAGGTCATGATTTAATAATTTAAGGAGATAATATTTTTAGATAGGGACAAATCCCATTTTAACATTTACCCATAATTTCTTAGATTTGTAATATTTCTTATTAGCCTTAAGGGAGCAATGATTCTTAAGTTCATGAAATTTATCCGTAAGAAAAAATAGGGTTTCCATAGAACAATTATTCCCCGTACCAAATTTTTCCTATACAATCTGATATCAAAACTCAATTAATAATAATAGAAGATACATCATAGTTCACTACTCGAGCAGTGTCATGTTTTATAATCTAAACTCAACTGATTTATTAATAGAGGCCAACATTTAATTACATCATTTGATTTATCAAAACACAAATCACATATACTTGCATCATTTTCAAGGAAAAAGGGTCTATGTAATTATGTTGTTTAACACAATGAAATATCTTCTTGATTAACTCATGCTTTTGCATATTAGAGTTAAGAAACATAAGAATATTAAATGGTCCCTAATTCATCCAAGTGAAGATATGAATTTCCTTATTTATTATAGTAATTTACATATCTCTTTTCACAATATCATTAGTTCCAATGACCTAATCATATATATTAGAGTCTATTATTTTTACTCGGTATTCATTATATTACTTTGATTCTCATTTTTTAGACTAATTGTGTTTTATGTATGTTTATGTAACATAAAATAATAAATATAATTGGCACAATATTGAGGAGTACTCTTATTAGCATTGAATTAAAAAAACATAAATAGAAAATACTTATCTATCTGAGTTGTCACATAGTCACTGCAGTTGCATAATCCAGGGACACAAAATTTTGTTCAAAGCAAGCTAGGAAGACCGTAAACCTCTAGGGTTGATTATGAAGATAATCCCCACTATACACGCTGGTATTAGCCCTAAAGGTCCACACATGATGTTTCCTCTTTCTCTGCCAAAATGCCATCTTGACATGTCTCTTCTGGAACCTTCTCTTTTCCTTTTTCTCCTACGCATTTCTTCCTTCCATGCCTTTGATGGATTTTATAGCCTATTCAAGGCTTTCCTCCTAGCGCAAACAAGGATAATACTAGCTTTTAACACCTGGAAATTGCCTCTTCTTAAAAGTTTCTAAAGCCATTTCAACATATCCATTTTGTGCCTATTTTGCGATCTTTGCATTCTAGGAGACCACATTTCCTTTATGGAATTCATCCTTGAGCCCGAATGTGACTTTTCTACTCCATATTTCTGCATATATCTTCGCTAGGGTAGTAGCCATGAATTTCTCCTACGCTTTCTACTCACCCTTGGATGACTTCACCTCTTTCTCTCCTAGTCTTTCTTCTTCTCTCTCTGCTCCTGTCACATTTTTCTTCCTAATACCCGTGAATCTCCTATGTCTCACACATTTGGAGATTTTTCCCATCCACACCATTCAACACTTCCTTAACCCTTTTTATGTATTAATGGTGTGGCCATCCCTACCATTCCTCTTCTTTAATAGTTATCTCCCCAGTGATTTCTACCTTTACAAGTCTTTATTATTTTATTTTACTCTCCCATTTCCACCTTGGATGCACCTGAGAAGGATGTGACATAAAAGTACAAAGTTGTGTCACACTTTATAAAGGAAACAACCAACACTCTCCAATTTTAAAACTTGAATCACTAAAAAGTGGCATATATGTTTTGAATTTTGAAATGATGTAAACTTGTAAAATGTGTAGTTTTTAGTATATTTTATGTTTGTATTTTTAAATAGTTTTTAATAAATTAACACTATAATTTAGTTGTTGATAAAATGCTGAAAAATGAAGTTATATGTGATGTCAAACTTTTTATAGTAATTTTTTTCTTTCAATTTTTTTGTGTGTATTTATAACTTGAAACTTTAGTGTATGAATATATCTTTTTAAAATGTGTGTGTATTAAAAAATAGCTATTTCCATTTGAGGCCAACTTTCATAATTTTTTAATAAGTTTTAGTATTTTTCCTTGGCATGGTAATCAACCTAATATTTTGGGCTGATAACCTATTTTAGTAAAAATAATAATTAAACTATTAAAATAAATTTATTTTTAAAAACTAAGCTTATGGATCTAGAAAAGGTATTTTTTATATTTAAAAAAAAATGTTATTTACATGAGTTATTGAAATATCAAGTTTTTCAAATATATATTTTTTTTGGTAAATTGGTCTCAAAGTGGTGCTCCATATATTTTTAGCCAACAATTTTAAGAAGTATCTAATTAGCTAGAATGAATCTTACTAGATCATATGTTTGACCAAAATTGATTTTTAGTTAGAAATACTTAAAATGTTTGACCAAAATTGATTTTTAGTTAGAAATACTTAAAATGTTTGACCAAAATTGATTTTTAGTTAGAAATTTACTTAAATTAGAGTTGTGCTCATAAGTTGACCAAAAGTTTTTACTTTTACCTATGTACTTGATTTTTTTCCTTTTCCTTCTAGATATATGAATATTTGAAAGGAAATGCAATCAATTAAATATATATTTTCTTAAACAACAAATTGATATAGATTATTGAAATAAATATACAAAAATTAAATGATCAAACTAGGAGATCATATGTTTGACCAAAATTGATTTTTAGTTAGAAATACTTAAAATGTTTGACCAAAATTGATTTTTAGTTAGAAATACTTAAATTTAGTTATGTTGATAAGTTGACCAAAAGTTTGTGCTTTTACCTGTGTACTTTAGATTTTCTTTTTCCTTTTCCTTCTAGATATATGAATCTTTGAAGGAAATACAATCAATTAAATATATATTTTCTTAAACAAAAAATTGATATAGATTATTGAAATAAATATACAAAAATTAAATGATCAAACTAGGTGCACTTAGTTCTAGAATTGAATATAAAGATTTTAGTGATAATTTTATATCGGAACATTTTATTGCAATCAAAATATTACATGCCTGTTTTTTTATTATACACACACTTTGAAATCTATACTATCTCATAAATTAATGTGGATTGAATGTACACTATAAGGTAAATCCCATTTGCTACAAAACTTTTATAACATGTAGAATTGATCTAAGCCAAGAAAATTGACTTAATAGAAACTACACTTGAGAATTTGTTAATCTAAACATATGAATCTCTCGAATTAATGCAATCATTTAAATATAATTTATTTTAAATAATAGAGATGAGATGTATTATTGAAATAGATATATACAAATCAAATGGTCAAATTAGGTGTAGGTAGTTTTAGGATGAAAAATGAATATTTTAGAGCTAATTTTGTGTTGGAATATTTTAGCAATATCAAAAAATCAAATTCCTATTTATATTATACTTTTAAAAAATATATATTATCTTTAAAACTAATGCAAATTGATCATGCCCATAAAAGTTAATCCCAATTGCCATAAAACTTATTTAACATGTATGATTGATCTAAGCTAAGGAAATTGACTTGAAAAAAAGGTACAATTGAGTATCTATTTTCCTTTTCCTAGTCCAAATGTATGTATCTTTAATGGTACTCTTTAGAGACACTTTTGAGAGGCCTAATGACTCAATAGGTGAGCAATTTTTCATAGGTCAAACTAGTAATAAAGGGAAATATTAAAGAAAATATTCATAGACATGATTGCTTATATGATGATGATTTACTTTGAATTCATTTATTTCTCTTTAAATTTAAGTATGCACATTGACATAAATTGAATATATAGATTATTAATGTATTTAAGCAAGGATAGAAGGAATGCCCCTTCATTTGTTGAGAGAAATTCCTTTAATAATTTTATACCCACATGACTTAACATGTCATAAGTAGTCAATTTACCTTTGATGAATTTTTTGATGGGTGTCCAAGAACCACATTAATCATGAGAAAATTTTGGTTACATTTTAAAATATTATAAAGTTTGCATAATTTATACTAGGTAACATTAAGGATGATGCTCAAATATATAATTAAAGATAAAAAATGAGATAGTTAGGTTATAGGTATACTGGGAGTAAGAATATCTAGTAGAGATGAATTGTTCACCTTCAAGGTTTTACCTACTCTTGTGGAAATTGTTGGAATCAAACATAATTTTAGTATTGTTAGTCACCTAGAGATATATATCCAAATTTAATTATTTAAATCATGTAAGAAATTTTCTAAATGTATGTATTTGATCAACCTAAAAATTAGTAAGAATATTATCTATCGATGGAGTTTTCCTACAATAAATTTGGTAATCCTTTGTTCAAATGACACCTTTTGGAGCACTGTGTAGTAATAAGTGTGATATTGATAGGATGTGATGAATAATACAACCAAGTAACCATTGGACTAAACTAACTCTATGAGTATGAGAGATAAATAAATATTATCAAGGAGAGTTTGAAATATATAAATTAATAAAATATTTATGTAGATGTAAAAATGAATCTAAGAGAGTTCTTAGTAGGTGATAAGGTGTTTCTTTTTGTTAGGCCATGTAATAGTTTAATAAATTTTGGCAAGGATACCAAGATTTCATTGTGATATATCAAATCATTCAAGATATTAAAAGTTATATCCATGTGGATTACATACTAACTCTTATACCATCTCTCACACTCACATTCATAAGGTATTTCTTGTATCTTTATTTATGAAATATATTGTTTGAAACACACATGCTATTGATTGGTAGGCACTAGAGGTAGAAGAGACCCAAAAAAAAATACATCTTAACTTTCACACAATCATATATAGATGCAATATACAACTATGTAATATAATTGTACAATAGGTTAAAGGCTTTTGAGATTAATATGGTGAATGAAGACCACCTAAGAAGATGAAGATGTAATTTAAATAGAATAGCCAAAGTTATATAATTATGTCAAGCCAACTTAATCCTAAGGAGGGGATGGTGCCACATCAGAAAAAAAAAAAAAATCTAATTACCCTTAGCCTTAATGAAATTTGGACTAGGATGGGTACTTGCTAACTATGTTTTTTTTGTGTGTGTACACATGTAAACAATTAAGGTGATGATTATTGGTGAATTTGTCTTGTCTACTTTACATGGACTATGAAATTATCATGTTAATTATTATTTCATATCGGTAAATAAAAAAATGAATATATTTATGAGTAAAGTATAATATTTAGAGTAAGTGCAAGATAATGGGTCCACATTTTGAAAAAAAAATGGAGGTTTTCTTTATAAAAATCAAAGTTTGTCATAGTTAGAGAATAATTGAAACACATACGCTTAGATTATTAAAATGGTGTAAAAATATAAAATATAATATTTTTATTTTAGTTTTCAAATATGTAATTTATTCTAATATCCATATAATAAATTTTGGTTTTTTATAAGATGTATTAAAATATATATTTTTTAAATCATATATTTTGGGCCAAAACATGCACGTGTACACCAATATAATTTGATCTAAATGAAAATATTTTTCTAATTCTTTTTGAAGATCCATATTCTGGTGAAGTTTGTTCATGATATTATAATTATTATTTTATTAGTTTTTTACTAGCCCTAATTTATATTTTTTAAAACCCTTCATGTAAAACCAACATAATTTAAGATAAAATTATGCAATTAAATTTTTCATCATGTAGAGAATGATATCTAGATTGGTCAAACATATTTTTTATCACTTTTTTAAATTAAAAGTTATTAAAAAATAGTAATATATATGTCATTTCAAATTTATGAGTCATTTTGCTTAAACATTAGTTAATTTATATAAAACATATTTCCAATAGTAAAAAAAACATGTTTGAAAACTAGACATTACCATCTATAATGGATTTTAATTTAGTCCAAATATTCTAAAAAGGTCATCAACCATATCGCTAGAGTCAAATTTTATCTTGTTGTTAGCATGACATTATGCTTGCAAGTCCAAGGTTGAGGGTTGGGTTTCCAAGCCTAAAATAAAAGAAAAAAATGGGTTTCAAATTTTAAATTTTATGGAACAAATATTCACTCCAAAAAATGTACCCATTCTAAAAAGGAACAAGTATATGGACTAAATAGAAATGGGTACTTGTTTCTTTTTAAAATGTGTATCTATTTATTTTTAAAATTCATAGATATTTTAAAAACAAAAAGTGGGTGTACCCATCCCATATGTGTATGAGTTTAGGATTGAGTGGCTATTCTTGTTGATATTTTTATCCCTACGATACTTCCACTAAAATATATATATATATATATATATATATATATATATATATATATTTGGTGGAATTGTATGAGGAATGTTTATCAATGCTGTAGGTGATAGGGTTTAAGGTGATGCAAAATACATTTTTTTTTATATTTGAGAAAGGTTACATTAATAGACTAATCCCATACCCACTCAAATGGATGTTGAGTCTAGGTTCAATGTTTGACTAATTGTAAGTACCCTATAGGTAAATAACTCTTGATCATAGTTTCATTCATTTGATTGACTAATTTTTCAGGTCCTACCAATCTATACATTTGGTATAAAATTATATGCTTGAATACATCCTCACTAATATATCCCAGTTGGTTTTTATACATATATAGTAATAAACTAAATTTCAAACATAAAGTGCTTAGTATTCATCTTATTGACAACAATATTTCTATTATCAACCATAATTTAAGGCATAACTTGAGAATATATATATCCTTAATATAGTAATAAATGAAAAATTCAAACACAAAGTGCTTAGCATTCATCTTATTGCCAACAAGATTTCCATTATCAACCATAATTTAAGGCATAATTTAAGTGTGTATATATTCTTAATATAGTAATAAACTAAATTTCAAAATAGTTAGAGCACCAAACATTTCATCTACTGAATACGTATCCAAATCCTTGGACTCTTCAATAGTAGACACTTTATGACTATAATATTTAGGGAGAGATCTCAAAAAATTCTTCACAATATCATCATCTTTGACTACACAACCAAGAGCAGTAATGCCGGTAACAACTCTATGTACCCAAAGCATATAACTTGCAATGTCTTCATCCTTAGACATTCTTAAGGTCTCCAATCTGCTCTCAAAAATCTATATTTTGGATTGCTTCACTTTGGTATCCCCTTCATAGATGTTGCTAAGATTTTTCCAAACATCCTTAGAAAAGCTACAACTCATCACCTTCAAAAAATTTAGCCTTGGCATTGTTCTCATATAACCTTATTTAAGCGGGATCAATTGGAGGAGAAGCTAGAGCAACATAACCATCTTTGACTAATTTCCATACACCAAACCCTAGAGAGTTTAGATTGCCTTCCATTCTCAGTTTACATAAAGTGTAGTTAGTCCCATCAAAACTATAACCCTTGTATTATCCATCATATGCCATCTTGGATCTTTACCTTAAATGGTTAAGATTCTTCAGAGGAACTTGGCTTTTATACCAATTTTTGAACACAACGAATATTGAGAAGGGGGTGAATCAATATCTGTAAAAACTTCAACCCCTCTAGAACTTGAACTCTTCAACATAATACTTCTTTAAGAAAATATAAACCCTTAAACAAATTAGTAGCAAAGAAATATATTACAATTTATACCTTCAAAAATTTCAACAATCTTCAACAATGAAAGATATAACAATCTATCCTTAATTAGATCAACAACAATGAAAAGAAACAAGAAACACACATTCACAAGGTGAAACCAGATTTACGTGGAAAACCCAACGAGGGAAAAACCACGGTGAGAGTTAACTCACAATATAAAGGCTCACTGCCAAAACATGACTTCCAAACTAAGGTGCACTACCGTAGAGAAAGACACAAGTGACTTACAGAGCTGAAGCAAACACAAATCTAGGATCAAGACAAAAGGACCTGATGATATTCACTATCTTAGAGTAGGATTCAAAATTTTATATAAAATTTCAATACTTTTCAACAATTCATTTTTTTGATTGAGGTATTAAGGCACATTTGATCTTTCTCCTTCAAACTTTAGCACTATCTTTGTTGGATATTCAATACATTCCACACTAACACTTATTTGCACTTATTCAAACATCCATACCTTTACAACTAAAATGATCTTGTATTTATATCCACCACAATAGTTCACAACTTCAACTAGGTTGACCAAGAAAGAATACAAACAATAATTTCACCAAGTCAGCCACAACAACCTATTGCGGTCCTATCTCAAGGTTAGAGACTTGACCAAAAACAATCTTATTGCATCTTCCAATGTGATCCAAAACAATTCACACACTGGTGCACATTAACCTAAGTTGACAAGAAGGAAACACATAGATGAAACATGAAGCACATAACCAATCGACCCAAAAACATGTACTTCCAATTGAATTAACACAATGCGGTCCCCAACAAGATAGACTAGGAACCAAATCTATCATAACACTACTTCATATGTTGGTGCAAACCCTTAAGAATTTAGCTAGCACAAGCAAGAGAACAAGCCTTATTGGCTAGATATCCACAAATAATCTAGAAAACCAACTCAAGACACAATATAGCACAAAGGAGCCCAACCAACAATGTGTAGATCACATGGGGATGTTCCATGAACATCCAAAAAACACTTCCAAACACATCCTCTATATACTATCATGCCACCAATTAATACCGCAATACCAAATAGGAATATAATATTTCATCCCAAAAACAAAAAATGCACAACTAGGAGATATAACATTAACAGATCATTTTATAGACCACTTCAACACATGAAATTGGAATTGAGACATTGTACAAAAACTGAGAGCACATTCACCAAGCCTTAGGAGTAAGGACATCAATGTAGAGAATTTTTTTGATTAGTCCTGACAACCAACAACACTGGCAACCTTATGCAATTCATAGGAACCTCCTCAGCAACATAGGTGACCTAAAAAGATAGGAGTACAACATCCACAAAACATATACTTTGAATCCCAAACCGCAAGACCATATCTTCAATAGTGGAGGAATGCAGAGAATTCTCCCAAATAGACTTCAATGCAACTTCTAGGAACAAAACCTTTTAGCAACTTGTAGAGGCCAAAACTTTCTTTCAACAACATATGCTTTATTAGGGACAACAAGAGAGAGCATACAACGTACTGTAGACCATTAGAAACACCTATCAACCATCAACAACCCTTCTACTCCTCATCTTAATATATCATTATGAAACCAACTCTACTGATATCTACCATACTCAATACTTCTTTCAGAATCATCAGACAAGGCATGACATCCAACAAAGAAGTTTAGCAACACCATCATACATCAATGTTAGCCCAAACTAAATGTTGTCAACAATGAAAACCAATGCCAAACAAAATTGCAAAGTATCTTCCCAAGTGCTATCAACCATGACAACAATGCACCCAAGTGTTGACACCACAACAACCAATGCCAACAATACAACCTCTACAAACAATCTCACAAACATATTTGACAATCTCACCAAGTGTTAACATCAATGACAACCAAAAATAAATCACCAAGTGTTGACATCATTGAAAACCACTTCCAACAATCCTTTGGCCTTAGGAAATCTAGAATTTCCTTTTGTAACCATATTTCTCCAATTCCCAAATGTGACAACACTTTTTTGACAAAATGATTCTCAAAATTTATAAAGTTAGAAGAATTACAATTCTTATCCCACACATGGGTCCAATATTGGATAGAAGGATATTTCCCTTGCCATCTTCCATGTGAATATGTAGGGTCCTATCCCCTTTCCCTCTTCCTCCATATAAGAACATATGACACATAAAATAATACCATCTAAAATTTATTACCTTGCTTCTCTTCTTAATCTCCATTAACTGCTTGTGGATTACATTAGCTAACTATGAAAGTGGTGAAGTCAAATTCAATGTTCACTACGGGATTCTGAATATAAACATCCATGTACATGAGAGGAACTGATATTCTAGTTTGAGAATCACCCCCCAATACTTGACATAGAGAATAATATGTTCTAATGAAATAATCCTCAAAAGTGTCCAAATTGAAGGGTTCCATCTCACTAGCAGGGATTGTTATAGATCTTCTATCAAAACCCTTCAATCTTTATCTAGGGAGCTAATGAACTCTAAAACTATTCTTGTCACATGTTGATATTTTTGTTTAAATAAGCCAAAATCTATGACCTTATTGGTAGCCAATTATTTTAGCCTAAAGAACTTAGAGATGAAGGCTTTATAAATTCCAATCAATTCCCCTCCATTTAGCTCTATGACCCTTACAATCTCATAATAATTCATAGCTACGTGTCTAAAAAAGTCCACATCCATGAATATGTGAGGGACCACCAATTTCCTTAGTTTGTATATCCAAACATTTAAAATGGTAACCTTGGAATTTCTTTTCCCATACTAGTGCACAAATAACTCCCATCCAATGAGAAGAATCTCATCATCCCTACATTCTTTGGTATTATCAACTAGACCTAATGTTGTACTAAGGCCATGAGCTCATATAGCCTTTCTTGTTGAACTAGGAAGTTGGACAATAGATCTTCATCGAATGGTCTCTTTGAAGTAGATGGTTGGTCCTTTGAATGTCTCCCGGTTTTAATTGAGGTTTAAAACTAGGGTTTTCTACATCTAGTTTTAGGGCTTTGATGCTTCCAAATGATCAACAAGGTATACACACTTTATAATAAACCCTAGGACTATAAATTTGATGAACTTCATAGAAAAAATATACTTACTTGTACTTCACCTTTTATGAGACCCTTATTCATTGTGGAAAGTGTCGAAGCTCTGCAAATTCTCTCTTCAAATATGATAGATGATAAATGAGTTGATTATTGTGTCAAATCATAGAATTTATAGAAGAAATTGTGATGAAAGTATGGTAGCAATCCATCTTGTCCACCATTACTCTCAAAATGCATGGGCCAGGAGCCTCCAACTATCCATTTTCCATGTTTGAATGTGGGTCGTTGATCTTTTGATGAAAGGACAAGCTTTGATGATCAAAAACGATTTGACCAGTTTGAAAATATTTGACACATATTGACATATTTTTTACCAATAAATTCAATCCAAGTGGGGTCACTTTACATGTCATTAGAGATGAGCCACCAAAAAAAGACAACTTAAGAATAGTTAACATTATCATATAAGCCATGTGGCAACTTTTCATGCAACTTAAAAATAGAGTGACTATAAGGAGCTTTTAGACTCGTGAAATCATCCCAAGACTATGCCATGTGTCCACATTTTGTTCCTCACAATCTTAGATTTTTATATGACATCTATCAAAAACATTGAGGACACACCACATTGTCCCTTTTTCGCAATTATATAACCTCACCTTCTATCTCTGTTGATGTGTCTGTTGAGCCTCGTTCTTCCTTTAAGGATGTGGTTATGTCTGATGGATGGAGAGTGGTTAGGAAAAGGAAGGAGCCTCCTGCCCCTTCTTCTCATCCTAGCACTCGCCCTTCACCTCCTTTGCTTCCTTCCCCTTCCCTTCCTTCCTCTGCTCGCCCTACGCCTCATGAGCAGCCTTCCTCTTCCCCTCCTTCCTCTCCCAAGCTGGCTGCTCATGATTTTAGCCCCCCTCCCCATCTTTCCTCTTCTCAACCATGTTATGGTGACCCATCTACCCCTTCTTCTCGCTCTCGTCAGAGATCCAGATCTCCTTCTTCTATTGCCAAAAATCATGAGAATAAAGAGCATGACCTTACTCTTGATAATAGCTTCAGTGTTCTGACTCAGGCGGATGATTCTTCTTCCCTCCCTCATGAAGCTTAGACTTTTGTCATGGAATGTTAGAGGGATTTCTCTCCCTCATCGTAAGTACAAAGTTAAAGAGGTTGTGATAAAGTGGAAACTTGATGTGTTATTCCTCCAAGAAGTTAAACTCAGCCACATAAGACTTGAGACATCTTTAAATAATATCTGGAGGGATGCTACTTTTTTGCACACTTCTCATCCGGATGGCAAAGGTGGAGCTGTAATTGGGTTTTCATCTTGGCCTTCAAAGTTGGTCATTGATAAGGATGAGGACAATTCACACTGCTGTGTTTGGATTCTCACTATTATCAATGGTCAACTAATAGGATTTTGCTCTATTTATGCCTCCAATGATACTAAAGGACGTGTTCAACTTTGGGATTGGATGGTCAACAACCTACCCAATGTAGATTGGATTCTTGGCGGCGATTTTAACATGGTTGAACACTGTCAAGATCGTAGTTGGTCTAAACAATCTAATCTCAGCAAGGATGAGTTTGATAGTTGGCTGTTTTGTCGGAACTCCTTGGGCGTGATAGATCCAATTTATGATAAATTTGCTAGTCATTCCTCAAACTGGTTTACTTGGTCCAACTGTAGATCTAGAGATGATAGAAAATTGAGTATTCTTGACAGATTCTATGTTGCTCCCTCTTTGCATTTGACCAATGACTCTGGGGGTCAATGTGTCCAAGTTGACTATTCTACTACTCTTTCTGATCATTACCCCATTGTTTGCAATATAAGTTTATCTCAAAATCCCCACACTGACAATTCTCTTCCTTTCAAACTAAATGTTTCTCATCTGAAGAATCCTTCGTGCTTGGCTGCCCTTGAGGCGATTTGGAAGTCTCTACCTAGACCAGATGAAGGCGGTTCTTGGATTGATTGGTGGTGTACAACCATTGCTCAATGTACTAAGTTCCTTCGTTCTTTTGGCAGACAAATGGCACATCAACGCAAATGTAAGGAGAGATCCCTCCAAGGAAAACTTGTTCATGACAGAAAACTTCTTAATATGGACCCTAGCAATATAAGACTGCAAAACTCCATTGCTGCTACCGAAGCGCAATTGCGTAAAATTGATAGTTATAAAGGGCAAGGGGCTAAAGTTAGATCCAGGCTACATTGGATAAAAGAAGGAAACAAGGGCACTAAATATTATTTTAATTATCTCAGCTATAAACACAAAAAAGAAAAAATCATTTCTATAAGGGATGATTATGATGTTCTACACTGAGCCTTCTGAAATAGGCACCCTATTCAAACAATTTTATGAAAACCTTTTTCAAGATGATCAATGGCAGGACTTCCAACAAGTACTTGAGGACATTGTCAAGGATTATATTCCTACTCGAATTGATTTTGAGTACAGCTGTTACCTTGACAAATTACTCTCCTTGGAGGAATTAGAAAATGCTCTCTTCTCTATGGCCCCTTACAAAAGTCGGGTAGTGATGGGCTGCCTATGGAGTTCTATCAGGCTATGTGGCATCTTATTAAGGATGACTTTTATTGTTTATATTTGGAAGCCTTTACGAAAGGATCTCTAGGCCCAAATATTAATGGAGGAATAATTAAACTTCTACCCAAAGGGAGAAAGGAGGACACTATATCTGGTTGGCGCCCTATCACTTTGCTTAATACTTCTTATAAAATTATTGCAAAGGCCTTGTCAATCAGGATTAAACCTTGTGGTGCAAGAAATTGTTAGAGCTGAGCAAACAGGTTTTATTGCAGGCAGATTTATTCTTGACAATCTGATTTTGGCTTGGGAAACTTGTAATTGGGCCCAACAAATAGGACAAAATGTGATTTTAATTAAACTTGATTTCGACAAGGCTTATGATAGAATTCGGTGGAACTTTATCCTTAGAATGTTGCAATGGTTGGGGTTCGGGCCTAAATTTTGAGCACATATTCAAATGTTGTTCCAAGATGCTAATGCTCGGATTATTATTAATGATATGATGACAGACTCATTCCCCTTACAAAGATCTATTCGACAAGGTTGTCCTCTTGCTCCATATCTTTATGCCCTCACAGCTGATGCACTGGGCTATATGCTTGAGAATGCCAATAAAATGAAGCTCATTGCTGGAATCTCTATTCCAAAAGATGTTGATGTTATTAACTCGCATTATGCTGATGACAGTTTACTGTTTCTTCAAAATTCTGAAAAAAATATTTCTAATGTCATGGAAATTCTGGATCTTTACTGTGCTATTTCAGGGTCTAAACTCGCTCATGATAAAACTGAATTCTTGATGGTTCAGGCAAGACCTCCTCCTCCTTGGATTCCTCATGAGTGGAAGCACATTAAACATGGTGAAATTATCAGGTATCTTGGGATACCTTTTGGTTTTGGGGTTTCCCTCTCTGATATGTGGAGTTGGTATTTGAACAAAGTTAAAAATAAACTCTTTAGTTGGGGAAATAAGTTTCTCTCCTTGGCTGGTAAAATCCAAGTTGCCAATAAAATTTTTCTTGCCACACACGTCTATTATTCGTCTTGTTGGATGCCTTCCAACAAAGGCTATGAAGACCTTATAAAGCTCATTCGACAGTTTTTATGGTCTAAATGGGATGGTAACAGGGGATTTATATTCACTTCTTGGAGCCACTGCATTCAGCCTAAATGCAAAGGGGGTTTGGGGTTAATTGATCCTAAAACTCAAGGTACTTGTTTGGCTGCTAAATGGATTATAAGAGCTATCAAAGGTGAGGAACCTTGGAAGATCCTTATAAGACACAAAATCAGCTCAGCGTCTGTCAAAGGTAAATGGCAATCAGTGGGATCACTTGACAAAATCCTTCATGCTCCCTCATTCTCAATTAATGCTTCTCCATCCCTTCAATCTATTTGGAAGGCTTGGCAATGTGTTTGTCATCTTGTACAATGGAGAGAGGCCTCTCTTCAACATGGTTTCAGCTTCTCCACTTCCTCCATTTGGTGGAATAAACTCATTCATTATCATGAGCAGCCCCTAGCCTTAAGCTATCCGAAATAGTCATATTTTCTGTTCAAAAAAGGGGTTTGTATTGTTGGGCATCTTTGGGATTTCTCCAATTTGAGTTGGCTTTCATGGCATACTGTACAAGCACATTTTAAGATGAGTAATAAATTTAGACCATTCTTGATTTTTGTTTGCTCCTTGGTTCTAGTGGAATTGTCTATGAAACTATATACCCCTTACACTGTAGTTTTTTTAAAGATTGGCTTTGGCTGGGAGTTTATCCTTCTCTCAAATTTCCTTTAAAAAAGTTGTATTTACAGTTTCTTCCTGCCCAGCCTTTGAATCCTCGTTTAAATATTAAGTGGCATTGCCAATTTAGTGAAAAATTCTGGGCCAAACTCTGTAATGAAATTTGGAAATCAAAAGCTTCTTCAGATGCTCAATTACTTGCTTGGAAAGTGCTCCACTGTAAGCTTCCCATCGGGGGCAGGTTAAAATGTATCAAGATTCATCCAAGTAAATGTCCTTATTGTTCTAAAAATGAAGATATTTGGCACATTTTTTGGGGCTGCCAATTTGTTAAAAAGTAATGGAATTCTATTTTTAATGATTTGCCTGCTATATTTGATCATAAATTAAGATGGAAAGAGGCTCTTTTGGGGACAGGGCTACATGATAATGTTATTGCTGCTAGTATCAGACAGATCATATTGTTGCATATATGGAGGACCAGATGTAAAGCAATTTTTAACATTTATTACCAGGAAGCTGCAGTTTTAAAGCTTTATTCTGATACATTTTATTGTCTTGCTTCTTTATTCGTGCAATTGCAGGTGAAGTCTGAAAAAATTCTTATGCTGGAGGGTCACATTCATCAAATCAAACTTCAAGTGAACCAGCTTTTAAGCAAAAAAAATCCTCATATATCATAGGCTCTGAGGTCCCAGTTTTGATTTTGTTGCTTCAGCTCTCTTCATATGTTGTTGATCTACATTTCTGCTATTCTATTTGGCCATGTTGTTTCAGCTTGCTACTATGTGTTGTAATTGTGATGTTATTTGCGTCAATTGGCAGCTTTGTTTCTGGTGCTGGTTTGTAATTGTTGATTTGTTCTTTTGTAGTTTCTAACTGCATTTCTCCTCTTATACATTGCATTTTCTCAATAGAAAAAATAAAAAATTATATAACCTTCATTTAGGTCTTCTTGAATCATTTTGTAGACTCGTAGAATCCCTTAAAAGCATGACACCTATCCCCTTTCTATGATTCCATGGACCACTAATCAATCCTTGTAAAGCTACCCACGGACTTGCGAAATACCTTAAAAATGTGCCACATGTCACACTAGTCTTTATAAAAGACTTATAGCTTCAAACAATATCTCAATGCCATGTGGCATTAATTCCATGGGTCCATGAGCTCTCCTTTACTTTAGTAGCATACCCCTTGCGGACTAACATAAATCGCTAAAATAATGACAACTGTCCATGCTTCTGCAGTTCCACGAGCTATTATTTTCGTATTAAAATATTTCATGCTAAATCGTGGAAAAAGGGCACATGAGCGGTGGGGACCACATATTAAGCACGTGCAACTTAAGTTATTTATTTTTTATCACATGCATTATTTATCTTTTAAGTGAGATTAGAAGATGGGCAAAGGGGGTGATAATTTTAACAATATAAAGGGGCATAAACATAGGACTTTAAATAATTAGAAACTATAGAAAAGTGGGTACACCCAGTAACCTAATAGAAGGGCCCACTAAAGGCATGGATCAAAGGCCCTTAAGTTACAACTTAAAGGTTGGGTAATCGGGGTAAGCAATCAACACAAAATTAAAACAAAAGTGTTAGATACATGACGTTGTGTAGACTTAGTGTTTTTTTAGGGTTTATAAACCTAAACACATATACAAAGCAGTATTTTAGTAAACCCTAACATCAATAATAACATTTTGAAGCCTAGGACTTAGGAAAAAAATTGAGAACCATAAAAATGTGAAAAATGTACTATCATACTCTTTTGAAGCTTGTTAGAGCTTATTTTCTCCTATAAAAAGTGATAGTCTTTTTGAAAGGGTGAGATGTACATTTTGTTGAATCTATTGAAAATAAAAAAGATAATTATTACCTTTTGTGCTCACTTGGAAACCAACTACAAATCCATAGAAATTATTTTCTATAGTATGGTAGCTATTGAAAGAGTGTACGATCCTTCTTTTGTGTTATTGTTTTGATTTTTACATTTTGGTGTAACATAAAATGAAACAAATGTGCATTAGAACAATTCTTCGAATTAGAAGGGGAAGTTGATTGTAAAGAGAAAAACATAAAACTCTAGTGTTTAAAATATGTAATTTCTTTTGGCGATCTGTACATATTTTTTGGGATGATTAACATAACCAAAAAAACTACAAACCTATATTTTTGGTTCTCAAGCTAGTGCACAAGGCAATTCAACTGTCCTATTGAAGGTGAGATGATTTTACTCTTTGAAAAAAATATGAAACCGTTAAATAGCTATCAAATGGTCACTCTTTCTAGCTAAAAGCAAAGACCATAAAATGCGAATAAAACACAATGATTTTATAGGTTTGAACACAAGGACATAACCACCTAGGTAAAATGAATTAAGGAATCACCTATAAAGTCACAATCTTTGATTTAATAAACTATACAATATAAAGCTTGCATACTTGCTATTGTAACTTAATTTACGTCGACATACATACATAGCAGTTTCACATGTCTTGTTGGAACTCATGTTGGAGTTGGATGCATCCCTTATTTTGTCATTTATTCATTATGGTGGAAATAGTACTTTGTAAATTTTCCATAAAATTTAATTTCAACTTCTCTTAATTCAAAAAATTGATAGCAATTGCAAGGAGCCTCTTATGGAGTTCTTCATGTAGAGTCATTATACCCTATTTTCTAATAGGGTTATTAGAGAAGAAAGGATATTTGGCTTCAAATAACTTTCCATATTTCAGATGATAATTTGTTTAACTCTACATCTATTGACATTGTAATTTGTGTATTTGTAAACATAGAAGATTTAAAATTGACCCAAACTTAATATTCCTATTGTAAACTTCACTACATAAATAAAAAAAATATGAATTGTAAAACACTCAATATTAAATGTTCTGACCCTATCCAACACAAACTATTACACTATAATTTTGGATTTTTGAATTTAACTAGCTACCAAATTGCTTTATTAATTGGCAAGAAAAAAGCCCCTCATCCTCAAAAATAAAGTCAATGTCTTCTTCCTTCATGACAAGCCTATTAGTTATGAGTTAGGCTCAAAATGTTAGAAAATAAATCTATTAAACAATTACATTTCGTAAAAGAAAAGAAGTCTAATGACTTATTCTCTAATGAGACTCTTAGTAAGGTTTTAAATTTTGGGGATAAAATATTTAGTAGGCAGTTAGATGTAGAAAATTAGGATAAACTACTAAATTGTAGATTGTTTAGATTATTTTAAGAAATAATATTTTTTTAATTCTGAAAACTCATGTGGATAATGACATCCGACAGAGTTCACGTAATGATTTCGTCACAACAATTCATAGATGTGACATGTTCATCAGGTACCTTTGATTCCTGCAACAGTTCGTGCATTGGTATGTTCACAGACATATACCTTTTGTGTGTTCGGCAAATATTTGTGTAATGGTGCAGATATATCTATGATGGTGCTGGTGATAGTGTATAGATGAATGGCTGATGGTGTTGGTGGGTGAATTGCTGAAAGAAAAATTATTGATTGAATTTTCCCTAGATTATTGATAAATTAAGAGTTTGGATGAAAATAGTAGTTTCATCTCCAATACCATCCTCAATCAAAAAAGATAGTATACCTAAATTTTATTATTATTTTACCACCTTATTTACATAACTCCATTTTGCTGTCTTAATTTTTTATTTTATTTTCTCGTTCTATAACCTACTATGTTGATTTTCGAACTGAAAGATTATATATTTGTATTGAATGCTTTTAAGAAACCTCAATTGTGCCTTTCTTCTGCTCTCTGCGTAAATTTCCATGGTTTAGCATTATGGCCGAGTTAAGGCCCTTTTCATGGTGGCTTCTGTATGAGCTCAAATCCTTTGTGCGCTTTATGTCTAATCTGTTGTTGACTTGTGTGTTGTGGTTGGTCATGTATGACTTAACTGATCTTTTCTATAATGTTGGTGATCGGCTACGAGTTGGTGAGGTGATAACTATAGTCCTAGGTAAAAGTCTCTCTCATAGCTTCCTATTGATCCAATTGCTTCAACATCAGTATTTGGTTGTTTGGCTGGTGTGGTGACTTGGCGGGTGGTGTGCTGAGGTGTCAGTTTCTAATCAGTTGATAGCATCTGCGTGGACTATCATGTGGGCCCATGGAGTTAAATACTGGAAAGCATAGTATAATTCTGGGAAGATTGGTGATGCGGTGGTTTCTCTTTCGAACGGTGAAACAACTAGGTTAAATGTGGCCGCAACTTTACACTGGGTGTTACTAACCTAAGTCGTGGATCTTCAGCGACGAACGAATGCCATCCGATCCTTGTTAAGATGTGTGAGCTTGGTAGTGGCAGTATAAGAATTGAATACGGATTACGTGGTAGATGCCTGGACAATATTTATTGGTCCAAAGACCAATGCACGAAGCTTCTCAGGGGTCCACATATGAATTATTAATTACACGTGTCATTGAGCAGTCGATGCGCTTGTTAGTCTTGAGGGGATTGTGTGTCAATTTTTTAAATAGTTTAAAGCTTTTGGCACTCATATTGACTTCGATCTTTGTGCTTGCCCATTCGCATGAAAGGAATATGGGGTGGATACCTGGCGACGCGTGGCTTATTCGTAAAAGTAAAGTAAAAATGAGAACGCACCACTTCAATTGTAATTTGGGTAGCAGAATATGTATATTAAATTACATTGAAAAATATATGTTAAGAGAACATTTATTTGTACGAGTTTACAATAGATTGTATGGAAAATAAATTAAAATTAACCATGTTGAATGAAGTATCATTAGATAGCGTGAAATAATTTTTTGACTTAGGACACGGTCTCATGGAGGGGGGCTTCCTAAAATCCTAGAGCAGAATCTGCTCAAATTTTTAGCAGAATATTTTGAAGCTGGGGTCCCATGAATATTTTGAAGCTTCAAAATTTAAGCAGGGTGGTGATGGAAATGTGGTGGAATGGAATGTTGTGAATACAAAATTAATAAATAGACATCATTTCCCTCTAAATTTGTGACATGTGGCAGAAAAGTACTCTTAAGCAGGTGGGGCAATTTCTAGCCCCACCCCAATCTCACTAGCTCAAATTTTCAGCCACCTGCTTGTTTGGGCTGAAAAAGATTCCAATTAATCCTGTAGCAGATTTTTTTTTTCCCATGAGACCACCTGCTTCCGTGAAAATAGGAGCCCAAGCCCCCCATGGGACCATTTAGCTAGACAACCTTATGTCTTTCCTTGTAGAGAATGTGCTAATATGTTATGTTGCATATTTTGTTTTGTAAAAATTGATAAACCCATTAGGTGGTAGTTCAAATAAACGATTTAGATTGAATAATAATAGTTTTGATAAAATCCATGCCCCATGATTTAATGAAACTTAATACGCTCTCCACATTCCTTAACTTAGAATTAATAAATGCTTTTTTTTTTAACATAAATGGGAGAATAAGCCTGAAATTATTTAGCAAATAAAATTATAAATAATAATATATTTTTTTTAAATATTTGTTTATGTGGTGTGATAATTTTCATCCATTTTTATGAATATATAAAATATTTTATAAATGAATATAAATACTTATTTAAAAAAACAAATTTATATAATTAATTCATTTAAAAAATTAATGAAAAGTTAGATTACAATAATATATACAAGTCAAGATTTCTTAGTTGAGTTTGACTTGTAAAACTACATGATCGATAGCAATATCAGTGGAAAATACCTCTACTTATTAAAAGATAATAGGAAGCAGTGAGCATCAACCAAAGAATCCGATTGCAGAAAAGGAAAGAACTAAGAAACCGCCTACATTTAGGCAGGTGCAAAAGTGTGGTCTCTAGCTTGCTAGTCACTGTTGTAGAAGTTTTGGAAGATCAAACATTTGTTTTTTGGCAGGTTCATTCGTGAGATCTAATTGCCAATCTGTTCTCCAATCAAAATAATGACTACAACTCTTAAAAAACATTCAATTAGAAATTTTAAAAGAATGTCGTGTCAAGTTCTCTATTCTTGATTTGAGCATTGTGTATTAAAAATTTGACCCCAGTTTTACTGGTTTTCGACGCAACACAAATTAAAAGATTGAACCGAAACGCCTCAATTCGCTTAAATACCAGCAGTTATTTGTGGTTAATCAAATGAGAATTGAGCGTTAAGCAACTTTTTGGTTTTGTGCCAAAATAATAGAGTTGACTTTTGCCAGCACCTTTGGCTTTCCAACGATGGGAAACAATCAATCCTCTCTGCATTATTCATGGCTTTTCACCAAAACTGGATATGATGTATTTCTTAACCACAGAGGATCAGATGTGAAGGAAAGTATAGGCAGCCTCATCTTTCACAGTCTTGAAAACAAAGGATTTAAGGTCTTTTTCGACAAGTACTCAATCGAGGTTGGAGACAACATACCTCAATCAATAGAAGAAGCTATTCACTCAGCATCTCTTCATCTCATCATTTTTTCGCCAAATTATGTACAGTCGATTTGGTGCTTGAAGGAGCTCCAACTCATCCTAAAAACAGGGGCTCCCATCATTCCTGTGTTTTGTGGAATTCAGCCTTCCGAGCTTCGAATGAAGGATGAAGAGGGTGTATATGCTCGAACATTTCATAAGCACACTGGAAAATTTGAGAGGCATGAACTCGAGGAATGGAAGAAGTCACTTTGTGAGGTTTCATATATCAAGGGCTATATTTTTGAGGGGTAAAAAAAATCCATTTACTTGTTCTCTTGCTCTGTTTTCATGTAGTTAGCAGACATCACTATTTAAATGAACTTAAATATTTCAAATAATTTTTGAGGGGAGATTTATTGTGTATATTCCAGGGATCAAGGAGAGCTAAGTTTGTGTATGATTTAATAATTGTGCCCTGCTTTGATCTTCATGTTGATTCAAATATTCAATCTCGTGGCCGTGACTATGTAGCTAAGTTTGTGTATGATCTGTTTCCGAGCAAATCTGAGATGGAAATAAAGATTTCAATTTTAAAACATTTATTGACTGGAACTTCTGATATGACTATACAGTATACTGCTGAGTGCCAAATATATATATATATATATATATATATTTTCCATCATTTTAATATCATACATGTGGGTACCCATGTTAGTCCCAATAAGCTAATATCCAATTTTGTTTAATAATTCTTAAAATTTCATCATCATTTTTATCATTCAAAACCTTTTCTTTTTTTTTCTATCGTCCAATAATCGGGTGGTTCAAAAAAGCTGTGACCATCATTTATATGCTCCATGCAGTTGACAGGGAAAATGGAGAAAGGGCCTTCGATTTCTCAAGGAGTTCATAGATCCGTTTCTTCCATTGCTCTGTAATTTTCGGTGTCGATGGTCTATTATAACCTAAATCCTTCCATATGAACTGAGTTGGCCTAATGGTGAAGAACTTGTACTCTTGAAAGAGAGGTCACAAGTTCAAATCCTGCAGGGGGTAAGGTATGTACACCTCATATTGTGGAGCACGAGTTGGGTGCCTCCCTCAGATTTCGGAGTATGAGGAGTCCCATATATACTGTAAGCTGTCTGTAGACCGAAAAACAGATCGCCTGGTATTCGTGGACTATAAAATAATAATATTATTATTATTATTATTATTTGTGTTTTCAAAGAGGATTTAGAACACAGTAATTTATTGTGATATGCTTCTGTTTTTGTTTAGAAAGATTTAGGTGATCTGGTCCGGGGCATGTTAGTGGCCATTTTGGGGCTAGGTGGTCACAGTAGAGCCTCTAACAGATGGAAAATGACTGCACGTAGTTCTGGTAGTTGGTAGTGTTTTGGGTTGGTGGCCATCATAGACCCCCAAGGGAAGTGTTGGAGGGCCCTCCCTTCGTAACGCTTCTGATAGTAGTTATGCATGCATCGAACTCCTGCTTCTGCTATTGCTACTGGTGGCATACTGGTCAAGCATTCGACTCCTTGCGCGTCTTCCAAAAAAAGATCTCCCTGATAGGCAGCCATGGAGGAGAAGCGTACAACAATTTGAGGCCTGGCCTGTATTTCATCATGAATTTTTCTACGGCATTTTGATGTTGGCATATAGTGGCTATCATTAATCAACACGTATTATAGATCACTAGTTAATTTTCTCTTAATGATTAATGTGCATTTGTTTTCCTCATTGTAAGGGGTTTTTCTAGTTAATTTTCTCTTAATGATTAATCAACACGTATTATAGATCACTAGTTAATTTTCTCTTAATGATTAATGTGCATTTGTTTTCCTGTATTGTAAGGGGTTTTTCAAAGTACGGGTTTTTCATTTTTAACTTAAAAATGTTAAGAATAAAGATATTTCAGTGTTTTAAGATTTGAATGAAATGCCCTGATACCTAATTAAATTTCATCTGAAATACCTGTGCAGTTATATTAGGGTAATTAAATTTCATGTGAAAGACCCATGCAGTTATATTAGGGTAAATTTAGCAATCATTTATTTCGTGTCAATTTTATTTATTTACTTAGTTGAAGAATCAATGTATTTTCAGTGTTGAGGGATTTAAGAGTCATGTTCTTAGTTTATGTAAAGGTTATTTGTGAACTATTTTGTTATGGTAAAAAGGTGAAGAGTGTTACATCTTATTTAATAAACAATAATTGAAAATATATTTAAATTATTTAAATTATGATAATTAGATGATGTTATGAAAGGACACAAATATTATGATTGTGGAAGTTTTCCTTTACAAGAAGATTGACTTTTTTTCAGATCTATTAGTGGATCTTGGAATTGAACTAGACATTTCTTGCTTGGGTGATTATTAAAAACCTCTTAGTTTTATTTATGAGGATAAAATCTTGTATACATATGCATAGAAATAGTATTTCATACAAATAATGGATCAATTTATAGAAAATTGTATTAGTTTTTCATATAAGTATTTCATACAAATAACTGTGTTGGAAGTTATATGTTGCTATAAATTTGGTCTTATAAAATATGACATTGCTATGTAGAAAAATGAGTATTAGGTCGATATAAATATGGCCTTATAATATATAACATTGTTGTGTATAAAAATGAGTATTGGGTTGATATCATTATAGTCGTGTGCAATATAGAAAATTATTATGTGTAGAAAAGAGTATTAGGTTGGTACTTAAGAAGCAACATATGAGTTTGTAATAAGTATATGATATTGGTCAACTAGGACCATTAAGAGATTAATTTTTATAAATATAAATAATATACAAATGTGTAAAATAATAGTCAAATATGTGATTGTTCTTAGTTGACCATGTTGAAAATATGACATTAATTATTAGAGCCAAGTCTTGCAAAACCATTCTCAGATCTGAGGGTTGAGCTATTGCTAGTGAGAGATCTAGGTTATTTTTAATAAGGTTGAGTATGCTCTTCCTTTGCACAATATGGTGGACATGGGAATCAAAACAACTTGAAAAAAAAATAATAGATTTGAGGTTGTCACTTTATGTGGGTTTTCATGGCAAGTCACTTTTGGCTTGTGTTGGAGGAAATTTGAGCTCAAATTCAAGATCAAGGCAGCTGATAAAGTCAAGATTGACTTTTGTTTTACCTAAATCTGATAGTATTTTCCAAAGTTAATGAGTGTTTGAAGATTTGCAAGATCTGGGAGTAGCAAATTTTTTGGTGCATTTTAGCTTGATCTAACCTTCTCATTGTCTTCAAAGGGCCCGAGAGATGAAAATTGATATAAAATATTCATATATTCAGCATCAATTATTTTCAAGGCTAAAAAAAAAAACCCGAGAAGGTCATACAACCCCTCCAAGTACAATACATTTTTTGCAGAATAAAAGAAAACTTTTTATATGTTCTTTATATTCTTTATTGTATCATTTTTTAAAAATATATTTGGGAAAAATATTTTTATAAATATTTGTGGGGCTTAAGAAATTTTTGGGGGTTTTGAATAGTCTACAAACAATTTTTTTTTGCAAACTTTTTTTAATATTTGATAGGGATTGTATTGTACTATTGTTGGCTTTTTCCAACTACCACTGGTGATCGTTGGCGAGCTATCCTTGTTTGTTGGCCACCACATATTCTGACTACCTTTGCCGATTTGACTATTGGCTGGTTGTCGATTTTTTGATCGACCACTCCACCCTCTCATT
Organism: Sequoia sempervirens; assembly: GCA_007258455.2. Lineage (NCBI taxonomy): Eukaryota > Viridiplantae > Streptophyta > Pinopsida > Cupressales > Cupressaceae > Sequoia > Sequoia sempervirens. Next base: position 193,317,937 of record VDFB02000003.1, on the reverse strand, counting down.
GACTTTTATTAGTCGGCCCCTTTGGACCTCTAAGCTCATAACTTTCTCCTAGTTTCTTTGATTTTGGTGATTCAACTTGAATTTGGAATTAGGTATTTAGAAGCTCTTTCATTTGGTTCATGTACCTTTTTCAGATTCAGCCCCAAGTGTGATTTATTCATATTTTTGCATATTTACTTCTTGGTTCATAACTTGGGCATCCTGTCTCCTAGAGAAGTTCTATTTGTGGGGGGTGGGGATTTATTTTTAGTTGTATTATAAAATTTGGGAGGTTTCATATAGGTTTAATTCAGATATTTACCTTTTTTACACTCTTGATATTTGTTGACCTAATGGCTGGATGAGGATTTGAAGTTTTAAAACCCCATAACTATCACACATGAAAGAAATGTAGAGATTACTTTGGTCAAAGGGTTTGTGATCCACATTGGGTGATCATCAACCTCATTTTACTAGAGAGTATGAAATATTTGTTCAAAGGAATATAAGTATGAAGTTATTTGGTGGAATTGTATGGGGAATATTTATCAATGTTGTAGGTGATAGGGTTCAAGGTGATGCAAAATACATTTTTTATTTATTTGAGAAAGGTTACATTAATAGACTAATCCCACTACCACTCAAATGGATGTTGAGTCTAGGTTCAATGTTTGACCAATTGTAAGTACTCTATAGGTAAATAACTCTTGACCATAGTTTCATTCATTTGTTTGACTAATTTTTTAGGTCCTACCAATCTATACATTTGGTATAAAATTATATGCTTGAATACATCCTCACTAATATATCCTAGTTGGCTTTTATACATATATAGTAATAAACTAAATTTCAAACATAAAGTGCTTAGTATTCATCTTATTGACAACAAGATTTATATTATCAACCATAATTTAATTCATAAATTAAGAATATATATATCCTTAATATAGTAATAAACAAAAAATTCAAACATAAAGTGCTTAGTATTCATCTTATTGACAACAAGATTTCCATTATCAACCATAATTTAAGGCATAATTTAAGTGTGTATATATTCTTAATATATAGTAATAAACTAAATTTCAAAATAGTTAGAGCACCAAACATTTCATCTACTGAATACGTATCCAAATCCTTGGACTCTTCAATAGTAGACACTTTATGACTATAATATTTAGGGAGAGATCTCAAAAAATTCTTCACAATATCATCATCTTTGACTACACAACCAAGAGCAGTAATGCCGGTAACAACTCTATGTACCCAAAGCATATAACTTGCAATGTCTTCATCCTTAGACATTCTTAAGGTCTCCAATCTGCTCTCAAAAATCTATATTTTGGATTGCTTCACTTTGGTATCCCCTTCATAGATGTTGCTAAGATTTTTCCAAACATCCTTAGAAAAGCTACAACTCATCACCTTCAAAAAATTTAGCCTTGGCATTGTTCTCATATAACCTTATTTAAGCGGGATCAATTGGAGGAGAAGCTAGAGCAACATAACCATCTTTGACTAATTTCCATACACCAAACCCTAGAGAGTTTAGATTGCCTTCCATTCTCAGTTTACATAAAGTGTAGTTAGTCCCATCAAAACTATAACCCTTGTATTATCCATCATATGCCATCTTGGATCTTTACCTTAAATGGTTAAGATTCTTCAGAGGAACTTGGCTTTTATACCAATTTTTGAACACAACGAATATTGAGAAGGGGGTGAATCAATATCTGTAAAAACTTCAACCCCTCTAGAACTTGAACTCTTCAACATAATACTTCTTTAAGAAAATATAAACCCTTAAACAAATTAGTAGCAAAGAAATATATTACAATTTATACCTTCAAAAATTTCAACAATCTTCAACAATGAAAGATATAACAATCTATCCTTAATTAGATCAACAACAATGAAAAGAAACAAGAAACACACATTCACAAGGTGAAACCAGATTTACGTGGAAAACCCAACGAGGGAAAAACCACGGTGAGAGTTAACTCACAATATAAAGGCTCACTGCCAAAACATGACTTCCAAACTAAGGTGCACTACCGTAGAGAAAGACACAAGTGACTTACAGAGCTGAAGCAAACACAAATCTAGGATCAAGACAAAAGGACCTGATGATATTCACTATCTTAGAGTAGGATTCAAAATTTTATATAAAATTTCAATACTTTTCAACAATTCATTTTTTTGATTGAGGTATTAAGGCACATTTGATCTTTCTCCTTCAAACTTTAGCACTATCTTTGTTGGATATTCAATACATTCCACACTAACACTTATTTGCACTTATTCAAACATCCATACCTTTACAACTAAAATGATCTTGTATTTATATCCACCACAATAGTTCACAACTTCAACTAGGTTGACCAAGAAAGAATACAAACAATAATTTCACCAAGTCAGCCACAACAACCTATTGCGGTCCTATCTCAAGGTTAGAGACTTGACCAAAAACAATCTTATTGCATCTTCCAATGTGATCCAAAACAATTCACACACTGGTGCACATTAACCTAAGTTGACAAGAAGGAAACACATAGATGAAACATGAAGCACATAACCAATCGACCCAAAAACATGTACTTCCAATTGAATTAACACAATGCGGTCCCCAACAAGATAGACTAGGAACCAAATCTATCATAACACTACTTCATATGTTGGTGCAAACCCTTAAGAATTTAGCTAGCACAAGCAAGAGAACAAGCCTTATTGGCTAGATATCCACAAATAATCTAGAAAACCAACTCAAGACACAATATAGCACAAAGGAGCCCAACCAACAATGTGTAGATCACATGGGGATGTTCCATGAACATCCAAAAAACACTTCCAAACACATCCTCTATATACTATCATGCCACCAATTAATACCGCAATACCAAATAGGAATATAATATTTCATCCCAAAAACAAAAAATGCACAACTAGGAGATATAACATTAACAGATCATTTTATAGACCACTTCAACACATGAAATTGGAATTGAGACATTGTACAAAAACTGAGAGCACATTCACCAAGCCTTAGGAGTAAGGACATCAATGTAGAGAATTTTTTTGATTAGTCCTGACAACCAACAACACTGGCAACCTTATGCAATTCATAGGAACCTCCTCAGCAACATAGGTGACCTAAAAAGATAGGAGTACAACATCCACAAAACATATACTTTGAATCCCAAACCGCAAGACCATATCTTCAATAGTGGAGGAATGCAGAGAATTCTCCCAAATAGACTTCAATGCAACTTCTAGGAACAAAACCTTTTAGCAACTTGTAGAGGCCAAAACTTTCTTTCAACAACATATGCTTTATTAGGGACAACAAGAGAGAGCATACAACGTACTGTAGACCATTAGAAACACCTATCAACCATCAACAACCCTTCTACTCCTCATCTTAATATATCATTATGAAACCAACTCTACTGATATCTACCATACTCAATACTTCTTTCAGAATCATCAGACAAGGCATGACATCCAACAAAGAAGTTTAGCAACACCATCATACATCAATGTTAGCCCAAACTAAATGTTGTCAACAATGAAAACCAATGCCAAACAAAATTGCAAAGTATCTTCCCAAGTGCTATCAACCATGACAACAATGCACCCAAGTGTTGACACCACAACAACCAATGCCAACAATACAACCTCTACAAACAATCTCACAAACATATTTGACAATCTCACCAAGTGTTAACATCAATGACAACCAAAAATAAATCACCAAGTGTTGACATCATTGAAAACCACTTCCAACAATCCTTTGGCCTTAGGAAATCTAGAATTTCCTTTTGTAACCATATTTCTCCAATTCCCAAATGTGACAACACTTTTTTGACAAAATGATTCTCAAAATTTATAAAGTTAGAAGAATTACAATTCTTATCCCACACATGGGTCCAATATTGGATAGAAGGATATTTCCCTTGCCATCTTCCATGTGAATATGTAGGGTCCTATCCCCTTTCCCTCTTCCTCCATATAAGAACATATGACACATAAAATAATACCATCTAAAATTTATTACCTTGCTTCTCTTCTTAATCTCCATTAACTGCTTGTGGATTACATTAGCTAACTATGAAAGTGGTGAAGTCAAATTCAATGTTCACTACGGGATTCTGAATATAAACATCCATGTACATGAGAGGAACTGATATTCTAGTTTGAGAATCACCCCCCAATACTTGACATAGAGAATAATATGTTCTAATGAAATAATCCTCAAAAGTGTCCAAATTGAAGGGTTCCATCTCACTAGCAGGGATTGTTATAGATCTTCTATCAAAACCCTTCAATCTTTATCTAGGGAGCTAATGAACTCTAAAACTATTCTTGTCACATGTTGATATTTTTGTTTAAATAAGCCAAAATCTATGACCTTATTGGTAGCCAATTATTTTAGCCTAAAGAACTTAGAGATGAAGGCTTTATAAATTCCAATCAATTCCCCTCCATTTAGCTCTATGACCCTTACAATCTCATAATAATTCATAGCTACGTGTCTAAAAAAGTCCACATCCATGAATATGTGAGGGACCACCAATTTCCTTAGTTTGTATATCCAAACATTTAAAATGGTAACCTTGGAATTTCTTTTCCCATACTAGTGCACAAATAACTCCCATCCAATGAGAAGAATCTCATCATCCCTACATTCTTTGGTATTATCAACTAGACCTAATGTTGTACTAAGGCCATGAGCTCATATAGCCTTTCTTGTTGAACTAGGAAGTTGGACAATAGATCTTCATCGAATGGTCTCTTTGAAGTAGATGGTTGGTCCTTTGAATGTCTCCCGGTTTTAATTGAGGTTTAAAACTAGGGTTTTCTACATCTAGTTTTAGGGCTTTGATGCTTCCAAATGATCAACAAGGTATACACACTTTATAATAAACCCTAGGACTATAAATTTGATGAACTTCATAGAAAAAATATACTTACTTGTACTTCACCTTTTATGAGACCCTTATTCATTGTGGAAAGTGTCGAAGCTCTGCAAATTCTCTCTTCAAATATGATAGATGATAAATGAGTTGATTATTGTGTCAAATCATAGAATTTATAGAAGAAATTGTGATGAAAGTATGGTAGCAATCCATCTTGTCCACCATTACTCTCAAAATGCATGGGCCAGGAGCCTCCAACTATCCATTTTCCATGTTTGAATGTGGGTCGTTGATCTTTTGATGAAAGGACAAGCTTTGATGATCAAAAACGATTTGACCAGTTTGAAAATATTTGACACATATTGACATATTTTTTACCAATAAATTCAATCCAAGTGGGGTCACTTTACATGTCATTAGAGATGAGCCACCAAAAAAAGACAACTTAAGAATAGTTAACATTATCATATAAGCCATGTGGCAACTTTTCATGCAACTTAAAAATAGAGTGACTATAAGGAGCTTTTAGACTCGTGAAATCATCCCAAGACTATGCCATGTGTCCACATTTTGTTCCTCACAATCTTAGATTTTTATATGACATCTATCAAAAACATTGAGGACACACCACATTGTCCCTTTTTCGCAATTATATAACCTCACCTTCTATCTCTGTTGATGTGTCTGTTGAGCCTCGTTCTTCCTTTAAGGATGTGGTTATGTCTGATGGATGGAGAGTGGTTAGGAAAAGGAAGGAGCCTCCTGCCCCTTCTTCTCATCCTAGCACTCGCCCTTCACCTCCTTTGCTTCCTTCCCCTTCCCTTCCTTCCTCTGCTCGCCCTACGCCTCATGAGCAGCCTTCCTCTTCCCCTCCTTCCTCTCCCAAGCCAGCTGCTCATGATTTTAGCCCCCCTCCCCATCTGTCCTCTTCTCAACCATGTTCTGGTGACCCATCTACCCCTTCTTCTCACTCTCATCAGAGATCCAAATCTCCTTCTTCTACTGCCAAAAATCGTGATAATAAAGAGCATGCCCTTACTCTTGATAATAGATTCAGTGTTCTGACTTAGGCAGATGATTCTTCTTCCCTCCCTCATGAAGCTTAGAGTTTTGTCATGGAATGTTAGAGGGATTTCTCTCCCTCATCGTAAGTACAAAGTTAAAGAGGTTGTGATAAAGTGGAAACCTGATGTGTTATTCCTCCAAGAAGTTAAACTCAGCCACATAAGACTTGAGACATCTTTAAATAATATCTGGAGGGATACTACTTTTTTGCACACTTCTCATCCGGATGGCAAAGGTGGAGCTGTAATTGGGTTTTCATCTTGGCTTTCAAAGTTGGTCATTGATAAGGGTGAGGACCCTTCAAATTGCTATGTTTGGATTCTCACTATTATCAATGGTCAACTAATAGGATTTTTCTCTATTTATGCCCCCAATGATACTAAAGGACTTCTTCAACTTTGGGATTGGATGGTCAACAACCTACCCAATGCAAATTGGATTCTTGGCGGTGATTTTAACATGGTTGAACACTGTCAAGATCGCAGCTAGTCTAAACAATCTAATCTCAGCAAGGATGAGTTTGATAGTTGGTTGTTTTGTTGGAACTCCTTGGGCGCGATAGATCCAATTTATGATAAATTTGCTAGTCATTCCTCAAATTGGTTTACTTGGTCCAATTGTAGATCCGGAGATGACAGAAAATTGAGTAGGCTTGACAGATTCTATGTTGCTCCCTCTTTGCATTTGACCAATGACTCTGGGGGTCAATGTGTCCAAGTTAACTATTCTACTACTCTTTCTGATCATTACCACATTGTTTGCAATATAAGTTTATCTCAAAATCCCCACACTGACAATTCTCTTCCTTTCAAACTAAATGTTTCTCATCTGAAGAATCCTTCGTGCTTGGCTGCCCTTGAGGCGATTTGGAAGTCTCTACCTAGACCGGATGAAGGCGGTTCTTGGATTGATTGGTGGTGTACAACCATTGCTCAATGTACTAAGTTCCTTCGCTCTTTTGGCAGAAAAATGGCACATCAACGCAAACGTAAGGAGAGATCCCTCCAAGGAAAAATTGTTCATGACAAAAAACTTCTTAATATGGACCCTAGCAATATAAGACTACAAAACTCCATTGCTGCTACCAAAGCGCAATTGCGTAAAATTGATAGTTATAAAGGGAAAGGGGCTAAAGTTAGATCTAGGCTACATTGGATAAAAGAAGGAAACAAGGGCACTAAATATTATTTTAATTACCTCAGCTATAAACACAAAAAAGAAAAAAACATTTCTATAAGGGATGATTATGATGTTCTACACTCCGAGCCTTCTGAAATAGGCACCCTATTCAAACAATTTTATGAAAACCTTTTTCAAGATGATCAATGGCAGGACTTCCAACAAGTACTCGTGGACATTGTCAAGGATTATATTCCTACTCGAATTGATTTTGAGTATAGCTATTACCTTGAAAAATTACTCTCCTTGGAGGAATTAGAAAATGCTCTCTTCTCTATGGCCCCTTACAAAAGTTAGGGTAGTGATGGGCTGCCTATGGAGTTCTATCAGGCTATGTGGCATCTTATTAAGGATGACTTTTATTGTTTATATTTGCAAGCCTTTACGAAAGGATCTCTAGGCCCAAATATTAATGGAGGAATAATTAAACTTCTACCCAAAGGGAGAAAGGAGGACACTATATCTGGTTGGCGCCCTATCACTTTGCTTAATACTTCTTATAAAATTATTGCAAAGGCCTTGTCAATCAGGATTAAACCTGTGGTGCAAGAAATTGTTAGAGCTGAGCAAACAGGTTTTATTGCAGGCAGATTTATTCTTGACAATCTAATTTTGGCTTGGGAAACTTGTAATTGGGCCCAACAAACAGGAAAAAATGCGATTTTAATTAAACTTGATTTCGACAAGGCTTATGATAGAATTTGGTGGAACTTTATCCTTAGAATGTTGCAATGGTTGGGGTTCGGGCCTAAATTTCAAGCACATATTCAAATGTTGTTCAAAGATGCTAATGCTCGGATTATTATTAATGATATGATGACAGACTCATTCCCCTTACAAAGATCTATTCGACAAGGTTGTCCTCTTGCTCCATATCTTTATGCCCTCATAGCTGATGCACTGGGCTATATGCTTGAGAATGCCAATAAAATGAAGCTCATTGCTAGAATCTCTATTCCAAAAGATGTTGATGTTATTAACTCGCATTATGTTGATGACAGTTTACTGTTTCTTCAAAATTCTGAAAAAAATATTTCTAATGTCATGGAAATTCTGGATCTTTACTGTGTTGTTTCAGGGTCTAAACTCACTCATGATAAAACATGGTGAAATTATTAGGTATCTTGGGATACCTTTTGGTTTTGGGGTTTCCCTCTCTGATATGTGGAGTTGGTATTTGAACAAAGTTAAAAATAAACTCTTTAGTTGGGGAAATAAGTTTCTCTCCTTGGCTGGTAAAATCCAAGTTGCCAATAAAATTTTTCTTGCCACACACGTCTATTATTCGTCTTGTTGGATGCCTTCCAACAAAGGCTATGAAGACCTTATAAAGCTCATTCGACAGTTTTTATGGTCTAAATGGGATGGTAACAGGGGATTTATATTCACTTCTTGGAGCCACTGCATTCAGCCTAAATGCAAAGGGGGTTTGGGGTTAATTGATCCTAAAACTCAAGGTACTTGTTTGGCTGCTAAATGGATTATAAGAGCTATCAAAGGTGAGGAACCTTGGAAGATCCTTATAAGACACAAAATCAGCTCAGCGTCTGTCAAAGGTAAATGGCAATCAGTGGGATCACTTGACAAAATCCTTCATGCTCCCTCATTCTCAATTAATGCTTCTCCATCCCTTCAATCTATTTGGAAGGCTTGGCAATGTGTTTGTCATCTTGTACAATGGAGAGAGGCCTCTCTTCAACATGGTTTCAGCTTCTCCACTTCCTCCATTTGGTGGAATAAACTCATTCATTATCATGAGCAGCCCCTAGCCTTAAGCTATCCGAAATAGTCATATTTTCTGTTCAAAAAAGGGGTTTGTATTGTTGGGCATCTTTGGGATTTCTCCAATTTGAGTTGGCTTTCATGGCATACTGTACAAGCACATTTTAAGATGAGTAATAAATTTAGACCATTCTTGATTTTTGTTTGCTCCTTGGTTCTAGTGGAATTGTCTATGAAACTATATACCCCTTACACTGTAGTTTTTTTAAAGATTGGCTTTGGCTGGGAGTTTATCCTTCTCTCAAATTTCCTTTAAAAAAGTTGTATTTACAGTTTCTTCCTGCCCAGCCTTTGAATCCTCGTTTAAATATTAAGTGGCATTGCCAATTTAGTGAAAAATTCTGGGCCAAACTCTGTAATGAAATTTGGAAATCAAAAGCTTCTTCAGATGCTCAATTACTTGCTTGGAAAGTGCTCCACTGTAAGCTTCCCATCGGGGGCAGGTTAAAATGTATCAAGATTCATCCAAGTAAATGTCCTTATTGTTCTAAAAATGAAGATATTTGGCACATTTTTTGGGGCTGCCAATTTGTTAAAAAGTAATGGAATTCTATTTTTAATGATTTGCCTGCTATATTTGATCATAAATTAAGATGGAAAGAGGCTCTTTTGGGGACAGGGCTACATGATAATGTTATTGCTGCTAGTATCAGACAGATCATATTGTTGCATATATGGAGGACCAGATGTAAAGCAATTTTTAACATTTATTACCAGGAAGCTGCAGTTTTAAAGCTTTATTCTGATACATTTTATTGTCTTGCTTCTTTATTCGTGCAATTGCAGGTGAAGTCTGAAAAAATTCTTATGCTGGAGGGTCACATTCATCAAATCAAACTTCAAGTGAACCAGCTTTTAAGCAAAAAAAATCCTCATATATCATAGGCTCTGAGGTCCCAGTTTTGATTTTGTTGCTTCAGCTCTCTTCATATGTTGTTGATCTACATTTCTGCTATTCTATTTGGCCATGTTGTTTCAGCTTGCTACTATGTGTTGTAATTGTGATGTTATTTGCGTCAATTGGCAGCTTTGTTTCTGGTGCTGGTTTGTAATTGTTGATTTGTTCTTTTGTAGTTTCTAACTGCATTTCTCCTCTTATACATTGCATTTTCTCAATAGAAAAAATAAAAAATTATATAACCTTCATTTAGGTCTTCTTGAATCATTTTGTAGACTCGTAGAATCCCTTAAAAGCATGACACCTATCCCCTTTCTATGATTCCATGGACCACTAATCAATCCTTGTAAAGCTACCCACGGACTTGCGAAATACCTTAAAAATGTGCCACATGTCACACTAGTCTTTATAAAAGACTTATAGCTTCAAACAATATCTCAATGCCATGTGGCATTAATTCCATGGGTCCATGAGCTCTCCTTTACTTTAGTAGCATACCCCTTGCGGACTAACATAAATCGCTAAAATAATGACAACTGTCCATGCTTCTGCAGTTCCACGAGCTATTATTTTCGTATTAAAATATTTCATGCTAAATCGTGGAAAAAGGGCACATGAGCGGTGGGGACCACATATTAAGCACGTGCAACTTAAGTTATTTATTTTTTATCACATGCATTATTTATCTTTTAAGTGAGATTAGAAGATGGGCAAAGGGGGTGATAATTTTAACAATATAAAGGGGCATAAACATAGGACTTTAAATAATTAGAAACTATAGAAAAGTGGGTACACCCAGTAACCTAATAGAAGGGCCCACTAAAGGCATGGATCAAAGGCCCTTAAGTTACAACTTAAAGGTTGGGTAATCGGGGTAAGCAATCAACACAAAATTAAAACAAAAGTGTTAGATACATGACGTTGTGTAGACTTAGTGTTTTTTTAGGGTTTATAAACCTAAACACATATACAAAGCAGTATTTTAGTAAACCCTAACATCAATAATAACATTTTGAAGCCTAGGACTTAGGAAAAAAATTGAGAACCATAAAAATGTGAAAAATGTACTATCATACTCTTTTGAAGCTTGTTAGAGCTTATTTTCTCCTATAAAAAGTGATAGTCTTTTTGAAAGGGTGAGATGTACATTTTGTTGAATCTATTGAAAATAAAAAAGATAATTATTACCTTTTGTGCTCACTTGGAAACCAACTACAAATCCATAGAAATTATTTTCTATAGTATGGTAGCTATTGAAAGAGTGTACGATCCTTCTTTTGTGTTATTGTTTTGATTTTTACATTTTGGTGTAACATAAAATGAAACAAATGTGCATTAGAACAATTCTTCGAATTAGAAGGGGAAGTTGATTGTAAAGAGAAAAACATAAAACTCTAGTGTTTAAAATATGTAATTTCTTTTGGCGATCTGTACATATTTTTTGGGATGATTAACATAACCAAAAAAACTACAAACCTATATTTTTGGTTCTCAAGCTAGTGCACAAGGCAATTCAACTGTCCTATTGAAGGTGAGATGATTTTACTCTTTGAAAAAAATATGAAACCGTTAAATAGCTATCAAATGGTCACTCTTTCTAGCTAAAAGCAAAGACCATAAAATGCGAATAAAACACAATGATTTTATAGGTTTGAACACAAGGACATAACCACCTAGGTAAAATGAATTAAGGAATCACCTATAAAGTCACAATCTTTGATTTAATAAACTATACAATATAAAGCTTGCATACTTGCTATTGTAACTTAATTTACGTCGACATACATACATAGCAGTTTCACATGTCTTGTTGGAACTCATGTTGGAGTTGGATGCATCCCTTATTTTGTCATTTATTCATTATGGTGGAAATAGTACTTTGTAAATTTTCCATAAAATTTAATTTCAACTTCTCTTAATTCAAAAAATTGATAGCAATTGCAAGGAGCCTCTTATGGAGTTCTTCATGTAGAGTCATTATACCCTATTTTCTAATAGGGTTATTAGAGAAGAAAGGATATTTGGCTTCAAATAACTTTCCATATTTCAGATGATAATTTGTTTAACTCTACATCTATTGACATTGTAATTTGTGTATTTGTAAACATAGAAGATTTAAAATTGACCCAAACTTAATATTCCTATTGTAAACTTCACTACATAAATAAAAAAAATATGAATTGTAAAACACTCAATATTAAATGTTCTGACCCTATCCAACACAAACTATTACACTATAATTTGGATTTTTGAATTTAACTAGGTACCAAATTGTTTTATTAATTGGCAAGAAAAAAGCCCCTCATCCTCAAAAATAAAGTCAATTTCTTCTTCCTTAATGACAAGCCTATTAGTTATGAGTTAGGCTCAAAATGTTAGAAAATAAATCTATTAAACAGTTACATTTCGTAAAAGAAAAGAAGTCTAATGACTTATTATCTAATGAGACTCTTAGTAAGGTTTTAAATTTTGGGGATAAAATATTTAGTAGGCAGTTAGATGTAGAAAATTAGGATAAACTACTAAATTGTAGATTGTTTAGATTATTTTAAGAAATAATATTTTTTTAATTCTATGACAAATTCATGTGGATAAAAATTGGAGGAATTAAGAGTTCGGATGAAAGTAATAGTTCATCTTCCAATGACCATTCTCTCAATTAAAAAAATAGTAGACCTAAATTTTTATTATTATTTTTGTTGGGTGTGAAGCCCAACCATTGCCCTTTCGTCTTCGTCTTCACACGACTCTTCATCTGCGTTGAAGAGAACATTATATATTTTTTAACCGGATCTTATTGACACCCATTTTGAGTTGCTCTAATTTTTATTTTAGTTTCTCGTTCTATAACCTACTATGTTGATTTTCAAACTGAAAGATTATATATTTGTATTGAATGCTTTTAAGAAACCTCAATTGTGCCTTTCTTCTGCTCTCTGCGTAAATTTCCATGGTTTAGCATTATGGCCGAGTTAAGGCCCTTTTCATGGTGGCTTCTGTATGAGCTCAAATCCTTTGTGCGCTTTATGTCTAATCTGTTGTTGACTTGTGTGCTGGTCACGTTCTCATAGCTTCCTATTGATCCAATTGCTTCAACATCAGTATTTGGTTGTTTGGCTGGTGTGGTGACTTGGCGGGTGGTGTGCTGAGGTGTCAGTTTCTAATCAGTTGATAGCATCTGCGTGGACTATCATGTGGGCCCATGGAGTTAAATACTGGAAAGCATAGTATAATTCTGGGAAGATTGGTGATGCGGTGGTTTCTCTTTCGAACGGTGAAACAACTAGGTTAAATGTGGCCGCAACTTTACACTGGGTGTTACTAACCTAAGTCGTGGATCTTCAGCGACGAACGAATGCCATCCGATCCTTGTTAAGATGTGTGAGCTTGGTAGTGGCAGTATAAGAATTGAATACGGATTACGTGGTAGATGCCTGGACAATATTTATTGGTCCAAAGACCAATGCACGAAGCTTCTCAGGGGTCCACATATGAATTATTAATTACACGTGTCATTGAGCAGTCGATGCGCTTGTTAGTCTTGAGGGGATTGTGTGTCAATTTTTTAAATAGTTTAAAGCTTTTGGCACTCATATTGACTTCGATCTTTGTGCTTGCCCATTCGCATGAAAGGAATATGGGGTGGATACCTGGCGACGCGTGGCTTATTCGTAAAAGTAAAGTAAAAATGAGAACGCACCACTTCAATTGTAATTTGGGTAGCAGAATATGTATATTAAATTACATTGAAAAATATATGTTAAGAGAACATTTATTTGTACGAGTTTACAATAGATTGTATGGAAAATAAATTAAAATTAACCATGTTGAATGAAGTATCATTAGATAGCGTGAAATAATTTTTTGACTTAGGACACGGTCTCATGGAGGGGGGCTTCCTAAAATCCTAGAGCAGAATCTGCTCAAATTTTTAGCAGAATATTTTGAATCTGGTGGTCCCATGAATATTTTGAAGCTTCAAAATTTAAGCAAGCTGGTGATGGAAATGTGGTGGAATCGAATGTTGTGAATACAAAATTAATAAATAGACATCATTTCCCTCTAAATTTGTGACATGTGGCAGAAAAGTACTCTTAAGCAGGTGGGGCAATTTCTAGCCCCACCCCAATCTCACCAGCGCAAATTTTCAGCCACCTGCTTGTTTGGGCTGAAAAAGATTCCAATTAATCCTGTAGCAGATTTTTTTTTTTTTCCCATGAGACCACCTGCTTCCGTGAAAATAGGAGCCCAAGCCCCCCATGTGACCATTTAGTTAGACAACCTTATGTCTTTCCTTGTAGAGAATGTGCTAATATGTTATGTTGCATATTTTGTTTTGTAAAAATTGATAAACCCATTAGGTGGTAGTTCAAATAAACGATTTAGATTGAATAATAATAGTTTTGATAAAATCCATGCCCCATGATTTAATGAAACTTAATACGCCCTCCACGTTCCTTAACTTAGAATTAATAAATGCTTTTTTTTTAACATAAACGGGAGAATAACCCTGAAATTATTTAGCAAATAAAATTATAAATAATAATATATTTTTTAAAAATATTTGTTTATGTGGTGTGATAATTTTCATCCATTTTTATGAATATATAAAATATTTTATAAATGAATATAAATACTTATTTAAAAAAACAAATTTATATAATTAATTCATTTAAAAAATTAATAAAAAGTTAGATTACAATAATATATACAAGTCAGGATTTCTTAGTTGAGTTTGACTTGTAAAACTACATGATCGAATCTTGATAGCAATATCAGTGGAAAATACCTCTACTTATTAAAAGATAATAGGAAGCAGTGAGCATCAACCAAAGAATCCGATTGTGGAAAAGGAAAGAACTAAGAAACCGCCTACATTTAGGCAGGTGCAAAAGTGTGGTCTCTAGCTTGCTAGTCACTGTTGTAGAAGTTGGTTGGAAGATCAAACATTTGTTTTTTGGCAGGTTCATTCGTGAGATCTAATTGCCAATCTGTTCTCCAATCAAAATAATGACTACAATTCTTAACAACATTCAATTAGAAATTTTAAAAGAATGTCGTGTCAAGTTCTCTATTCTTGATTTGAGCATTGGGTATTAAAAATTTGACCCCAGTTTTACTGGTTTTCGACGCAACACAAATTAAAAGATTGAACCGAAACGCCTCAATTCGCTTAAATACCAGCAGTTATTTGTGGTTAATGAAATGAGAATTGAGCGTTAAGTAACTTTTTGGTTTTGTGCCAAAATAATAGAGTTGACTTTTGCCAGCACCTTTGGCTTTCCAACGATGGGAAACAATCAATCCTCTCTGCATTATTCATGGCTTTTCACCAAAACTGGATATGATGTATTTCTTAACCACAGAGGATCAGATGTGAAGGAAAGTATAGGCAGCCTCATCTTTCACAGTCTTGAAAACAAAGGATTTAAGGTCTTTTTCGACAAGTACTCAATCGAGGTTGGAGACAACATACCTCAATCAATAGAAGAAGCTATTCACTCAGCATCTCTTCATCTCATCATTTTTTCGCCAAATTATGTACAGTCGATTTGGTGCTTGAAGGAGCTCCAACTCATCCTAAAAACAGGGGCTCCCATCATTCCTGTGTTTTGTGGAATTCAGCCTTCCGAGCTTCGAATGAAGGATGAAGAGGGTGTATATGCTCGAACATTTCATAAGCACACTGGAAAATTTGAGAGCCATGAACTCGAGGAATGGAAGAAGTCACTTTGTGAGGTTTCATATATCAAGGGCTATATTTTGGAGGGGTTAAAAAATCCATTTACTTGTTCTCTTGCTCTGTTTTCATGTAGTTAGCGGACATCACTATTTAAATGAACTTAAATATTTTAAATAATTTTTGAGGGGATATTTATTGTGTATATTCCAGGGATCAAGGAGAGCTGCTGGAGCAAATTGCAACGACTGTAAAGCAGTTCGTTGAGAAGGCAAAATTCAAACCAAAGCAGGGTACTGCAAAGTTGAAACAAGGAAATTGTTCCCTGCCTTGATCTTCATGTTGATTCAAATATTCAATCTCGTGGCCGTGACTTTGTAGCTAAGTTTGTGTATGATCTGTTTCCGAGCAAATCTGAGATGGAAATAAAGATTTCAATTTAAAAACATTTATTGACTGGAACTTCTGATATGACTATATAGTATACTGCTGAGTGCCAAATATATATATTTTCCATCCTTTTAATATCATACATGTGGGTACCATGTTAGTCTCAATAAGCTAGTACCCAATTTTGTTTAATAATTCTTAAAATTTCATGATCATTTTTATCATTGAAAACTCTTTTTTTTCATAGTCCAATAATCGGGTGGTTCAAAAAAGCTGCGACCATCATTTATATGCTCCATGCCGTTGACAGGGAAAACGGAGAAAGGACCTTCCATTTCTCAAGGAGTTCATAGATCTGTTTCTTCCATTGCTCTGTAATTTTCGGTGTCGATGGTCTATTTTAACCTAAATACTTCCATATTTATCTGACTGGAAGCTAGAAATCCAAGACAAAATACATGAAAGAACCTCTGGATTTAGTATGGCTACTCTGTTTTATTTATTTTTGGTGTTTTTGATATGAACTTATTCGATCATTTGTGTTTTCAAAGAGGATTTAGAACACAGTAATTTATTGTGATATGCTTCTGTTTTTGTTTAGAAAGATTTAGGTGATCTGGTCCGGGGCATGTTAGTGGCCATTTTGGGGCTAGGTGGTCACAGTAGAGCCTCTAACAGATGGAAAATGACTGCACGTAGTTCTGGTAGTTGGTAGTGTTTTGGGTTGGTGGCCATCATAGACCCCCAAGGGAAGTGTTGGAGGGCCCTCCCTTCGTAACGCTTCTGATAGTAGTTATGCATGCATCGAACTCCTGCTTCTGCTATTGCTACTGGTGGCATACTGGTCAAGCATTCGACTCCTTGCGCGTCTTCCAAAAAAAGATCTCCCTGATAGGCAGCCATGGAGGAGAAGCGTACAACAATTTGAGGCCTGGCCTGTATTTCATCATGAATTTTTCTACGGCATTTTGATGTTGGCATATAGTGGCTATCATTAATCAACACGTATTATAGATCACTAGTTAATTTTCTCTTAATGATTAATGTGCATTTGTTTTCCTCATTGTAAGGGGTTTTTCAAAGTACGGGTTTTTCATTTTTAACTTAAAAATGTTAAGAATAAAGATATTTCAGTGTTTTAAGATTTGAATGAAATGCCCTGATACCTAATTAAATTTCATCTGAAATACCTGTGCAGTTATATTAGGGTAATTAAATTTCATGTGAAAGACCCATGCAGTTATATTAGGGTAAATTTAGCAATCATTTATTTCGTGTCAATTTTATTTATTTACTTAGTTGAAGAATCAATGTATTTTCAGTGTTGAGGGATTTAAGAGTCATGTTCTTAGTTTATGTAAAGGTTATTTGTGAACTATTTTGTTATGGTAAAAAGGTGAAGAGTGTTACATCTTATTTAATAAACAATAATTGAAAATATATTTAAATTATTTAAATTATGATAATTAGATGATGTTATGAAAGGACACAAATATTATGATTGTGGAAGTTTTCCTTTACAAGAAGATTGACTTTTTTTCAGATCTATTAGTGGATCTTGGAATTGAACTAGACATTTCTTGCTTGGGTGATTATTAAAAACCTCTTAGTTTTATTTATGAGGATAAAATCTTGTATACATATGCATAGAAATAGTATTTCATACAAATAATGGATCAATTTATAGAAAATTGTATTAGTTTTTCATATAAGTATTTCATACAAATAACTGTGTTGGAAGTTATATGTTGCTATAAATTTGGTCTTATAAATTATGACATTGCTATGTAGAAAAATGAGTATTAGGTCGATATAAATATGGCCTTATAATATATAACATTGTTGTGTATAAAAATGAGTATTGGGTTGATATCATTATAGTCGCGTGCAATATAGAAAATTTATGTGTAGAAAAGAGTATTAGGTTGGTACTTAAGAAGCCACATATGAGTTTGTAATAAGTATATGATATTGGTCAACTAGGACCATTAAGAGATTAATTTTTATAAATATAAATAATATAAAAATGTGTAAAATAATAGTCAAATATGTCATTGTTCTTAGTTGACCATGTTGAAAATATGACATTAATTATCAGAGCCAAGTCTTGCAAAACCATTCTCAAATTTGAGGGTTGAGCTATTGCTAGTGAGAGATCTAGGTTATTTTTAATAAGGTTGAGTATGCTCTTCCTTTGCACAATATGGTGGACATGGGAATCAAAAAAACTTGAAAAAAAATACTAGATTTGAGGTTGTCACTATATGTGGGTTTTCATGGCAAGTCACTTTTGGCTAGTGTTGGAGGAAATTTGAGTAGGGCAGCTGATAAAGGGCCCGAGAGACGAAAATTGATATAAAATATTCCTATATTCGGCATCAATTATTTTCAAGGCAAAAAAAAATTAAACCCGAGAAGGTCATACAACCCCTCCAAGTACAATACATTTTTTGCAGAATAAAAAAAAACTTTTTATATGTTCTTTATATTCTTTATTGTATCATTTTTTTTTAAAAATATTTGGGAAAAATATTTTTATAAATATTTGTGGGGCTTAAGAAATTTTTGGGGGTTTTGAATAGTCTACAAACATTTTTTTTTGCAGACTTTTTTAAATTTTTGACAGGGCCTGTACTGTACTATTGTTGGCTTTGTCCAACTACCACTGGTGATCATTGGCGAGCTATCCTTGTTTGTTGGCCACCCCATACTCTGACTACCTCTGCAGATTTGACTATTGGCTAGTTGTCGATTTTTTGACCGACCACTCCACCCTCTCATTGACTTTTATTAGTCGGCCCCTTTGGACCTCTAAGCTCACAACTTTCTGCCAGTTTATTTGATTTTGGTGATTCAAGTTGCATTTGGAAGGTATTCAGGAGCTCTTTCATTTGGTTCATGTACCTTTTCAAGATTTAGCCCCAAGTGTGATTTATTCATATTTTTGCATATTTACTTTTTGGTTCATAACTTGGGCATCTTGTCTCCTAGTGAAGTTCTAATTGTGGGGGGGGGGGAATTTATTTTTAGTTGTATTATCAAATTTGGGAGGTTTCATATCAGTTGAATTCATATATTTACCTTTTTTACACTCTTGATATTTGTTGACCTAATGGCTGGATGAGGATTTGAAGTTTTAACACCTCATAACTATCACACATGAAAGAAATGTAGAGATTACTTTGGTCAAAAGGTTTGTGGTCCACATTGGTTGATCATCAACCTCATTTTACTAGAGAGTATGAAATATTTTTTCATGGGAATAAATGTGTTGAAGCTATGGGTTTAATTGCAATGCATGTTTCAGATAGTTTATTCTTTCAGATTAAGGAATGTACTACTCCTAAGCAGGTAAGGGATAAGTATGTGAGGATATATTTGATTTAGTTAGTGAGGTGCATGTCATGCAATTAGAGGCTAAATTGAATTCACTTTCTATAGACTCATTTCCTACCATTGAAGACTACTTGGTAAAATTCAAATCACTAAGATCTCAATTGGTAGAATGTGGCAAAGATAAAACTGATAAAGGGTGCATATTTTTTATTTTTTCTAAGTTGAAAGGTATATTTGCATACTTTTATACTTCCTTCTATGCTACAATGGATGGTTTATGTGATTCTTTTGTTATGCCCTCTTTTGAGACATTTTGTGATAGGTTGACTGGAGAACAAGCAAAACTTAGTCAACTTGATCCACATGCTAAGAATCAAGCTTTGATTGCATCATCATCTAAGGATGAAGGAAAGAAAAATTTTAAAACTAAGGAAGAATATAAAGAACCTCCCACCTCTCCTAGAGAGGAAAAACCTAAGAAGGAGAAGGCTAAAAGTGGTTATTATAAAAAACTAGTGCATGATGAACACACTTGTTACAAGAAAGAGTTAGATGAAATGAGGAAACTCTTAAAGGAATTACAACATTTCTTTTCCTTCTAAATCTAGAATTTCATCATCTTCTTCTTCTCAATCAACATTTTCTACACACACTCATATTGCAGGAATTGCCAATGGGAGTGATATGATCAATGATTCTAAAATGAAAGGACATGATCTTGTTGTGACACATGCAAAAAGGTCTAGGAATTGGATTATTGACTCTAAAGCCTCATATCATATATCAGGCCAACCTAATAGGTTCTCTTCCTTGAAGGATAATTCACTCATGAGGATCTTGATGGCTAATGATGTTTATCTTGATGTATTTGGTAAAGGGGTTATTGATGTGCCATATGGTAGCTTAATAATGTGCTTTGTATTCTTGATATTAAGCACAATCTTCTTTTAGTAAATCAGATAGCACAAACTGGTAAATCCATTGAGTTCACTCCAGATTTAGTCTTCATTCAAGATTTGAATACCAAACAACTTGTTGCAACGGGTAGGGACAATCGTCAAGAAAAGATCTATTACTTTTCTTATTTTTTTCCAAATGGTGAATGTTCTAGGGATCACTCTCCTAGCTCTAGTGTGGGTAGTAATTCACATGAAGGTTTCGATGGATGGTTGAACCTTGTTATTCATTAGCCATGTAATGAGGTTACATCTTCTCAGGTACTTCTTCAACTTTGAACAATACTTCAAATGACTAGGATGTTTTCCAGATTTTCACTTGTAAGATGGTTTATGATAGGTATATTAGATTTGGTATGGGGTGATCAGGCCATAATAGTGGTTTACAATTTTTGGCCAAACTGGACACTGAAATTATTATTTTTAACTGAATCTTCACATTCGGGCACCTATAGCGGCTAAACTGTGAGGAATTTGAAGATGGTGCAAACTAGAGTCTCATCAAATTTTGTCTCAGATTCTAAAAAATATTTTTTTCAAAATTTTTGGAATCAAATTGCACTTCTTTTTCCATCTCCCATGAAAATTGATTTTTTCAGAAAACAACATTTTTAAAAGACGACTGTGATAACGATAAATTTTTCCATGAAGGATAAAATTCTAATTCTTTCAAATTTAGATTTGTAACTCTGATATCTAGTGTTTCCACTTGGTTAGATAGTTTTTATTGATTATTTTTCCTTAATCAAGTTTCAAATTCAAACAATTACAATCTCGCATTAATGTGATGACCGTGATAACGCAGAACTTTTTGTATATGTCAAAAAACTTTTTTTGGTTGGATCAAGGACTTCAATATCTAGTGCACTCATATTTTTCAATTTTTTCTTTTGATAATCTTCTATTTTTCCACATGTGTGAAGAACAAAGAAATTCATTTTCGATGAAAAACCTATGTTTAATAAAACTTAAAAAATAAATACATAACAAAACCAAAACATATTAAAATTATATTCATTGGATAGCTTGTTCGAGGAATACCATAATCATTTGAAATAAATTTTAAATGAATTCATTTGATCCCCAAAAGCTAAATCAAAAGTGATTTTTTATCAGCATTTTGATAGGTGTAAAGGAGACGCATTTATAGGTATGGTTTAAAACTAGCGAGGTTCTATCCAAGGGGGTTTGATCTAAGGTGATTTGATCAAACCCTCTTCAATTGGAATCCTTAAAATAGAACTTTTTAAGGCTTAAATCATTATATTTTCTAAAAATATGTGATTTCAGCTAAAATTCATTTCTCTCAGGAATTGTAAACCACTATTATGATAGCACCCTATGCCATTCCTCTTCAATAGATTTGAAGGACTTGTTTGATTGGTTTTCTCTCCTCTTTGATCATTCATCTTTGGAGGTTTCTCTTGATTCTTCACATTCTTTATCTTCTTCCTTGATTGGGGTAACACCTAATTTTGTTGAGACACCTTTAGAAGTTCTTGACACATCTTCAAAGATTTATTTTTTGAGGCTTCTTCACTCTTGCTTCGACATGGAGATAAGGTTTCTTCAACGTCGGTCATTAGATCATTTTCTTCCCAAGGGGAGATATATTGTTTGTAGGCATTTGATTCTCTTTTTACTTTAGACATTCTTCAGTGGTTTTGGAGCTACTTCATTATGGGGGGCTACATTTGGTCTCTTTCTTTCCCTCTTATTGGGGGGGTTTGTGTAATGTATAGATGTGATGGATGGTGTACTTGGGGGGTATCATGGATTCCTCCATCCTTCCTCATTTGATTGTTTCTTTTCTCTCTTTTGGAGAGGAGTTTTGTCTTGTTGGGTTTTCTCCTTTTCTTCATTTGTGAGATATTTCATTTGCATTTGTAAATGGATACTTAAAATGGCCTAGTAACAGGGACCCATCTTTGCATTTTTTTTGCATCATTTGCATAATAATCTTCTCCCTAAGTTTCACTTAAGGGGAGGTGTTGGTCTGAATTCTAAAACTAGATATGTATGAATGATAAAATCTAAAGATGTTAGGTTTTTGCATGTATTGTCAAGCTATGGATTTTCCTTTGATTTTTGTTGTTTTCATCACTCGATTTTACTAATTTTTTATTTGAATTGAGTGATTTTTTCTTGATTATATTGAGTCAAGTTGAGACAGGAGTGGTGTAAAATGACCCGCAATTCTATTAAAGGGACGTGTTTAGGCTATAAAATGCTTTGGCCAAAGTGATGCATAAACTACATGCATTGACATTCCATAGTACTTGATAGGTTGCATAATAACTAAATGTCATACTTATCTAAAATATATCTAGGATTGTGTGATTGTTTGTAAGCAAAAAAGTGTTACTTCACACTTAGTTCTCGATTGGCATGACACATTTGTGAATCTCTTTATTTTCTACCCTTACAAAGGGTAGGGCCACTTCTAGTAGGAAGGTGTGTGAGGGATTGCTATTTTGTGGAGGAAGGTAAAACACCTAAATGATTCTCTCCTCTGACATAGTTGCTTAGTATATCACATATTTGATACTTAAGACATGTTGTATATTGAGATAATGTATTTTGATTCATATATTGATTTTTGTATATTGTCTTTGAATGTAAATAAAATATTGGTTGTCATTTTGTAAGATTAAAAATGTATGAATATATTTACATTGAGTATGCATGCAATTTATATTGTAGAAAATTTCAAATCACATAGATAAAATAATAGGCACAAAGTATGCATAAACTCGACCAATAAATTAGATCAGCAAGGCATACATAAATAGGCATGAAGGAGGCACCTGATCTCTATGAAATGAGTATAGGACTCCTCACTCATGGAGTGTTGGCAACTTTCCTACCATAAAAGTAGCAAGAGGTGTCGAAAGTGAGTTGACACCTCTAAAGACTCCTAACTAACCTTGACACATCACATGTGCAAGTGTCATGGATGCCTAACTAGGCTTAAAGCCTATGTATATGCAAATAAATATACACAAACAAATATGAATAAATTAAAAACAATGTATTTCAATCTTGATAAGAAATTGAAATGAATCTTGAAAAGTATTATTAAGATGTAATTTATTTGTGTTTTTGTTTGTCATAAAAATATCGCTCAAGATATTTATATTTCCTTTGTAAGAATGATGTGCTTTTGTTTATATTTATTATTTTAAAAAATTATAATTTTTTATTGAAGTTTTATGATACAAATCTGAGGTTCCTGACAAAGTGGATTTTATATACTAGAGGATTTAAAATTTTCAACAAACATATTGAAATTTTTATTTGAAATGATTTATTGTTTTATATGTGTAGGAATACTATTCTCTATTGTCACATCCTTGTGGGTAAGAAATAAAAGAAAAGAAAAGACTATTCAATTAGAAAGGAAGGCAAGGTGGGTTAGAAAAGATTAATAGAAATTGAAATCTTAATAGGCAATGTGCACAATGAGAAGTACATTGCCTACCATGCATCTATGAAGGTATGCCATCTCTTTTGGCTATAATAAATCTTAAAGAAGGACAAGCAGAGAGAGTGTTTACATAAGAGAGAAACACATTATGTTCAAGAGTGGTTTACTAGTAACGAGCTATCCTAATATTTTCAACGATGATTACAAGATTAGATTAGATGGCCGCCTGCTAAAGGGATGAGCTTCACACTATTGTAATAATTCTCCCTTTGCTTGGGGAGAGGTGGAATTTTTTAAAGAGCAACTTATTAACCTTCATCCCACAATAATTTTGTTGATGTCCAAAATTAAGACTCTTTTCATGATGATAGCCAGAAGAATGTAAAAATTATCTCTATGTCCAAAGAAATCAAGTTCTAGACTGAGAAAGAGCAACAATGAAAGTCCTTTTCTTTGGTTTTGTCGGCATAAGAGAATAATGTGTCAATTGGGGAGTGCAATTATTATATGTAGAGAAACATTTCTTATGTAGGTGAAGAAGAGAGTGTAGGGAAGAGGGGACTCTAGAGGTGGAAGACAAGGCGAGTTAAGGAGCACAAGGAAGATGTGGGGCATGTAAAATGACACACCTTATTATAGAGTAGAGGAGATCATGTAAGACTAGTTATGTGTTTATATAGTAGAACTATGTTATTAGAAATGAGAAATAGAAATAGTGATATTTATTATGAATTCTATTAAAATTTGTGAAATAAAAATATAATAGAAATTAAAAAAAGAAATTAAATCTAAACAACTTTTAAATTTTGTTTAGAAAAATAGAAAATTACAAACATATACATATAAAATTTATCTATAATTTATAACAAATATATAAAAAAAAAAAACTTTAGTAAAATATAATTAAAAAGATAGGAAACAAAACTTCTTAAAAATTAAAACAAGTTTGTATAAAATAGAAATTAAAGATAGCGTTTTTTTAAAAAGTTACATAATACAGGGGTTTTGAAGATTTTAAAAATTAATAATAATTTTCATGAATTATATAGAAGGGAAATGTTAAAAAAGAAACCTTCAAAAATGTAGAATAATTTTGTGGAAGAAGGGAAATGTTGAAAAATATTTGTTCACTGACAATGCAAAACTTTGATAATAGTGAGAAATAATACAACATGATTAGAAGCAATTGTTTACAACAAAAACGTTGTTATGCTTGCTAAAAAATGAAAGGTCAAAGAGCATATGAAAGAAACATTAGGAGCAACATAGTGAGGTACTATTGTTAAAAATATTACAATTAAAATGTAATTTTATTTTTATGTGAAATTTAGTTATTATTTTGTATTTAATAATCCTTATTCATCCCTATATTTGGTTTTCAAAGTAATAAGATAGAAATATCTCTCTTCCTATGGGATACAAAAGAATCCATTCACAAACCCACTCTTTAATTATTTCAATTGTAATAAGCTCTCTCTAGCTTATATTGTGTGGAACTTTTATTTAATAAATTACAATTGAGGCAGATTTTGGCAAAAAAACACTTCTCCTGCTATTGTATTTGTTGGATTCATTTACTATTAGCTGAAGTGGGTTCCTACATTGTAATGAAATTGATAAAGTATCTTGTATCTATAAAAATTTAGGAAATCTTGTGATGGATTTAACTTATTATCAATTTTGAATTAATTTGAGGTCTAATGCCCTTGTGATCTCCCTAATCCAACTATTAGCTGAAGTGGGTTCCTACTTTGTAATGAGATTGATAAGGTATCTTGTATCTATAAAAAATTAGGAAATCTTGTGATGGATTTAACTTATTATGAATTTTGAATTAATTTGAGGTCTAATGCCCTTGTGATCTCCCTTCCTCTATAATGCTTGAACCACACAATGTTCATGCTGTTAGTAGGCACTAAAATGTGATGACTATTCTTTGAGTTTAAAGACATTGCACCCATATTACTAGTGTACATGATTGCTCGGTAGTTGCAAAATGGTTGATTTTGAAAATTAATTATTTCTATGTGGAACCACTTATTATGAACCATTGAGATCCTATTTAATCATGAGTGGCAAGTATAAATACTATCTAGCTAGTGAACTAGATTATTATGATAATGTTGGGTTACAGTTAAGGTAAACAAAATCACAAGATTAATGATGTTATTGTTAAAACTTTGCAATTTGTTCTGATACCAATTGAAGATTGAAGAAATTAAATAGCATACAAAAGAAAATCAAACAACACTGAATATGATAAACTCTCAAAATCTCAGCGATCAGCAAAAAATGAAGAGGATTGTAATATTATTCAGCATATGAAAATAAGATCTATCTTGCTTTTATAAGAAAACAACACACAGAAAAATTATAGAGCATCGATCATGCAAATTATTGCATGCTTTGATCATGCTAAACTCAACTAAAAGTAGAGCTACGCCTACTCCACATGCAACTGTAGTTTTATTATCCATTAACAGAAGTAAGAAAAACTGTGATACGGTTCATCATGCATGCCTTCAGCTTTGGCGATGCATTCTGAATGGCAAAAAACTTGGTAAAACTCTAGAAGGCTGAATGCTGAGACCCTGACAATAGAAATGATTGTTGTAAGAAGTTGAAACATCTAGCGCATGGCCTCTTACTCATCCAAAAGATACATCTATTTACAGAGCTAGTTGATTTCACAGAAGGAATGTAAATCAACTACAGTTGGCCGAGCAATTCACAGTTCGGACTGTGAACTTGGTTTTGTAAGACATGAAAAAATGATTGCAGAGTGCTGAAATCTTGAGCTCCCTAAATTTTGGGTCTTGAACACCAATTTTTAAATGGTGTGAAAATTTGAATTGAAACCCTTGCCCCAAGGCTTTTGGAGTCCAAACCCTAAGCGCTCGCCAAATCGGGCTTTACGATTGAATTTCAAACCATGTAAAATATTAAATGAAATTTCTGCTATTACAAACATGACAAATGGAGAGAAAATACCAAAATAAATGGCATCTAACTTCAATTTTTAATAGATAAAATTCCAAGATTTAGACAACAAAAAACTTGTAATGCAAAATCAAATAAATATTTTGAATTGCACTTTGAATTTTTCTTTTTACAATAAACCCTAATAAGAATTAGATTCCACCGTCTCCATCTAAATTCATTCATTCCAGTAGTTCTTTATGGCTTCTCTGACATCTTCATAATTTGCTGCTTCATCACAAAAATCTATGACTTCCAAAAGCTCCTCGTCATATAAATCACCAGTAAAATGCTCCACTAGAAATGCATTCTCTGGTTGAAGTTTATAGCTCCTGGGATTATCATCAAATATAATAACATTCTTCAGATCTTTCCCGAGCTTAGAAAGATCTTTCACATATGCCCTTTCCATTATAGTGCACGAATCCCTGTACATACGAACGTCTATGACATTATTAACATCCAGTTTATCTACAATAGCATCTGCATAATATTTATTGGCTGCAGTGAAAACTATAATTTCATAATTTTTTGCCAATTCCTGCAATAGTCTGTCCACATTAGGCCTTTACTGTACATACCAGCTTTGAAAATATCCCTTCTTAACAATGAAATCATAATGGTCTGAGGGTTTGAAATAATGGTTGCTTGCATAAACAAGTGTGCTATTTTCTTCTCCATCATATTCAACAAAACAAAACCAGACAATCAAAAGTATGTAAATAGAGAGAAAATCTACAGAGTCTCTTACGATCATGTAGAAGAGACAAGTAAAGAAACATTTTCTCCTAAATAACTTATACAGGCTGATCTATAATTATATCTTAGTAAAACTCTAAAATTAGACTTAGATCTAAATTATAATTTTTTTATAGTTTTGTTTAATTTTTTATATATTAAATTTATTTTTATAGTTTTGATGAATCTTTTGTATGAAAAGATTTTTCAACATGCTTATTAATATTTTTAAAAAGTCATGCATGCAATTATTTCAATCTTTAAATTTGTTTCTACTATGTATTTTAATATATTTTTTAAAAATTTCAATATAAATTAGATTCAATGTCAAGTGGTCAAGTAGTTGAACTTCAAAGGACTACTAGAATTGAAGAAAATCTTTACATAAAAAATATACACAATATTTATAGAAAAATTATATAATTAGGAAAATAAAAATTAAATAAAATTATGACATTAGCAAACAAAATAGAAAATTAAAGCCTATAAGTAGTAACTAACATAGTCAGTTATAAAATTTATTTATTTATTTACCTATGTTTTAAGCAAATATTATAGCTATCTTAAGTATGAACTATTTTATTTATTTAAAGAGGTTTTTTTTTTTTTACTTTAAACTTATTTATTTAATTTTATAATATTATTTATCTTTTTATTTACTTTATCTATATTATTTACTTTATTTTATTTGTAATATATTAATTTAACATTTTATTTTATCTATATTGTTGATTTTATTTTTAGTTATAATATATTTTTTTAACTTTTGCATGTATCTTTTAATTTCTTTACATGTGTTTTAAAAAATATTATAGATATCTTAAATGGAAACTATTTTATTTATTTAAAGATTTATTTTTGTTTTAATTTAAGCTTATTTATTTAATTTTATAACACTATTTACTTAATTTTATTTATAATAAATTTATTTTACATTTTTTTTAATCCATATTGTTTATTGTCTTTTTATTTATAATATATTTGTTTTAACTTTTCTCTTAACTTTTAGTTTTACTTTTGAAAAGTAGACATTCAATAATGTTATATTCTTATATGTTAATTTTTTAGTAGTTTTAATGTTATGATATAGTTGGGTTCAATTACACAATATTTGAGTTAAACTCATTTACCCACATTACATGAGTAATAGTTTATACAAACTCATCTCTAATAAGAATGAATGGTTAAATTTTAGTGCTAATTATATTATAATTCAATTACTTAGATTTTGAAATAAACTCATTAATTGATATTTCATTTAGCAGTAATTCACACAAAAAACATCTCTCATGAAAATGAATGGTCCACTTAGCATTCATTGCATCTAGGTGATGTTCATAAGGGTGACACATCAAGAAATTTTAAGATATTGTGCATCCCAACACTAGTCCAACTCAAGCACACTTAACCATAAAGTTTCTCCCAAGATCAAGCCTGCTTAGCTTGCTACCCAGGCTCTTGTAAAATATTTAACAAGTTTTATTAACCATTCATTATAGAGCCACATGATGCTAAAGCACTGTCCAAATGAGATTGAGTTGGATATGATTTCAGCTTGTATTGATAGTTTCCATGCTCTTCAATTATGGCAACTTAAGTCCATTAATCAATCTATGCATATTTACTCTTATTGGTAGCTCTGGTTTTCATTTAGCCATTCATTATAGAGCCACATGATGCTAAAGTATTGTCAAAATGAGATCAAGATGGATACGATGTCATCTCCTATTGATAGTTTCCATGCTCTTCAATTATGGAAACTTAAGCCTGCTAATCAATCTATGCATATTTACTCTTATTGGCGGCTCTGGTTTTCTTATAGCCATTCATTATAGATCCACATGATGCTAATGTATTGTCCAAATGAGATTGAGCTAGATACGATGTCAGCTCCTATTAATAGTTGCCACCCTCTTCAATTATGGCAACTTAAGCCCGCAAATCAATCTATGCATATTTACTCTTATTGGCAGCTCTAATTTTTGTATAGCCATTTCTACTACCAGTGTTTCCTCGCTCTAAAACTTATGTTTTTTGTGAGGGGAGGGGATTTGGTTAAGGATGAACCTACTAATTGCGATGGTTGGAAGAAAGAAAAGGAAGTTTGGGCCATTCTGGAATGAGGTAAGTTGGATTCATATGTGGAGGGGATGTAAGGGAATAACCCCAAGATTTCTTTTGAGTTCACCAATTCTTGGGTGGATGGAACTATTATTGTTGAAGGGGTTTCTTTCATGGTGATTCCTAAGCTTATTTTGAAGGTTATGAGGCTATCCCTGGATGGGATTTGCATTCCTTGTAAATTGAAAAGTCATTACCACGAATACACAAAATAGTTCCTAAAAGAGAGCAAGAGGATGAATAGGTTGTAGAATGGCTTTAACCATGCAGACTTTCCTGACATCTAGAGCATAATTGTTGAAATCCTCATGAGGTATGTCACTCTCAAAGGGAATTTTTGCTACTTCCACGCCCATGTTTTCCCTATGCTTAATCATCTTAGGTATAATGTCAAGATGAACTTCCCCTTTTGGCTCCTCCCTTCACTTGAGCAATCTATTAGAAGTGTCTAGGCTAAATACAAGAAATTTCCCATACACCAGGACCTCATTTTTTGTTTATGCAAGTTTCATTCTATGCTACTTCCCTCTCATGCCTTTGTGCATAAGAACACTTTGACCATTAATCAATCTATGCATATTTACTCTTATTGGCAACTCTGGTTTTCATTTATCCATTCATTATAGAGCCACATGATGTTAAAGTATTGTCAAATAGAGATCAAGATGGATACAATGTCATCTTCTATTAATAGTTTCCATGCTCTTCAATTATGGCAATTTAAGCCCGCTAATCAATCTATGCATATTTACTCTTATTGGCGGCTCTGGTTTTCATATAGCCATTCATTATAGATCCACATGATGCTAATGTATTGTCCAAATGAGATTGAGCTAGATACGATGTCAACTCCTATTAATAGTTGTCACACTCTTCAATTATGGAAACTTAAGCACATAAATCAATCTATGCATATTTACTCTTATTGGCGGCTCTAATTTTAGTATAGCCATTTCTACTACCGGCGTTTCCTCGCTCTAAAACTTGTGTATTTTTGTGAGGGGAGGGGATTTGGTTAAGGATGAACCTACCAATTGCGATGGTTGGAAGCAAGAAAAGGAGGTTTGGGCCATTCTGGAATGAGGTAAGTTGGATTCATATGTGGAGGGGATGTAAGGGAATAACCCCAAGATTTCTTTGGAGTTCACCAATTCTTGGGTGGATGGAACTATTATTGTTGAAGGGGTTTCTTTCATGGTGATTCCTAAGCTTATTGTGAAGGTTATTAGGCTATCCCTGGATGGGATTTGCATTCCTTGTAAATTGAAAAGTCATTACCACGAATACACAAAATAGTTCCTAAAAGAGAGCAAGAGGATGAATAGGTTGTAGAATGGCTTTAACCATGCAGACCTTCCTGACATCTAGAGCATAATTGTTGAAATCCTCATGATGTATGTCACTCTCAAAGGGAATTTTTGCTGCTTCCACGCCTATGTTTTCCCTATGCTTAATCATCTTAGGTATAATGTCAAGATGAACTTCCCCTTTTGGCTCCTGCCTTCACTTGAGCAATCTATTAGAAGTGTCTAGGCTAAATACAAGAAATTTCCCATACACCAGGGCCTTAGTTTTTGTTTATGCAAGTTTCATTCTATGCTATTTCCCTCTCATGCCTTTGTGCACAAGAACACTTTGACCATTAATCAATCTATGCATATTTACTCTTATTGGCAGCTCTGGTTTTCATTTATCCATTCATTATAGAGCCACATGATGTTAAAGTATTGTCAAAAAGAGATCAAGATGGATATGATGTCATCTTCTATTGATAGTTTCCATGCTCTTCAATTATGGAAATTTAAGCCCGCTAATCAATCTATGCATATTTACTCTTATTGGTGGCTCTGGTTTTCGTATAGCCATTCATTATAGATCCACATGATGCTAATGTATTGTCCAAATGAGATTGAGCTAGATACGATGTCAACTCCTATTAATAGTTGTCATGCTCTTCAATTATGGCAACTTAAGCACGCAAATCAATCTATGCGTATTTACTCTTATTGGCGGCTCTAATTTTTGTATAGCCATTTCTACTACCGGTGTTTCCTCGCTCTAAAACTTGTGTATTTTTGTGAGGGGAGGGGATTTGGTTAAGGATGAACCTACCAATTGCGATGGTTGGAAGCAAGAAAAGGAGGTTTGGGCCATTCTGGAATGAGGTAAGTTGGATTCATATGTGGAGGGGATGTAAGGGAATAACCCCAAGATTTCTTTGGAGTTCACCAATTCTTGGGTGGATGGAACTATTATTGTTGAAGGGGTTTCTTTCATGGTGATTCCTAAGCTTATTGTGAAGGTTATTGGGCTATCCCTAGATGGGATTTGCATTCCTTGTAAATTGAAAAGTCATTATCAAGAATACACAAAATAGTTCCTAAAAGAGAGCAAGAGGATGAATAGGTTGTAGAATGGCTTTAACCATGCAGACCTGCCTGACATCTAGAGCATAATTGTTGAAATCCTCATGAGGTATGTCACTCTCAAAGGGAATTTTTGCTACTTCCATGCCCATGTTTTCCCTATGCTTAATCATCTTAGCTATAATGTCAAGATGAACTTCCCCTTTTGGCTCCCGCTTTCACTTGAGCAATCTATTAGAAGTGTCTAGGCTAAATACAAGAAATTTCCCATACACCAGGGCCTTATTTTTTGCTTATGCAAGTTTCATTCTATGCTACTTCCCTCTCCTTCCTTTGTGCACAAGAACACTTTGACCATCCATGACCCCACCAATCCCCCTGTGGACCCCAACCCCTCTATTACTATTGATGAAACACCTCCTGTCATTCACTGTAGCACCCAGGCCTTGGGTAAAGTCCCTGTGAATGATAAACCTGTCCCCATCAAATGCACCCCTTTATCGGAACCCATGCCTATTTCTACTTCAAGGTTAGGAGAGTCTGACAACTCAAATGATGATGAGTCATGGAGTCCTACACAAACTAAATCTCCATTGCACTCTTTAGTTCATGATTGTATCTCAAATTTTCCCAACACAACCCCCCCCATTTCTAATCTTAACCCACAAAATTCTCCCAACCTGTGCATCAATCTGGAGGAATCCAAAATTGAACCTAGGTCAGTTTGTATCCTTGCTGACCCCCTAGGAAAAAAATCAATGAAATTTCAGAGATAATTAACATTCAAAAGGATATGATGAAGTGGCTCTTGGGCTAGCTGGTGATGGCTAAAGAAAGAATTCAAATTCTAGAGGGAAAGGTTCTAGAGGAACATGTCTTATGGCCAAAGGAGGTAGAGAACAAGGAGCATTGGGACATGATTGTTTCTTTGGCTAAGTCTTTTGAGAAGTGGGAGAGGTGGGAAAAGGAGCTGGAAGATTTACGAGCCATCATTGGCACTAAGGAAGAAAAAAAGAATTTACTAACTGAGATTGATGCCATACATCAGAACCATGAGAAAATTATAAAATACCTCAGGGTCATCATAGATTATAGTAAAGAAACTATGAAGAACACTGCCCTCACTCTTCAGGGTTTTCGAGATGAATTAAGGAAGTGCTAGGGGAAATGGGTCACATACAATGTGGAGGATGGTCATATGCAGAAGAAGGGTAAAAAGGTGCACACCTTGATTTGCGATGACACAATGACTACCTATGCCATTCAACAAGGGCATGTGACTTTCGAAAAGAAGCTCTAGTTCTTGTCTCAAGAATGGAATGTGATCACTAGTCTCAAGTTGTTGTGAGACCTCTAGGTTCCCTGTGGTTTTGTACTAGTCCCTGCTAATAGGTCTAGAAAATGGCTTAGTTTTATTGTTCTTATACCCGTTTTAGGATAATTTTAAACATATTCTCTAGACAATGTTTCTACACCATGCTATCCTTTTATATCCATTATGTGGACTTAAACCTTAATTATAATGATGAAATTATGATTATAATATATATTAGTATTATATGGTTTATATGAATGAATGCATGGAATGTTGATGGAATGCTATGAGTTAATTGTGATAGTTATCCTCATGTACATGTTTTGTGGAATTAACTTGTTTGCAATTGAAGAGGAATAATAGTGCAATAGTTTTGGGGTGAACCTGTAACTAAAGTGATGACTAGATACCAAAGTAAGGGAAGCTCCAGGTTGAGCTGAACATGATGATCATTGGTCAGAGGCACTTAATGAAGATTGGACATGTGTTATTATGACTAGTTAATAAAACGTTGAAGAAGAGGTCTCCTTTACATATGGAATTTTGACAAATTGTTATCTGTTTGCATACAGTTATGTTTTGACAAAGTTATAGTTTTAATAAGATTTCTCTATCCTTTTCAGTTATAGGTTGAATAATTCAAATCTTAATTACATGCTCTATTATCTAGGAGTGAAGTTAATGGTTTCAGTTAGTTGTTGCTTTCAATAAAGATTCCCTTAGTTTGTATACAACTGTTGGTTGAATCCATTGGATAGTTAGTTGGTTTTATTAGTTTATGGTATCAATAACTTTCAATTTCAAACATGAAAAATATTCCAAATGATTAAGTTCACTCTGTGGGAAGATCTTTTGTAATCTTTTATAATATGCAATGAATGGAGTTGATCTTATGGGATGCGTAGAATCCATTAGTTAGATTGAGTTCAGTTAAAGTGGTAACAATTACTTGAGCAGGCCACTCAAGGTATTTTTCTTCACTTCACCTTTCAATTATTTATTTTTGCTAATAGTTGTTATTAGTTTATCATTATTCATGAATCATATGCAAGTTGATTGAAATTTCATTTCTTGCTTATTGTGAATGAATGTTTATGAATATGCATGTAATGGTTATTAGTAACACTCTAGAGGCTAGTTCAGTTGAGTCATTAGTTTTTATTAAGCTTTCGATTAATGCAATATTAATTGATTCGCAATAGTTCAGTTACAATCTTTGTTGTAGGAACCTATAGCAACTAGTTTTGGATTATGTTTTTACTATTTTGTAATTTGATGAATTTCCAACAAGTAGATTAACTTAAGTAGGGTAGTCTAGCTAGTTTTAAGTCCATGAAGGCATATATAATGTTGCACCATCATAAGCTTACAAGCCAAGCGGGTTGACAATTTAATATGGTCTTAAGTGATGTAGATTGGACTGTTCAGCTAGTTCAACCTCTAAATTGAGTCTAGATTTTACCAAGTTTACAATGCATTAGCTTAGACTCTACATTTTTGGCATCATTGCTGAGGATGGTGCTATCTTCATAGACTAGCTTTTATAGTTTTCATAGTTAATCTCTCTTTTCAAGCATTAGGATTGTTAGATACCATCTTTTTCAACACTAGACATATACTAACATTGTGTAGGACTGCTAAATTTAAAGCTATATTTCATGTATGCGGAGGTAGAGAGATTCCTTGGGTAGGCTCCTTCCCTCCACACGTCAAGAAGCTATTGTAGAAATTAGTGATCGTAACTAGTACTCAGATTGAAGGTACCACCAAACAAGACACTTCCTTCTCACCAACATCTAGCTCACACGTAGAAAAGGAACATACTGCACCATGTGTGATGCAATGGATGATGATGTAGACTGACCAACATTTGAGTTTCCTATCATTGGCCAATAGAGGGCTATAGTGCTAAAGAACATTCCTCCTTCAGCATTACATGTCTTCTATGGGTTAATGACTAAAGACTCAGATACATTTATCTTTGAATTTGATGTCTTATGCAAAATTTGTGACTATAATTTTGATGCACATCAGTTAAATCTTTTCCCTACCACTCTCAAAGATAATAGCCTTGAGATGGTTTATGGGGTTAGGTAAAGATGTTGTTCTTGATTGGGGCACCATGAAGACACTATTTTTATAGAAGTATTAGAACTTTTGTAGAGGACCTAATAGGAGGAAAGATGGCATATTTGGAATGACACAAAGGGATGATGAGCCCTTAGAAGACTATGTGGAAATATTTTAATTTTCTCTAAAGAAAAAACCCTAGAACAAGTTGTCTGAAGAATCTCTCAAGTTAGTATTTTTGAGGGGAGTTAATGAAGGCTATATGGATGCCTTGAACCTCATTGGCCAAGGAGATATTTCTCAACCACCATTTTTTAGATATTTGTAAGGTATACATGAATTATTCCAAGACCTTTACAAAAATTCCAAGAGGAGATAGAACATCAGTTATTGGTAAATCATCTACAGGGGTTTCAAAAATAGAGCTAAGCAATCTATTATCCAACATGAAGGAAGATATAATTAGTCATTTGGAAACTCAGTTGGATACTCTCCACATTAATAAAAATCACAAGGAAGCTGAGGTTATGCTCACTAAATATTGTCTGAGGTGCCGACAAAGAAAAGCAAATTGTAAATACAAAAGAGTGGCTAGTATACAAGATAAATTTGAGAAACTTGATTTCCAACCCATTGAAGGAGATGATGGAAAACTATTTTATATAGCATAAAGGAGGCCATGGTAGCAGATACAAGGTATGCGACAAGATCCCCTTAGCTTTAATTCATCCTTTCTTAAAGTGGGAATCAAAATTTTTTTTCTTGGAACTCTCAACCCTGGCAAGTAAACCAAAACCAATGGAAAAACCCTCAACAATGGCCACAAACCCAACCAAATTGGAACCAAGAGCCAAATCCTTGGCTATAGTAAAAATTTTAGGGTTCCAATTATAATCCACAATGGCCAACCTAGTTGAATCAATGGTAGCGTTAGTGGCAGAAAGGTCAGCAATGGTAGTAGTAGAATATGAACTACCAATAGCCCATGATCCCTCATCCACAACAACAACAAGCTTTAATGCCTCCATCAAATCCTACATCCCAACCACCTAAGAAGCAACAAATAGCTACCCAATTTGCACCTAACCCTAACACTAAGCTTGTTTAGCAAGCTTATACTAACAAAGCTATGCAATACCCCACTTATGGGGTAAAGGTGAGTGATGTCCACCTCAAATTAGGAAAACAACTCGTTCGACCTTCATCCCCATAAATTATAGAAATGGAGGATGAGGAAATGTAGACATGCAAAATTAGCATTATGCATTTGATCAAATTAACACTCGTCCATTTATCATGGTAAATCGATTTCAATCTCCTAAGGTCATTCACTTAAATTGAATAAATTAACTTTATTTAATTTAAGCCTATCATTCCCTCTTTGATTAAATAAACCAATCATTTATTTAATTAAATCTCAAATCATCATTCATCTCCCTTTGATTTGATTTAAATCCCTAAATCAAGTCAAATTGGTCAAATCATCGTAATCATCATTAAACTAATCTAACCATGATTAAATGCTAATCCTAACCACTTGCATCCTCTAGATATCCCCACTTGCACAAATAAATCAATTTATTGATTTATTAAATCAACATTTTCACTCAACATGGCATCTTCCCTCAAATTTGAATTCAAAAACAAGTGGACATGTACACCCAACAAAGCATTTATGAGGCCTTACATGTCTCTTACATGTCCCTTAATGCACAAGTCAAATTCAACATTTAATCACAATTTCAAATTTGAAATTTCCCCCTCTTGGGCACATTTCCCAAATCTTGCACAGCCCTCAACCTATGGCATAATGACAAGTGGCCTCTTTTCATTGGCATGTTTTTAGTCCCACATTGGTCCCTTTTCAACACTCTTAGCATTTGAAAATCTACAAATAGAGATCATCATCCTTGATAAAATCCTCCACAATTTCTTGCAAAGTCATTCTCTTAAACTGAGAACTGATTTTTCCCATCCCATATCATTTTCACAATAGTTTCATATCAGCCTATCATGGATTTTAGCAAGGATTGGGAAGGGGCTTCTTTCCATAGAAGCACCAATCCAATATGAGATAGAATTGACATCATGTTTTTATGTGCTTGTGTTTTAGTCATCTTGTTATTTGTTTTCATTTCAAAACATGATTGGATTATCTCATATGGATGTGAAGATTTGCTTTGTTGCTAATATTGTGTGTTGAAATTTTAGCCATTTGCATATTGCACCATCGACATAATGGCGCTAGAAGGAGGGCCTACACTAATATCCTGATTTCATTTGCTTGTTTTTTTTTTTTTGATATTTATTGCATTTGTATTTCAACAATGTTCACAAAGGAGCACCTGCAATTTTGTATCAAATAGCTATGATTTCATGATATATATTGTCTTTGTCTTAAAATTGGTTTATGGTTCTTTTTGGTTTATCAATGCTGGTTCACGGTTCTTTTTTTTTTGTGGCTTAAAAAGTTTTTTTTTTTTTTAAAGTTGAACCTGTAAGCAGGCCACCTCTTC
Organism: Sequoia sempervirens; assembly: GCA_007258455.2. Lineage (NCBI taxonomy): Eukaryota > Viridiplantae > Streptophyta > Pinopsida > Cupressales > Cupressaceae > Sequoia > Sequoia sempervirens. The sequence continues at coordinate 193,280,227 of VDFB02000003.1, read as the reverse complement.
ATTCGAACTTGTATCTCAAAAAGCCTCTTGAAATATCTAGGAAGGAGCTAAAATTGTAGCATTTGATTTGAGAGACTATTATTGGTGATTCTTTTTTTTTTAATTCAGCCTTTTGAAGTCAAGATTTTGTGATTTATCTTACTAGATTCCTTCATGTGATCTAATAAATACCAAATGTCTCTAGCAACATACTTGAAATCACCACACAAAATCAGAAACTCATAGATCTTAAAAAGAACTTGCTAAAACTATTCATCTGTTGTGATTTCTTCGTTCCGTTGGTATTTCTTCATGAAGAGACGCCTGATTCTAAGCTTGTTTGAACAGTAAAATATACTGTGCACGCATACCTGCAAACATATATGAAGATCTATAATGGATTAGAGTTTAATCAAAGCAGGAAAAATGCATTCAGTGCATGCCCTGCAATCATTGCGCCCTCTGTATGCTTTTACTTGTTGTTTGGTACATATGACAAATGCATTTATTTGAAAGTTTTGACACCAGCTTGTTTGTCATGTAGTATTGATTGATATAATTTGGTATGAATATTCTTAAAGTTTTTAGAGATATTATGCAGAGGTGTAATAAAAATGCAACAATTATTACAAGTTAGATCACATTACTCTGACCTCGTCATGCCTTTTAACTTTACTTTTCCTTGATTGGAGCGGAGTGAATATTATGCTTGTTTCTTAGGTCTCTAGATCTAATTCTCGACATTTCTTCGAGTAGCAGCTACCTAAGACTGATCCAGCTATAATTAATAGATTCTTTTGTTCTTCTGTGGCGTGTTTTATTGTTAATAGTTGTGTTTGAGATAACACAAGTTAGAGGAGTATTTTGCGAATCTGTCCTAACTTTGACTCAGCTACCATTTTCTCCTGCACCATATGAATTCCTACAACTGGTGTGTTTGGTGAGATATCTATATGGCACAACTTGAGATAACTCATTTTCCTACTATGACTATCATTGTCTGCTTTAGTTTGAATCCCTTTGTCCTCGCGTGTTTCAAGGTCAATGGATTATGGATGAAATAGTTATTCAAAAGCCAGTTATTCAAATCTGTCTTTATTGCATCAATAATACTGTCACTTGGTCTTTATTAGTTTTCGCCTTGTCTGTCACGAATGATTATCAAGTTTGTCAGAACCATTCAAATTTGAAAGGTACATACTGATATCTTAAGGAAATTTAATTCAAATGGTTCAAATTCCTTTAGTTGCTATGCAACCATGCCTTTTTCTATCCTTTATACTTCTCACGTGACTAGATGGTTTGGTATAAGTACGTGGGAGAGATTTTAAAATACATCAACAAATATCATACATATGTATAAGCATTTCAACCTAGCACAAAAAAACTTTGTTGTTTTTTAAAAAGGGCGCTTTCTATAGATTCAAACCAGGCATATGATTACTGACAGATCTAAACTACTTAACATTGATCTCAATTATTGTATGCAGGAATTAGTCAAGCTGGATTTGAGACATGAGAAGGATCTTGCTAAAGAATCTCATGCTTTTAATTCATGCGACTTGTTTATGCTTCAACTTGCATATAGTGCGTGTGAGAAGAAGCAGCCAAGAATTGGTGCTTGATGCTGGCTAAGGCGACCAAGATGGGGCGTCACTTCATTTTCTGACAAAAAGGGCCGACAGTCAAAATCCACGCCAGCTCTACAACCGCCCTTGTCAAGATATGATACACGCATCTACAGAGAGGAAGGTAAGTTGTAAATACGAAGCACTGAAAGAAATAAATGCAATGTGCCAAGCTGAGGATAGAAAACGGTGCATCATACAAGAGTAGTAAAGAATACAACCACCATGTCATATGTTAGTTTTTCCTGATACTACATGCCATCAATAGTAGGTATTTGTTTATATCACCAAAAATTAGGCCAAGTTTCTCCATGAACCATATGCACTTTCTCATTATTTTCACTATGGCGAGCTGCACAAGGTGGACCTGTAATCCCGCCACAGCCATTAATAACTATCTGATTGGATCATAGTTATTGTGTTCCTTTTGTTTGAGGTTTAGTTAGACTATCCTTTTTATGATGTAGATAGGATAAGTCTCAGTTGCATACACCTATGAAGATAGGTATAAATATTTAAAACTTTCTTTGTGGATTTTGATTGTCCACATAGTAAGGTCTGTGAACCTTGCTCCATTAATGGGCAATGGCTGGTGATGCTTGCTTTTGGTGGTATTTCTCTTTTAAAACTTTGAAAGGTAGGCATGGTGGTTGGTAAGGCGTTCCTTTTGAAGTATCTCTCCTATAAGATTTTATGAGGTGAAGCATTAAGGCAGTGAGTCATTGCATCCCGAGTTAACTGAAAAGTATGAAAGCATTTGATCAAAAAAAAAAGTGAGTCTTCTTTTCATTTAATTTGACCAACGGTATCACTTGCATGTGTATCTTCAAAAGAATGGACTTCATTTTTTTTATGTTCTGCTGGCACTGCCTTGGCCACTTGATGGTCTTTTAATATTTGTTATTTTGGACTCCTAGGCTTGGCCCATGTTTTTTTTGATTTTCTAGGCTCTGCCCATGTGACCTTCGGGGTGTGCTTTCTTACCACCCAAACCTTTTTTTGTGAATATGTATTTAATCTCCTTTTTTTAATATAGATTAACGGCTTATTCATCAAAAAAAAAAATATTATTGTTGTGGTAGGTCAAAGGGAATATTTAAGGTTGCTTGACTTCTAGGAATTCAAATGATCACAATGAATGCTAAATATATCATTTTGGTCTTATACATTAAGGAATATGAGGTTTAAAAATAAATAAAAATCAATTGTTCATGTATAAAAGTAAGGGAGAATCAATAATTTATTGACCATAAGTTAAATCCATCATAAAGGACTTGAGTTCTTTGTCAATATGTTATTCCTTTCTTGGATATGCTTTATTGTTTTCCAATACATACATAACTCCTATTTGTGATGTTTATAGGTACAAGGAAAAGGCTAACGAAAGGTAAAAGAAGGTACAAAGACTAACGAAGGTACAACGTGAAAACGAAGGAGGTACAACGAAAACAACGAAAGCAAAGAAGGAAAACAAAGAATGAGGATCATATTTTGAAAAAATCAAAGTGTTTTTAAACGCTTTAAGTGTGTGTTTAACACTTCTTCATGAAATTGTTATCTTTCATTTTTAGGACACTAATTTTCATTTGGGTTTTAAAAGAATGCTTCAATTTTTCGTTGCAAAAGGATAAAATTGAAACCTAGACACCTACTAGATCTCAATTTGGGATAAAATTGAACAAGCAAACTTCACATTTGACATTGGTGTTTTAAAACAAATCAAATAATTGCTTTGAAGGATAAAATGAATGTGTGCCTTTATTGTTTTGTAATTATTTACACAAAGTAATATCATCAAAAGATGTATGTGCTTCTCTCGCGCCTCACGGCGATCTAGAGAATCAAAAGGTTTTTGGTGACATTAAGTTGCGTAAATAATTTCCCATACACATTTCAATTTGGATTTAAAATTGAACAAAACACTTTGCAAGTGTGAGTTAGGTATATCGCGTGTGTTCTCCCTTTGTTTCTAAATGAAGGTCGACTGAACTACGGATGTGCTTGCTCGCTATTGTTTACCTTTAGAGGGGCCTGCCTAAGAGACACATCCGAAAGGAGAACTCGAAGGTGACTCCAACCGCTTTTTCATTCAGGCCAGTAAATAAATGGATAAGACTAAACTGTCAAGTCCTCATGGTATGTAGGCCTTAGTCGTATAGTGTCTTTCAGAATAGGGTACTACCATAAAACGTATAAGAGTCCCTAGTAGGATTGATTAAAGCCTTTAGTGGCTTGTTGGATGCTCGCAAGGTGCCATGTCCCCGATGTTGTGTCATTAAGAACCTTGTTTGTAGTTGCCAACTAGTCCATCCAACGAGTTTATCAAAGTGGTGCATTGGAACTTATATTCCAAGAAGTTACTTGCCATGTCCGATCTTGGTTGAAATATAGAGGTTAAGACTTCATTCTTAACATACCTTTATATATTGTCCTTGGTTGCATGTAAAATCATCTCTTCTACTACGAAGGGCATGAGGCAAGCCCACTAAGAAAAATGTATCAATTGAGCTAAGGTGTTTTATTTATTGTGAGTCAGTTTGAAAACACAGTGCTTTGTATCGAAAACATTGGAAAACCAACATTCAACATCATCATCAAAATTTCAAACCCCTTGGTTAGAGCAAATACCTGTTGTGACCTTTTCACACATCACCCCATTCAAAATGGGGACCCCCTAATTTTTGCTCTATTCCTCATCTTTTGGCTTTGGTTTTGTCTCGCTCTCTCTCTATCTCTCTCTTCCGTTGTTTGCCTTTTGGGGGTGTGCCCGTATGTGAGTTTAAATGTGAAATCTGGCCAAGTCTATAGAATTAGGGTTTTGAGTCTTCTGGTCGATTTGAGGTCAAATGGAGTGAATACATTGAAATCTGAGATTAACATTGATGTTAGTATGCTTCCAGCAGGTTTCCACTGAAATTTCATCAAATTCTGGCAATTTACTATTTTTAGTAAGTGTGTAATTCAGGGCATTCCTTCAACATTTTTGAGGTTTCAACAGTCACACTGCATCCAGGACATGTCAAGCTGCTCACTGGAAAAAATTGAGCTGAAACGAACAACTTACTATTTTTAGCAGTTCGACTTCCGGAGCAAATCTCAGGGCTTATATGCAGAGTTTTTCAATGCATGTCTGGAGATTCCTTCTGGGTTTTCAAACACCTTCACGATGGTGTGACATGCAAAGCGAGATACCAACTTTCAGAGTTCAGCCTTCCAAGGCTATTTAGGGTTTGCATGTCAGCATATTCCTTGTGGGTTTTTCGAGAGCTTCGAGATGGTGTGACATGCAAAGCAAGATAATCACTTATTCAAGGACTTACTATTTTTAGCAGATGCATTCCGGCAGCCGCCTCCCAACACTTCAGAATCATAAACTGATCGCAATGCAACAAAAATGAAGACAAACGAAGGTCATTTGATATGCATGCAAGTTAGATTAGGGTTTCCAGCTTCGGGACCCGAAAAGAGGGGTAAAATGTCAAAATTTTCAAAAACTGATGTATACCACCGCGATCAGCATATTTCAGGCTATCCGCTGGTAAAATTTGAGGGAAAACAGAGCACTTACTATTTATAGTAAGTCATTTCAGAAACAAGCTAAAAATAGCAAGTCAGTAGTAGGCGCCAATGTCAGTAGGTAGGTCACGTGGTGAGGAGTGCGTCATTTGAATTTCAAGTCAAACGGAGTTGTGGAGGTCTCAGAAGCAAGCAGTTACTATAAATAGTGAACCACCTTCAGAAACGTGCCAAAAATAGAAGGTTAGTGTGAAACGTCAGTATGAATAGGTCAAGCAGGTGATGAGGATCCCATGGTGCGAATTTCAAAATAAACAGAGTTGCAGAGGATGGAAAATCAGGCACTTTCTATTTTTAGCAGGCTGGAATGGAGGAATTAGGGTTTCTTAAATTCAAGGGCAAAACATGACAATCATGTGAAGGTAGCTTCCAGCCACGATCAACACCCCTCAGGCAGTTAGCACACAAAGTTCGAGCAAATTCTGAGCAATTACTATTTTTAGTAAGTTGCTAAAAATAGCAGGTATCAGGCATCAACAACTCATTCACATCCTGAGAGTTGAAACAAAGCAAAATCAAGTCTTTTCAGAGTCAGGAATCAGTTCAGAACACAAAATTTGAAGAACTTTCTAAAAATAGAAAGTTAGGGCAAGCCAACGTCAGCATGAACGAATCACCCTAAATCAGGCAAAGAGCATGAAATTCACTGAAATTGATAAGTTTTCAAGTCCAGCCAGTGAAAAATGCTATTAAAGCTGAAGGTTGGTGGAAATTCTCTAAGCACTTGAAATTTGAAGTTCACAAGCCAAATGCACCTTAAGAAGCTGAAGATGGGTGAAAATGCTACTAAGGCATTAAAAATGGAAGCTCACAGGATGACATGCACCCAAACTTGAAGAGGGGCCTTGAAAAATTTCTAGGAATCACAAATTGAAACCTCAGGGGTAGAAATGCGCCCAAGGTCAGAGAAACAAGATGAAGTTTGACTAAGTACTTAAAATTTGAAGCTCCTCCTCTCCTAGGCACCTTGACTACTTAGGTTTGATGGAAAATTCTTCTAAGTGTTTGGAATTGGAAGTTGGCATGGTGAAATGCTCCCTTGAGGTTCAAGATTGCTAAAATTATTCTAAGGCATTCAAAACTTGAAGCTAGACACTCCATTTGCGCCTTGACTTAGAGGAAGGCTAGAGAATATTCTAAGTATGGAAAAATGGAAGCTCCCCCCCTAAAATGCGCCTTGCCTTGCCTGGAGAGATTGAAATTTGTTTAAGTCATCAAAATTTGAAGCACACCTCCCTACATGCACCATGAGAGGGAGGAGGAGTTGAGAAGGCAAGAATTTTGACTAAGGCAAGTAAAATGAAAGTAGAGGGTCTTATTTGCGCCCAAGGTAAAGAAAAGGCCTTGAAATTTTTCTAAGTACTCAAAAGTGGAAGTGGCCCTTGCTAAATGCGCCCTAGCATGAAAGGAAGGTAAAGAACTTTGCTAAGTGTTGAAAATTGGAGGTAGGCCTAGCCAAATGCACCTAGACTTGTATGGAGGATTTGAAAATCACCTAAATGTTATAAATTGAAAGTCTACCCTCCTATATGTGCCTAGACTTGCCTGTGGAACTTTGAAAAATGCCAAGTGCTAACACTTGATGTAGAAGACCTCATTTGCGCCTTGGGAAGAAGAGGAGGTTCATGAAAGTTTTTTTTTTTTAAATTGAAAGTTGGGCCTCCTATATGCGCCCTCAAAGAGGGAGGAGTTGGAAAATATTCTAAGGCACTTAAATTTGATGTTCACACATGCAAATGCGCCCAAGAAGGATGGGGAGACTTGGAAATTTTCTAAGTATCACAAACTTGAGGTGGCTACCTCCAGATGCGCCCTTGAAGTAAGAAGAGGTTGATGAAATATTCTAAGTGTCAAAATTTTCTCTTCTATGCTTGAAATGCGCCCATGCTTGTAGTGGTGGGTTTAAAAAAAATATGCCTAAGGCATGTAAATTGGAGGCTTGAAGTCCAAAATGCGCCCTAGCCTTGACTGGAGGGTAAAATATTCTAAGTATTGAAAATTTGAGGCTCAGCCAGTCATATGCGCCTTGACTTGTGGAAGGGGTTGCAAGATGTTCTAAGTATTGGAAAATCGAAACTAGAAGCCCCTATATGTGCCCATACGCCTAACTTGAAGAAGTAATGAAATTATCTTAGGAATGAGTAAAAATTGGTGAGAAGAAGTCAGAAGATGTCAGCTTCGCAAGGATAATTAAAATTTTTCAAGTCAGAGCAAGGAAATGCACCTGGAGTTGAAGAAATGGATTAAATTTGATGAAAATTATTTTTCTAAGGTTCAAAATTCAAAAATTAAATGAACCCGTTCGTTGTATACCCATGAATCTGACAAGTTCTGAAGAAAATTTTCTTCTGAGTATTGAAGATCTTCGACAAGGAATGGATTTCATGGCCCTCTACACTTCGCCAAGGTGTTCAAGATGGAGATTTTTGATGGGCACTTAAATAATGAATTTCCTAAGTAAAAGTTTGAAAAATTTTCTAAGGCAAGAAAGGAAAAGGATGTTGAAATATGTCGCCTTGGCGGATGAATTTGAAGTTGGGCACTTAGATAATTTTTGATCAAATTCCTAATGAAAGCATTTTTTCTCGAGCCTGAGTCAGATGAAATATCAGAGTGAAGTACGCCCAAGCATAATACAAGATGGGTTGGAAATTTGGCTAAGGCATGAAGAATTTGAGAAAGCAAAGTTGGCTAGAGAAAAACGACGAACCCTTGATCAAAATATGGAGGTCAAGTAAGTAAAGTGGATTCATGTTATAGGTGTTCTAATGCTCTTCTTTTATTTGTTTTGCAGGATGAACGTCAAGGCTGGAGCACGAGGACTTGAAGCAATGAGGCAAGTACTCCAAGACTACATTTCAACCTCGAAGGAAGAAAAATTGCAAGAAATGGCTAAGTGTTGGAATAACTTAGTATGTGCCCAGCTCAAGTGACAAAGAAGAAATATTTTCAAAGCTCAGGATGGAGGAAAAATGGAAACCCAAGCAAGCAATTCAAAGTTGAAGAACAACATGAAGGAGGAAAATCATCTTTGAGTAGGAAAAAGAAAGTTGTAGGCTTGATGTTCAAGAATTTGAAACAGTGGCAACCAGACTCATCCGGCTTACAGTCAAGAAGAAGATCAAGAGCCATGTGAACGCGTTTCCGGACCAGAATCTTTTGGAAGATGGAAATTAATGGCTCATTTATTACCCCACTCCTCTTAGTGGTGGTTTTTAGGGTGAATCTTGTTTAGGGCTGAGGTGGCACAATCTGGGCCATCCAACCAATTGTAATCTGAGCCGTCCGTTGGACTTGGCCAACTATAAAAGGGGGAGTCCCCCTCATTTGTACTTTAGTAGAAGGAGAGTTTAGAGATCAGACAAGAGAGAAGAGCAGAGACACTTTAGTTGTAATATCTTAGCATAGCGTAGTTTGAAGGAGAAGGAAAGTTTTCCTTTGAAAACTTTGTAAGAGATTGTTGCGAAAAAACTATTGTAATAAAATATCTTTCATTGAATGGTGAATTCATCTTTGTTATAAGTATTTAGCAAGGTTTCTTCATCCCTTCGACTTCAAGTAGCGTAAAGTAGAGTAGTTTTCATTTTCATGCAAGTAGATGTTAGTTGTGGACTTGTGGAGTTAATTGAGGCAACTTCATTTTTATCCATACCACTAGCAGCTTGTTGATGGCAAGTTTGCCTTGTGTGGTCAACTGGAAAAATTTACAAACTTAACTTCGGTTGTGGTTCACATCTTGGGATGCATCGTCTTGATGGTGTCTTTATGTTGAACTGTGACTTGAAAACCTCTTGCCACTCCCTTGAAGATTGCACCGACTTTGTGTAAGTTTTCCAACGTGAGGCGGAGCAGACTCTGGTCAAAGTTTGTCGAGATTGATCCCACGTCCCATCCTTAGATAGAACATAAACTTCTTAGGCCCTACACTCATTTAAATTTAGTTCATTCCTGGTTAGAATTAGGAAACTTGTACTCACTTGCCAAATCATTTGAACCACGTGAAAGCCCTTAATCTACTGTCTGTTGTCAGTTGTCGAACAATTGTGTAAGTCCCCTTGAAATACCAGCAAAACACATCGAGCCAACTGGGGGTATTCTATTGCATGGAGGAACCTTGGAGTTGAATGTATGATCTATCTCACAATCTTAGCATGCAGGAAACTTTGTTCAAGAGAGGATAGAGTATCTGTTGGGAAACTTTATTCTGTGTTGGTGTGGTCACAAAAATCACGTCAACAATACCTTTGACAAAACCCAAGAACTATTGCTTACCCTGGGGATTATGTCCTTAAAGGTTTCTAAGTAATTGGGTTTACATCTTAATTTTCTCTTACAAAAGTCAACATTAGGAAACCCTTGTCCTGATTTCTTGGAACTTCCACATAGCACTTTGTGGGACAAAAAAGAAGTTGTGACATTGGACATTCAATTTGAAACATAATCAAGTGTTTTTTTTTGGTAAAAAGAAGTCATTAAAGCAAAGATAACAAATCTGACCCCACACATGTGCTTGTTTATCTTCTTTCGAGAAAACATTGGTCTTTTGGGTTTGAATTACTCTTAGAGAAAGGCATGTTCTTCACTATCTTGGCCTAGTAAACAAGTCCTTCTTAGGTTCATTTAGGTCCAAATCAAACACTTCATCCAAATTCCAAACATTTATCAAAATTCATCCCACCAAACAACTTTAGAGCTTTGTAAACATCATTCTAGACTTGGGTACATCCTTAAATCAAATCAAAATCACCTTGTTTAGTTAGGTGTATGGGAATGCATCCTTTCTCATACATTTGATTAAATTAGCAATCCTTTGAAAAAGTTCATCCTAAGATAACATCTAACATCTTAGGGTTTACAAGTTCATTATCTAAATCCAATCAAACCAATCAAAATCAAAACCCTAAGTCTAGCATTGATCCAAAGTCCTTAAACGTTCAAACCCTCATATCATTTCCCCTTTTCATCCTTCATCTCATCATTGGTCCTAAGAACCTTAGAGGTCACTTTTGCAACAAGGTCAAAACACAATAGGAACATGGAATACAAACTTGATCCATACATCATGAGTAATCCAAGTCAAACAAACTTTCAAAGCCTTACAATGCCGATTGATTATCAATAGTCACATTTATACAATTCGTACATGGGATCGTTGTCTCCTACAAAAATCAATGGTATAACAAATGTGAGTATGCGTAGTCAAAAGTTTGGAACACCTTTTCCGATGGTAGATTTAAATCCAAGTCCAAACTTACAAATCTACCAACTGAACAATCAATGCATGAGCCTTCAAATGAACAATGTCGCCCCACCAAATCCTTACATGCCAAATGAGAATGTACCAAGTACAAGTTTTCTAAACATGAATCCAGAAAACTTTGGGATGGATACATTTGCAAATCATACGAATATTCCAAACATGAACAATGGTCAATTTCAACCTATCATCATCCCAAGTCAAGACAATGTCCAAAATCAATTTGTCCATGATCCCATTCAAACACTGTGCAAGTGTATATCCCAAATCCGCTTGAACAAAAGCCAAATCAAGGGAGTCAAATTCAAAATAAAAATCAAATTTTGTTAGAACAACTTGCTTCACATGTCAAACTAATTGAATTATTGAGCCAAGAGATATCTTCACTCCAAAGTCAATACACTCTTCCATTGGTTGAACCATGTCATCAAAGCATTGAGTTGTTTCCACAACCACATCAAGAACAATATCTCCAATGTCAAGAAGTCAGATATCAAGACCAACATCGACAAAAAACTCAATTACCCCATCTCGAAGATCAATCACCACATCTCAAAGACCAATCACCACATCTTCAAAATAAATCACCAAAAGGTCAAATATCACAAGCTAACAAATGAAAATACACACCACTTGGGGGACCCATCGAATTGATCATGCAACAATTGGTACAATAAAATCTCATTAAACTCCCTATTTATGAGGATTATCAAGAGCCCTTAGTTAAACCACCAGGGTATAATGAGCAGCACTTTTGTGGCTTCCACAAAATAAAGGGACACACAACATTAGATTGTATTCGACTCAAAAATCTCATCCAAGACCTTATTGATCAAAAGATAATCACTATTGGAGACAATGATCAAGATCTATTCATCAATGAACATTTTGAAGATGTTTCCACCTTGTCCAATGATCAAATTAACATACATAAAGAGTCACTTTTCGATCATGATCAAAATACACCAACAATACCCAACAATGATCCAATTCAAGAAATGTCAACATCACTTGATTCCATGGTTGAAGACATTAGAAATCCCTCCACCACAATTGTTGAAAGCAATGATCAAGATCTCTCCATCGATGAACACCTTGAAGATATTTTAACCCCATTCAATGATCAACTCACCATACATCAAGAGCCACTTTTTAGTGATCTATTTCAAGGAGTGTTAGGATTATTTGATCCTATTGACATAATGCATGAACCATCGACCAATGATCATGTTGAAAATGTCTCTACATCACCTAATGAGTTAGAGGACATATCTCAAGAATTCATTCCAAAGCATGATCAACATCTTTCACCAAAGTCTAGCAATGGTCCTTTCCAAGACATGTTGACCTCCTTTGACCTCATGGTTACAAATACTGAAGAGACCCTGAAATCGACACTTGAGGATATTGAACCACTTACCATGTCTAATGATGACATCCAAGAACCCTTTGTAAGCAATCCATCCTTTAAAATTGACCCATGTCAAGAACTTGATCCAAAGCATGCCGAAAGCAACTCCGAAATTATTCAAAATCAAGAATTTGTATCTCGAAGATACTACAATGATCTAATGGAAACTCTCCTATCTATGAAATATGCACATACTCCTCCATCTACCCATGAGATGCTTTCTATGGATGTACACATAGATGATCTTCATTCAAAACAAGATCCCTTTATTCTTGACTTTGTTACACAAAAAGAGCAGGATATTGATTCGTACAGTCAAACTGAGTTGTCAACATCAGGATCAAATATGTCCCAAACTTAGATTGAGGACATAATGAATAAAGATATCCAACATTATCCGCTCAAGGAAACAAGTTAGATAGAACATCCATAGTTAGCGGAGCAGCAAATTGAAACAATGTCACCTACGGTGGTCATTTATCAGAGAATGCATTTTAAACAAGAGCTCTCAGAACAGGCGAAATCAAAGCACGAAGGTACTACTTCCACAATACTGGGGGGAACTTCATCTCAAGTAAATGTCAACATAGGGAGCACAAAGAATCCTTATGATGAAACCAATGCCAACATTACAACTAGTCACGTCACGAATCTTCATCCACCCATCACCCCATCCATGAATTGTGACCAACGTCAAAAGAAAGAATTGAATCAAAGTACAAGGAACATTATCAAAGAAAAAGAAGTTGAGAAGCATAATGGACAAATCAAATACATATGGATACCAAAGCATACAAAGAAAGATCATCCCTATCAAACTCCATCAATCAAAGAAAATATGGGGAAAAATCAAAAAGGGAAATTTATCCATCAAAAATGTCCACAAAATAAAAAGTAGGATTTCCAAGCAACGTACAAAGTGTATCAAGCAGTTGGTCCTAATTCCACACATACTTCTGTATCCACCCATCATTGCTCATCTTCCCAAGTTTAGAGAGTCAAAGGTTCCAAACTGTCAACCAATCCATCTTTTATCCCTAAACACACTCCATCCATGCCTCCACGCATGATATCCAATTCTCACATTGACCATGTATTGGCAACAACCCTTCATCATAAGGATTCAAAAGGCACTCTATCACAATGTGCACACAGAGACGAAGTTAACTTTGGTATCGACGAAGCAGATCAAGAATCTCAAAAGTTGTATTCAAGTACACGTATCTTAGCAAAACAACTTATTCAGGCAGGATACCGATGGCACATTATGACAGAAGCATCTACATTGACACCACTAAGTGGTTCAGCATAAGTCTTTCAAAAAAATACAAAAAAATCAAAAAATATGAAAATCCAAGAAAAATCAAAAAAAGGATTGACAATAGTAAAGATAAAAATCATCCTCTAGTGAAAACCACTACAGTGGTGCTTTGGGCAAGACCATGATGAAAACCTGGAAAACAAGCGTCATGTGTAGAATCAAGCATCTACGTGTGCTAGTTCAGTTGAAAACATCTCATCTCATCCATAATAAATCCATCATTCCATCCATCTCAGCTATAATAAATCCACTCATCCACACACCATTTATTTGGCAATCCATTTTCATCCATAGTCCAAGTTATCTTGATCTTGATGAAATTTTGGTGTACGCTTTACACTTTCTTATGGTAAACATCTTGACATGGGCCGTTTTCATTGATCCTATTCTATCCAATGTTATCTGAGCCATGAGGCACTATCCAAATGAAGCATTCCTTTGTTCAAACACCTTATCTTATCGCAAGATAATCCATATCCATCCATCCATACACCTATCCGAGCATTCGTCCATGACATTCCATACATTGCTAGACACTGGGGGTAGATATGTGCATCTTGCTTTGAAGGAATAAATATTGATCTATATTCTACCAACTTATGTGGTGATTTGAACATTGGAAAACGTGAAATAAAATTGGTCAAAACATTTGTGATCCAAAATCCAAATCACTAGCCCATGGCATATTTTGACAAGAAGATGTTCCTTATCAGTCTTCATCTTTTATCGAACACCAATCCAAAAAATCACTATCAGTTGCATCTAAGTTGCATGTCAAACATCATATCAAATCATTCGAACAACTTTTGTTCCAAATCAAGCTTCATCAATCCTAATCAATCGAATCCAATCAATCCATCTCATTCCTTGTGTTGCTTAACACTATCCTTGCATTGTTGTTTATCCTCAATAATGTTATCATCATCAATCCTGATCCGTCTATTCTTGCATTGTTGTACATCTTCAACAATGTTATCATCATCAATCAAATCCTTGCATTGTTGTGTATCCTCAACAATGTTATCATCATCATCAATCCATCGATTTGATCAATCAACCTTAGCTTGGTTTTTAACAAAATCCCAAAATAGAACACTAATATCGTCATACATATCCATATCCAAATCGTCAAAAGCATACAAAAATTCCAAAAACATCCAAAACATATCAAAAATCCAGAAAACACTCAAAAAAGCAGAAAACATCAAAAACATTGGAATCTGAACTATGTCGTCTCTGAGCTTAAACGTAGGCAAGGCTCCTCTTTGATCAGCCCCCGAGACATCAAAATCCAAAAACATTCAAAAGACATCAAAATCCAAAAACATTCAAAAAAACACAAAATCGAAAAACATTGAAAAATCAAAAATCAAACATTTGCAAAATCTTCAAAAACACCAAAAACAGCCTCAAAACATTTCAAAACGTCAAAAACATCCAAATATTTGAAAAAATCCATCTGTCTTATCTTTCTTTCACTCGAAATAATCAATCATCCATAATAAAATGATCATCATCTTCATCCTTTGGCAAAACAAACAGAAACAACCACAACAATTGGCAAAAGCAAGCTTCAATCGCAAAATCAAAAGTAAATAACAAACATTTAAAACAAAATCAAACTCTTGATAATTTTCAAACATGTCAGTCAAACTTATATCAACAACCTATTGATCAACTTATCAAACCATCATCATCCTATACAATGCATGTCCTAGGATATATTGTTCTGACAATGGGCATCATTTTGGACATCACCTTGGATTCTTATCCTATCAAAACACATCCCTTTGGCTGGAGGTATGAAGAACATTGGCTTGTTTGTGTACTTAATCTTTTCTTTTGATTTATCTTATTGCGCTCTTTCCAAGGACCTCTCGATGATATCCAAATGAAGGATTTAGAGAGATAGGAATGGGGCAACAATCATTATCTTTTATCTGTTGTGCTTGTTGGACGTTCTTGTAAAATAACTTGGCAAATACTTGCTTTGTTAAGTACGTACTAGAAAGTTTTTTGTATGTCAAGTGTGAACAAGAATACTCCTATCTATTTGTCGAGTCAAAGTCCATCGCACTAGGTACAATGCCATCCTGGTTCTTTATACCTTGATGCATCATATCTACATGTGCAATCAAACATAAGGTAAGTAGCCCTTTTAAAATCTCAATCCTTGATAAGAAAATCATCATCATCTATCATCATCATCATCATCTCTAATAAAGTCTCGTCAGATCATGGACTTGTTGGATCCTCTTGTCATCATCTCATTTCCGCGCTAACATAACATCTCCAATGCATCCATCATGCATCCATCCTGCATCCAGAAAACTATCAGCATACCACATATCATTCATATCATACATAATAGGAAACATCGATCATTTCACATGCATTGCATTTGCATCATCATCATAATATAGATCTATTAGTCTAAGCATCTACATAAAACATCCATTGCATAATCACAGCATATCACATCATCCATTCCATCCATCTCAAATCATATCATCATTTAAGTTGTTTAAGATAATATAGATTTGTTATTCTAAGCATCTTAAAATCATCTCATTTGCATCATCATCCCTAACCATCCATTTTGAACCTCTTTATCATGAGATCGACCCTCAAATTGAATCTTTTCGCTCAATCTCTCGAGGGGGCAATGTACCAGTGTACTCCTTTCTGCTGGGGCAATCGAAAAAAATTGGAAATTTTTTGAATTTTGATTGTGGAAAGTTTATTCTTTGAACCAATGCAACAAGTACATTGCTTCAAAGAGGGGAAAAATGTAGACACACAAAATTAGCATTATGCATTCAATCAAATTAACACTCGTCCATTCATCAGGGTAAATCAATTTCAATCTCCTAAGGTCATTCACTTAAATTGAATAAATTAACTTTATTTAATTTAAGCCTATCATTCCCTCTTTGATTAAATAAACCAATCATTTATTTAATTAAATCTCAAATCATCATTCATCTCCTTTTGATTTGATTTAAATCCCTAAACCAAGTCAAATTGGTCAAATCATCCTAATCATCATTAAACTAATCTAACCATGATTAAATGCTAATCCTAACCACTTGGATCCTCTAGATATCCCCACTTGCACAAATAAATCAATTTATTGATTTATTAAATCAACATTTTCATTCAACATGGCATCTTCCCTCAAATTTGAATTCAAAAACAAGTGGACATGTACACCCAACAAAGCATTTATGAGGCCTTACATGTCTCTTACATGTCCCTTGCACAAGTCAAATTCAACATTTACTCACAATTTCAAATTTGAAATTTCCCCCTCTTGGGCACATTTCCCAAATCTTGCACAGCCCTCAACCTATGGCATAATGACAAGTGGCCTCTTTTCATTGGCCTGTTTTTAGTCCCACATTGGTCCCTTTTCAACACTCTTAGCATTTGAAAATCTACAAATAGAGATCATCATCCTTGATCAAATCCTCTACAATTTCTTGCAAAGTCATTCTCTTAAACTAAGAACTGATTTTGCCCATCCCATATCATTTTCACAGCAATGTCATATCAACCTATCATGGAGTTTAGCAAGGATTGGGAAAGGGCTTCTTTCCATAGAAGCACCAATCCAATATGAGATAGAATTGACATCATGTTTTTATGTGCTTGTGTTTTAGTCATCTTGTTATTTGTTTGCATTTTAAAACATGATTGGATTATCTCATATGGATGTGAAGATTTGCTTTGTTGCTAATATTGTGTGTTGAAATTTTAGCCATTTGCAAATTGCACCATCCATAGGAACCTATAGTTGCAGCTTTTGATAAATCATCTTTGGAACCTAACCCAACTTAGGTACCCCAAACTACCACAAATCCCAAGCAATTTCTTCTTGAATTCCTAGCTATACAAAATCATCCAACACAAGCTGAGATAGATCTTTTAGGACAATT
The DNA here is from genome assembly GCA_007258455.2 of Sequoia sempervirens. Taxonomy (NCBI): domain Eukaryota; kingdom Viridiplantae; phylum Streptophyta; class Pinopsida; order Cupressales; family Cupressaceae; genus Sequoia; species Sequoia sempervirens. The sequence goes on along the minus strand of VDFB02000003.1, from coordinate 193,263,117 downwards.
GAAAGATGTGAGCATCAAAATCCCACTTATCCAAGCTATCAAATACATCCCTATCTATACCAAAACTATAAGGGATCTATTTCTTAAGAAACTAGGAAGGAAAAAAAAAGATCCACAAAAAATCCATGTCTTGGGGAATCTAGCAGACATCATGTTAGGGAACATTACAGTCCCTAAGTATACATATCTTGGTAGTCCATCTGTGGATGTTAAGATTAATGGTTGACCCTCATTAAGAATACTTTGATAGACTCTGGGGAAGTCATCAATGTCATGAAAAAAGAAATAATGCAGTTGCTTTATTTGGTTAACCTCAAACCCACACAAATTGTTTTGCAGTTAGCTTATAGATCCATGGTCAAGCCTGAGGGGATTATTGAAGACCTAGTCATTACATTAGATTCTTGGGAGTACCTTGCTGACTTCATAGTGTTACAACCCAAAGTCAACCTTTCTGGTTACCCACTCATCCTAGGTAGGCCTTGGTTAGCTATAGTCGATGCATTTATAGGCTATAGGTCCGGTAAAGTGATAATATCCAATGGGATTGTTATAAAGAACCTAGTTCTTTATCCACCAGCCCAACCATATGTAGACTTGGAGCACACCATTTGGCCCAATTTGAGTTAGGAGGATGATAACTATTCTCTGTAGAAACTAATGACTATAGAACATACCCCCTTCTTGGATGACTAGGATGAAGATGAGCTCATTGCTCACATAATTCAAAATGATTGTGGTAGGAGCCCACAACAACAAGACTGCCTCATATTCCTAGAAGACCCCTTCCAATGTATCATACCTACCAATTCTACATAAGAGATATCACAACTATTTCATTCATTACTGCCTCAACAATATTTTCCCATTATACCAAGCCTTGATCTCTCATTAGTTCAAGAGTCATCAAAGGAGTTGGAAATCATGCTAGGAAGGATGTTAAATATCAATAATGTCTTGATAGGAGAGTAGCAGAATTCTCTATAAACAGTGCTATAGGAACACTTAACTGCATATGCATGGGTTTACCATGATATGAAAGGCATAGACCTTGATTTATGTATGCACAAGATTTATATTAATGATGGCTATAAACCAATTTGTCAACCACAAAGGTGTATGAATCCTACTCTCGGAGAGATAGTAAAAGTTAAGCTACAAAAGCTCCTTGATGTATGTTTTATCGATCTAATATTAGATAGTGAATGGGTCTCACCTTTGATAATTGTTCCCAGGAAAGGTTGAAAATGGAGAGTCTGTGTAGATTATAGGGAATTGAATACAACTACTAGGAAAGATCACTTTCCTCTACCCTTCATAGATCAGGTACTTGATTCTCTAGTTGGGAAAAAAGTACTTATCATTTCTTGATGGTTTTAGTGGTTATAACCATATTGAAATTGCTCCAGAGAACTAGGAAAAGACTACATTTACATGTCCTTGGGGGACTTATGCTTATTCTATTATGTCCTTTAGTGTATGAAATGCTCCAGTTACCTTTCAAAGAGCAGTACTCAACATATTTTCTAATTATACACATGACTACATGGAGATATGCATGGATGACTTCATCACTTATGGTGAAAGTTATGAGGAAGCTCTCAATAACCTAGAAAAAGTGTTAAAAACGTGTAAGGAACACAACCTATCACTCAACAATGAGAAGTGTTTAATGATGATGACACAAGGAATTGTGTTGGGAAACTTTATATTTAGTGAGGGGATTCAGGTTAACCCACACAAGATAGAGATAATATCTACTTTACCCATTCCCTAGAAAAAAAGGGATATCAGGAGCTTCCTTGGTCGTGCAGGCTACTACAAGTGGTTTATCAAAGATTTTAGTGAGATTTTTGCACCATTGTTTGTTTTACTGAGTACGGAAATTGAATTTGAATGGACCTCCAAGTGTCAACACTCCTTTTAAGAACTAAAGAAATCTCTGACTCAAGCACTAGTGTTGAGACGGCCTAATTGGACTCTTCCATTTCACATACATGTTGATGCTTCAAATTTTGCAATTAGAGCAGTCTTGGGTCACAAGGATGGTAATAAGGAGTATGAAATTTATTATATCAGCAAGAATCTCTAAGGAGCAGTGTTAAACTATACAGTAATAGAAAAAGAGATGCTTGCTATGGTCTATGATATTAATAAATTTAGACACTATGTTACTAGCTATCTAGTCTTTTTCCATATAGATCACATAGTAATCAGATATTTGATGAACAAGCTAGTAGTTGGAGGGAGATTGGTAAGATGGTTACTTCTCTTATAGGATTTTGACATTACCATAGTAGATAAACTTGGTAAAGAAAATGTAGTGGTATATTTCCTATCAAGATTGCCAACATAATCAACTGAAGGAGTGGTGGATGATTCATTCCCAAATGAACACTTGTTTTCTTTGCAATTACAATTACCCTGGTATGTAGATATTTCTAATTATTTGGTCACAAGGTAGATTCCACTATATTTTTCACCAAGGGAGAAGAGACAGTTGGTTCATAAATGTTTTCCATACTCCTAGATATCTTGTTATTTGTTTTATACAGGACCTTATAACATCATGAGAGGATGCATCAGGGAAGATGAGATCTTTGACATCATGAAGGCATGCCATGATTAGCCACATAGAGGTCATTTTGAAGCAAAGAGAACAACTTTTAAGATCCTCACAACTGGCTATTATTGGCCTACTCTACATAAAGATGTTAAATACACTAGAAGTTGTGATAGGTGTCAAAGAATGGGAAGGAAAACAAAGAGTGATGAGATGCCCTTACAAGCTTAGTTAACATTCGCACCTTTTGACAAATGGGGTTTATACTTAATTGGGCCAATCTCTTCAACATCAAACAACAAGGAATATGTCCTTGTTTTCATTGACTACTTGACAAAATGGGTGGAATTTAAGGCTCTATTGTTTTCCATGGATGGTAATGTAGCTAAGTTCTTATATGAAGATATTTTTACTAGGTATGGAGTACCTGGTCACGCCCACAAAATGATATAAAAGTCACAGCATAACTAAACCTGGGAATTGGACATTCCAGCAGGCGACTGACATCTTCTTATGGACGTTCATTTGCTTTGTCAAACCAGGGCACGTTTACTTTAAATGGAGCAACATGGTATGTGCACTAAGAACTAGTTTCCAGTCATCATCTATAGAAAACAAATGCTTAACAAAAATGCAACGCAAAGCTTTTTAACTCAAACATGACTCAGCTAAAACAGAAATCATAGCAGCTATTATTAAAGAACAAACTGTGAACTGGCCTTATGCTACAGGAACATACACAGGGATGGATTCCCAATGCTGCAGGAACAATACAAGGCTGAATTTGCATTGAAATCAACAGAAATAGATTCTAACTGGTAATCAGAATGAAAGGAACAGTTAACTACAACAACTTGCTACAGAATACTTACTAAGTGGAACCCCTTAGTAAGCATCAACTAGATTACACAAGAAGTTGACTCAAAGCTTCATCGAATTTTGTTCATACTCAGAACCAAGATACATCAATTACTTTGTTTGAAAATAAAAACTTAACACAGAACTCTATTGCTTCTTCAACCTAATTTTAATACATACTGTTTTTCATCCTTGTTCACTCACGCAGGAGGAACGGTTATTTAAATGAAAAAGGCAACTAACTAACTAACAAAGGAAGTCATGATCATAAATACATTTTGAATCTGCAGAACAAATATTCATAAATGAAAGTCTATCTGCTCGACGCGACCCAGAGAGAATATAGCATTACACACTTCCTAGATCAAAGGACCGTTTGAGCTCCTTCCCAAAGATTTAGTCAAAGAGTTATTACTGAAACAACTTCTTCAACAGAACCAAAATTCTTTGCGCTTGATCAGCTCCAACTCCCTCCAACAACCTGCAATAAGTGACAGAAGTGAAGGAAAGCATACACACAAGTGACACGACATCCATTCATTAATCACATGTTAATCCTATTCCATTATCCAAAATCATAAGCATACATTAGCCATGTGGGAGGTCAAAAAGGTAATTAATGAAGTTGTCAAGCTACAGGAATATGGAATTTGTTGCTACAGGATACCACCCAAAAAGTCTTTAATCAACAAGTTTAAACAACAATTAAACAAAAGTAAGAGTATCAAATATTTCAAACTATGAGCATATTTAAGGCTCATCATTCTGCCCCCTACTTAATGTAATGTTGGTCCTCCAGCATTGACTTTCCTTGTTATTTCCCTGAAATATGTTGGAGAAGCATGACCCTGCAATGAAGTTCCAAACTTGTAGTAAAAACCTCTGGTAAATTCCCATCTTTCAAATCTGCGATTTTCTATTTCTTCATTGATTTCTTTGGCTTGGTAGGAATAGAGTGGCCATATTAAAACTGGGGGTTGGAAGGTCAGTGGCATCCATAATTCAAATCTATTTTGCAAACCCAGTTGCATGTACCTTTTTGTTCTCCTGAGTGCTACTGTGAAGTTTAAAGGGCTATGAGGCTATGTCTTTCTTAAACCAACCGTTAATTTCTCCCACCTTGTCTCAATCCTAGAAGAGGCAAGTTTCCAAAATATATATTTCTGCTCTTTAAACTCACTGTATACCTGTTGTCTGATATCAAAAAAATTTCTCTCTTTCCTAAGGGTAATTCGATCCATAAGTAACTTTAAGCCAGGTTCTTAAAACTGTGCGTGGATCTGAACTTTCAGCTCTTAGAAAAAGAGGTTCATCTCTTTCTGCCTCTTCATATGTTTCCAATTGTTTTCCATAATTGACCTCATTTGCAGCCCAAGACATAAGTGCTCTTAGATGAATATCACCTATATAAAGGAGTGGGTTCCATTCAGTTTCTGCAAGAATTAAATAACCATGTAAATAAAGTTCACACATGGATTTTTTCAACCAATTAGGGGCCACTTCATAGGCATCATAGAATTCCTTGGCTGTTTCAATATCAGGATCCAAATTTTTGGAGATCCTCAATAGTTTAAACCAAAGAAACTATTCCTTGAGGCACATTGCATATACTTTGGGTGGCAACCTACACTCCATTATCTTTCCAGTTATTTTCATCATTTCATCCATTTTCTTCAACATATCTTGAATTTCTTGCTTTTTCCTTTCAATTTCCTTTTGCAGCTTTTTCTTTTCCTCCTCCCATAAACTTTGCTGGACTTTAGTTTTGGCGAAATGGCGAAAACATAAAGTCTGGAATGACACAGGCTTCCTCTTAATTCTTAGAAATTCCAAGTATTCAATCAATGGAGTCCTTTTGTACACAACTAAATCTGTGTAAACTTTAGTAGGCAATGGATTATCATAGAGTATTTCAGGCGGTTCAAGCACACCTTCTTCTTGCTACAGGACAAAATCCTCTTGCTGCAGGATGAAGTCTTGTTGCATCATGGGAGAAAATTGTTCTTTCTCAGAAATTTTCTCAGCCGCACAAGCCAAGTCGTCTAGACTCAACATTTTCCCTTTATCAACATTACTGGGTTGTGCTACCTCAAGAACAACAGAGGAGCTTTGTGGAACATTTGCAGACATACCCAGAGAGTTATCATGACCTAATTCAGCAGAGTCCTCCAAAATTATGACAGTTTCTGTTTGAATGAAGGTTGTAGAAGGCTTATACCTTTTTCTCAATGAACTCCTTCTTGGTAGTTTTTCATAAGGAGCAGCAACTAAGGATGCCTCCTTAACAGTCCTCTTCCTAGCTGGTCTTGAAGATCCAGACTCGACAGGGGAAGTAGATATTGAAACTGGAGTATTAACGGGTGTTGCTGCAGGAGAGACAGAGACAGGGGAAGACTTCGCAGGAGAGGATGAGGCAAAAAGTTTTTGTTTTTGAATATGTGGGTCTGACTCAAGAGTCTGCCCTACCCCAGATGACTCACCTACAATTGTCTTTCCTTTTTCTCACTTAGAAGCAGACCTTGTTTGTACCCCGGTAAAGGACGTTGGTATAGAAGCTGCAGGACTGGGCGCTACAGGAGCAATAGATTCTTGCTCTGTTTCTGAACTTGTGGACTCAATTCTCATTTTCTTTCTTCTAGGCTGTGTAGGTAGTGTCCTAGGGGGTTCAGGCGATTGAAGACCCTTTCGGGAAACAAACTCATTCCAAGAAAGAGGTGAAACATCCCTTAAAGATCGCTCAGCCAAATTTTTTATTAGGGCATGATATGTGACAGAGTTTCCTTTACCCTTTTGGGTTTCATGTGCACTATTTTGCAAAAGGTTCAACAAGAAATTTGGAACATTCACTACCAGTCCATGTCTCATATGACTTAACAATTTGAAATGATATGAATGTAGGTAAGAGAAGTGCCCTTCACAAGTTAAATACTTGATAATAATGATGGCGTATTCAGAGTATGGATAAGGCAGGGACATTCTTTTGCACCCTTGCTTTGAAATTTCCAAAGGCCCATCAGCTGGTAGGATAAACTCTGCCCTAGCAGAGACAACATCCCTTCCAACAGGAAAATTTTCACCAACTGCTGGTAATCCAGTAACTTCTGCAATTCTTTCCTCTATCACAGCTACTGCCAAGCCCCATACCGTAGCCTCATTTTCTGAAAATGTTCTTAAGAATTCTTCTGCAGCCTCTTCATCAAAAGAATCAATTCTCAAGAAATAATTTAACCAACCACAATTGGCGAATTCTTGCATTAACTGAGGGTCCTGTATCAACAGTTCATGAGCGACAGGCTCATGCCTCACCAGTTGGCCACCCATGATCAAGAACCCTTAAAACAAAAACTTTGACCGATGCTGAAAACTTGCAAAAGACTCTTCTTCCTTACTGCTCCTCATTTTCCTTACCAAGAATAACAACTAAACGTTTGCATAAAATAATTTTAATAACTACTTAAACTAAGTAGTTAGCTTGTTCTTAGGATATGACTTCGCAATCGTACTTTAGAAAGTACAAGAACATAAATATTTTGGCAAACGTAAATTTGGCACGGGAAAAATATCAAATTAGAATACCCCCGCCCCCTACTTAGCATTCGACATGTGTCCTCACATGTTAGGGTGATAAGTTTAAAGTGTGCAATTACGGCTGACATATACATTACAATTAATGAATAAACGGAAAGAATAAATTATGTGATAGTGAAAAGATTTCGCGTACCTTGAATGCAGGTTTCAGGCATGCCACAAAGGACAACAACGTATCATGAAATGATAGTTGAGAGAGAAAATGCATGAATGAGGCGGAGTGGTAATATGGATGACATGGCAGATAAAGAAATGAATGATGTGATAGATGAAATAGCGGAGAAAAATGGTTTTCCTTTTTTTAAAAGAAAACTTTATTATGGACAGTCAACACAATAGTTAAACAGAATCTGCAGGAAAAAGGCCTAAGCCTTTTGCTGCAGGAAGATCAGGCGAAACAAACTTTTTCAGAAACTCTTCCTTGGACATCGACTTATGATATAACCACAGTTGGTGTCCATTAACTAACAATTTGAAATGGACTGAATCAATTGTGGCCAGCTGTACTGATCCGTTGTCAAAGACATTCTCAACTTCATAGGGATTGAGCCAGTGGGTTGTGAGCTTACCTTGGTTTTCTTGATACCTGGAATCATATAGCAAAGCCCAATCACCAGCAGAAAATTGCTTGGTTTTGATATGTTGATCGTGCCACTTCTTCCTTTGCAGTTGGACAACTTTTGTATGCTGCAGGGCAGCTTTTCTCATTTCGTCCAAGGCATTCAGCTGCAAGAGATATTCCTTATGTGCTTCTGAAATGTCTATATTGAGTTTGAGAGCTGTCCTCAAAGTTTTATGTTTAAATTCAATGGGCAACATGGCGGCTTTCCCATAAAGCAATTCAAAAGGTGTAAACCCAGTTGTTGTCTTCCATGTAGTTCTGTAAGCCCAGACTGCTTCAGGAAATCTACTGCTCCAATCTTTCCTATGGAGTTGTACTGTCTTTGTTAGGATCGCCTCAATTTCCCTATTTGTAACCTCCGCCTAACCATTGGCTTGAGGGTGATAGGGGCTGGACTTCCTATGCTTAATTTTATAGTCATTCATTAAGGTAGTGATCAAATTGGATGTGAACTGAGCTCCCTGATCAATGACAAGCTCTCTGGGAACTCCAAATCTAGTAAAAATTTGCTCATACAGAAATTCAGCAACCTTGTTATCACGAGCATGAGTCATTGCATTTACTTCAACCCATTTTGTTACATAATCCGTGCAAACCAGAATGTATGACTTGCCATTTGATGGTGGATCAATTGGTCCAACAAAATCCATTCCCCATTTTTCAAAGGGGGTAACTATTACCTGTGGATACAGTGGCATTTCATCTAACCTGGTTGGTCTTCCTATACATTGGCATCTGTCACATTTCCTTGTATAAGCTACAACATCCTTGTGTAATGTTGGCCAATAATATCCTGTTGTAAGGACCTTCATTGATGTCTTTTTGGCTGCAAAATGTCCCCCACATGGTTCATCATGGCAAACATGCAAGATATCATAAGTCTCATCTTCTCTTACACATTTTTGCATAACTTGATCAGATCCTATGTAAAATAGACAATTTGTAATCCATGAAAAGTTAAAACTTTTCTCAATTAATAGTTTCTTTTCTTTGGGGGAGAATTGAGCTGGTATTCTGCTTGTTGCTAGATAATTAGCAATGTCTACATACCATGGAGTGTGTACAGCAATGGAAAATAAGTGTTCATCAGGGAACCTATCATCAATGACTTCTTGTTCAGTAGAAGAAGTTGTTTGAAGCCTTGATAAAAAATCAGCTACAACATTAGCTCTTCCTGGTTTATCAATGATTGTAATATCAAATTCTTGCAACAACAGGAGCCATCTTGCCAGCCTACCAGAGATGGCAGGCTTGTTCATCAGATACCTGATTACTGCATGGTCAGTGTGGACAAATATCTAATAACTTGTGATATAATGCCTAAATTTATTCAAAGCATACACTACTGCTAACAACTCCTTTTCTGTGACAGTGTAGTTTAGCTCAGGACCTTGAAGGTTTTTGCTAATAAAATAGATAGCATGCTCAATTGAATTTTCTTTTTGGGCTAAGACTGGCCCTATGCCAAAGTCAGAAGCATTAGTATGTATGTGAAAAGGAAGAGTCCATTTTGGACCTTGAAGAACAAGGGCTTTAGTAAGCAAGTCCTTTAGCTGTAAGAAAGATTTTTCACAGGCCTCTGTCTAATCGAATGCAGAATCCTTAGTTAATAAGGCATATAGTGGACTAGCAATTTTGCTGAAATCTTTTATAAACCTTCTATAATACCCTGCATGGCCAAGGAAGCTTCTGACATCTTTTTGTTTTGTACGAGTTTGTAAATTCAGAATAACTTCAATTTTAGTAGGATCAACCTGAATTCCATTCTTGGAGAGATGATGGCCTAGAACAATACCTTCTTGCATCATAATAAAGCACTTTTCACTGTTCAAAGACAAATTTTGCTCTTTACACCTTTCCAATACTTTTTCTAAATTCACCAGTGCTTCTTCAAATGTAACCCCATAGGTAGTGAAATCATCCATATAAATTTCCATACAGTCATGAGATATATCAGCAAAAATACTAATTACTGCTCTCTGAAATATTGCTAGCGCAAATGTGCATAGACCAAAAGGAAAGACTGAGTAAGCAAATGTTCCCCATGGACAGGTAAAAGTGGTCTTATCTTGATCTTCAGGGGCAATTTTTATCTGATTGTACCCACTGTAGCCATCCAAGAAGGAGAAATAGCTTTTACCAGACAATGAGTCTAACACTTGGTCTACAAACGGCAGTGGAAAGTGATCTTTTTTAGTAGCAGTGTTTAACTCTCTATAATCTACACACACTCTCCATTTTCCACCTTTCTTATGGACAATAACTAGGGGAGAGACCCACTGACTGTCAGAGATTGGGTAGATAAAACCAGCATCAAGCAACTTTTGAAGCTCATTCTTAACTATTTCTAAGTGCTGGATTTATTCTTCTTTGGGGTTGCCTAACTAGTAAACAGTCTTCTTTGATATAGATCCTATGAGTACAACTTTGAGGATCTATTCCTTTCATGTCCCCATATTCCCATGCAAAAGCTTTATGTTGTTCTTGCAACATTTTGAGTAGGATAGCCTGTTGAGATTGTGACAACTTGCTATTGATATTCAAACAGTGACCTGGAGACAATTCTATCTGCTTAGTGAGATCACTCATAGAATCTACAGGTGATGTTTGTACCTCTTGTGGAAGCAAGTTATGAAAAATTGCAGGACATTTAAGCAGCAAACTCTTAGAATTCAATTGCTGCAGAAAACATTGTAAATGACTAGTATTTGAATAAGATGAACTACCTGTATCAGAGTTAGTCTACATAATTTGAAAAATTAAGGCATCCTCATTCTGAAGTTGTGAGAATGGATCAATTTGGAGCATCATTAATTGAATCAACGAATTGGCTTCTTCAGTTTCTTCCCCCACATCTGGCCAAACAGGTTGGGACAAATCTGGTTGAGGTCTAGCAGGTGGATACAAAGCCAATTTTTTTGTGGACTGTCCATCAGAAATAGTCATATCTCTAGAATGACATCCTATAAAAGCATCAGCAATTGCTAACCATGGTCAACCTAGGATAACAGGGTATCCTCCTAAAGTTGCCTTGGTAGATAATATTGTAAAATCAGCTGGATACTCCCAAGATTCAAGAGTGACAATTACATCTTCCACCATTCCATCAGGTGTGACTGTGGAGCTATCAGCAAGCTGCAGGACTGTAGGTGTAGACTGAATGTTTAGGATGTTTAGGTAGTCCATAGTATGCTTGGTCATGACATTGATAGCAGCACCAAGGTCAATCAAAATATTTTTCACAATTTGGCCATTTATATGTAGTTGCACTACAAGACTTCCAGGGTTAGTATACTTTGGAATGACTACATTTCCCAACATTATATCAGCCAATTTCCCTAAGACATGAATTGTTTTGGGATCCTTTTTCTTCCATTCAGGTTTCTTCAAACAGGCCTCTTTAATGGCTTTTCCATAAATGGGAACATCTTTAATAGCCTGAAATAAAGGAATTTGAATTTGCACATTCTTTAATTGATCTAGAATGTCAAAATTGGGTTCTTCCATGGATTTAGGTGCAGTACTTTGTAACCTCTGAGGAAAAGGTGGTTTGTCTTGTCTTTTCAAAATAGGCTCCTTAGAAACCATATCAGTTATAGGCATATGCTCAATAGGATTAGCAGGTGCAGTAGGTTCTTCAGGGGAAGAATCTGGTATCTCAGTAATTAGATGTGATTGTGGAGCAGGAAGAGTAGTTCCAGACCTCAAATGGATATCAGTAATGTTTAAGGCATAAGCTGGATATTGGTTGGCTTCAGCAAAATACATGGGCTGCTGTGGCTGCTGCTGTTGCGACTGCTATTTCTTATTATTGGGATTTGGCAATGGCTGAGCAGGCATAGGTGTTTGTTTAGGCAGTGTGGCAGGTTCTTGTAGGAGGAGGTGGCATATGAGGGCCCTGGAGTTGTAGGCTGTGGAAGCTCTGAGGAACCCGGGGGCCCGGATTACGCCATTCTTTGAGAACCTCTCCATTGAGGATGCGCCAATTACGCTTGAGGTGGGGTCCATTGTCTTTGTGGCTGCTGCCAACCTCCTTGAGGAGATTGCCATTGAGGGGTCTGATAGTTAGGCCAAGGTGGTTGAGATGTATTCCAAGGTGGTGGTGGTCCATATGTAGGTTGCCATTGATTACTATAGCTAGAATAAGGATTACCAAAGTCAAAGGGTTTTGAGGCATAACTTTTCCTTGAGCCCATGGTCACCTTTGTGCAACAAAGAATATTTGGTCATCATCACTGTCTACCATCTTAAAGTCAGTAGGTAACTGCTTAGTCTCCAAGTTAGCCACCATCTTGCATCTGCTGATCACATTTCTTTTATGCGCAATGTGAATGAGAACTTTCGGCGAGGATTGCTTCCGGCTTCACTGTGTTTCTTACGAGCTTGCATAGTGTCGGTTGTGTAGCCATATTGTTAATGATATCTGCTTAAAGTCGGGCCGACAAATTTGCTTAATCTCCATCAAAGAAGCCTCCATTGGAGAGACTTTCCCAGCTGTAGCATGATGACCTCACCAGCATTTGCTCCGGGGAGTAATTGAGAGATATCTTCACAAGATCATCCCAAGATGCTTGAGTGATATCACCGCTTCCCATCGAGGTCCAGGCATGTATCATTGATTCCCCTTAGAAAAAAGAAATTTGAGATTCTTCATTAAGGTATAGTGCGGGTCGCCGGGGAAAACATGAATCTTGATATATAATCCTCGGACTTCCATCTTCCTTACATTTGAATTCAAAATATGTCATCACCTTTTGCACCACACTCTTACAATATTCCTTGTATTTCTCAAAATTTTTGTTGTTTGCATAGCGGGGCCAACTAAAACAGCACCCCTTCCCGGACTCATGAACCATCTAAGAGCTCCCTCCTTGGTGGGGAACAATTTGGGTTTGTGGGTGTCACAGTGTAGTCATAACTTCACAGCGAGAGGATATCAAGCCTTCGAACAAGAAGGTCTACACGGGTCAATACAGTGACCAATCCATAGAACTTGGGCAGTAATGAAGAAGAAGGAATATTCTTGAGGTTGTCATTGTTTTCTGAGGAGTAATGGGGAATTCAAAAGTAGGAGGTTGATTTGGTGGATTACGTGCCATGTTCACCTAACCAAGTATAGGAACAAATGGATTTTCTTCAGGGTCTTCGTCAAATGGGCCGAATAACAAGTCAAGACACAAATCTTTAGCAAATGGGTCAATATCGAAGTCTCCTTCGTCCTCAAATAGGCTATAAGCTGGTTCAATTTTCTTGGTAATGAATGGTATGTTGGGGAGAAATATTCCCTTAGCGTCTCTCCTTCTATGCATGCAATGAAGATATATTGGTATTTTAAAAGATTTTGAAAACCTGGCTAAACTACTGCTAAAAATGACTATAGCAGGTTCTTAGATTGACACCATCCCCGACAACCAAAAATGGTCACGCCCACAAAATGATATAAAAGTCACAGCATAACTAAACCTGGGAATTGGACATTCCAACATGCGACTGACATCTTCTTATGGGCGTTCATTTTCTTTGTCAAACCAAGGCACGTTTACTATAAATGGAGCAGCACGGTGTGTGCACTAAGAACTAGTTTCCAGTCATCATCTATAGAAAACAAATGCTTAACAGAAATGTAACACAGCTTTTTAACTCAAACACGACTCAGCTAAAACAAAAATCATAGCAGCTATTATTAAAGAACAAACTGTGAACTGGCCTTATGCTACAGGAACAGACACAGGGATGGACTCCCAATGTTGTAGGAACAATACAAGGCTGAGTTTGCATTGAAATCAATAGAAATAGATTCTAACTAGTAATCAGCATGAAATGAACAATTAACTACAACAACTTGCTATAGAATACTTACTAAGTGGGCCCCCTTAGCAAGCATCAACTAGATTACACAAGAAGTTGACTCAAAGCTTCATCGAATTTTATTCATACTTAGAACCAGGATACATCGATTACTTTGTTTGAAAATAAAAACTTAACACAGAACTCTATTGCTTCTTCAACCTAATTTTAATACATACTATTTTATCATCCTTGTTCACTCACGCAGGAGGAACGGTTATTTAAATGAAAAAGGCAACTAACTAACTAACAAAGGAAGTTGTGATCATAAATACATTTTGAATCCGTGGAACAAATATTCATAAATGAAAGTCTATCTGCTCGACACGACCTAGAGAGAATATAGCATTACACACTTCCTAGATCAAAGGACCGTTTGAGCTCCTTCCCAAAGATTTGGTCAAAGAGTTATTACTGAAACAACTTCTTCAACAGAACCGAAATTATTTGTGCTTGATCAGCTCCAGCTCCCTCCAACAACCTGCAATAAGTGACAGAAGTGAAGGAAAGCATACACACAAGTGACATGACATCCATTCATTAATCACACGTTAATCCTATTCCATTATCCAAAATCATAAGCATACATCAGCCATGTGGGAGGTCAAAAAGGTAATTAATGAAGTTGTCAAGCTACAAGAATATGGAATTTGTTGCTACAGGATACCACCCAAAAATTCAACATCAACAAGTTTAAACAACAATTAAACAAAGTAAAGAGTATCAAGATTTCAAACTATGAGCATATTTAAGGCTCATCAATACCTAGAGAAATAGTCACTAATCAAGGGCCCCAATTTACTTTTGATCTAATTTCCATGTTTTTTGAGGATTACCAAATTATACATAAGAAATCAACACCCTATTATCCACAAGCTAATGGTCAAGTGGAAGTCACAAATAGAAAGATAGAAAGCATTCTCACCAAAACAGTGCAACTGCATAGGAAAGATTGGGTTTCAAGATTACTTGAAGCAATCTGGGAATACAGAACTACATGGAAAACAACCACTGGATTTACACCCTATGAGTTAGTCTATGGGAAGGAAATAGTCCTTCCTATTGAATTTGAATATAAAATATTGAGGACAACAGTAGAGTTGAGAATGGATTTAACAAAAGCAAAGAAGGAAATGCTTCATTCTTTAAATGGATTAGGTGAGATAAGAATGGAAACAGTATATCATGTACAAAGGTAGTACAACAGAAGTGGATGAAATGGCATGATCAGTACATTAAAACAAAAGAGTTCACTATGGGAGATTGGGCCCTATTATGTGACTCACAGTATAAATATTTCAAGGGAAAATTCTAGTCCAGATGGTTGGGCCCCTATGAGATTAGCAAGGTTTACCCTAATGAGGTGTAGTACAATTACACACCATCGATGCAGTTTGGATTTCACTTCTTGTTAATGGCCATAGATTGAAGTTATACAAGAAACCATTACAAAAGCATGAATTCATCTTTTCATTAATCCAACAATATGGTGCTATCAGTGAACCTGGTACAAAATTTGATACACAAAGTCCTACTTTAGTAATACGGGACATACCTAGCACTTCTGTTAGCCCAAATATTGAGTTACACAACTCAGTCCCTGAGCTTCCTTGGCACTAAATTTTCATGTTTTTTTTCTCACAATCACACACTACACATTACAATAATGTTCAAAATATCTTCAGAGGGACCTATTATCAATATTTACAAGGGTCCTGCAGCCAAAGGGACCTATAGCTGCACATTGTCAACATTCAGAATGGGACCTGACATTGCAGGTGCTTGTAGCAACGTTTAGCAACTGGAAATAATATTCAATGCATTTTGCATCATATTTATTGCAAGTTCATTCATATTAATTTCAAACATATTCACGTATCATATCCATCATTTCACACAAAATAAAGCAGCATAATTCTTTTATTATCTACTTTCATTCAACTACTTAAGCTATCAAATCGCTAGCTCACACTTCTCATTTTCATCTCATCATATCCACTCACCACCCACTATTCATTATCTTGTAGTTAATATGTGTCACATCAAATCAATGAACAAAAATATTCTTTTAGTTTCCACGGGAAAATGATGGTTATTTTTACAAGCTAGTACTTAAGGTATGTTGTTATGATTAACTTAGTTTTTTATCAACTTTCATACACTTTTTCATTTAATTCCATGCATGTGAAATATTATATCTTTAATTTCCATCATCATGAATTTATGCCACCTCCAAATCAACGATGTGAAGTGAGGTCACTTCACCAATTAAGCTAGGGGGAGGGTATGCCCTTCTCGGTATTTTTGCTAGTCCTTTAGAATTTTCCACCCACAGCCAAATTTAATGAATACCATGATATGCAAAACCTTTAGTCATGTTTTATTCTTGCTGCTATTTCAACTGCCATTTTTAAAATTGCTAAAACTTGAAACCCTGATAGCTTATAATAACTTCAACTTAATTAGACTAGAGTTGAATTTAAAAGGAAATTTTTAGTTGTAGTATGATATAGTAGCACAAATATGAGGAAGCAAAGGTTTTGAAGTGGTAGAGAAGTTTGAAGGTGGTGGGAAGATTGAATTAAATTTCTAGAGATGAATTTGGTATATTGAGAAAAGAAGAAAGCAAGGATGGGAGGAGATGTTATAAGAAGAGAGCCAGTGACTCACCAACAAATTTTGGAGGATGCAACAATCCTTCCTATCTTCACAAGGGTTGGATGGCTTGATTATTTTCTGAAGTTGACAAAATTTAGTGATGATTTAACAAGAAGATTTGTAGAAACCTTTCAATATGATGAAGTCGTGGTAGAAGGAATTTATGTAGATGCTTCTGAAACTACCATTGCACAAGTTAGAGGACCACCAAGGATAGGAACAAAATCCCCAACTCAATCTAATGTAGTTACAGCTCAGGAAGAATTTTGCATAAGAGGAGAGGAATTGGATTCCTCATCACAAGGTACATGAAAATGATTTCTCTCCACTAGTTGTGGGAAAGATGTGCCTCTTATATTATTAGATATATTACCTATGATGGTAGAAAAAATCTTTTGTATATGGCCCATTTCAAATTGTTAAGTCATATCAGGCACAATAGGGTAGTAAATGTACCAAATTATATTTACAACTTGTTGAAACGAATGGCATTGGAATACTAGAAAAGGAAAAGTGACACTTCCCTCTCTCATCACTACTTAGTTACCTTACTAATAAAAAGAAGTCTAAGAATCCAATGCCCACAAGTAAGGTGGGAGGATTTCAGAGCAGAATAATTCATAGACATTAATAGTTTGTTGAATGCACCCATAGCGCCCGAGGATGCAGGAAATAAAAATGACCCCAAAAATGATCCTAGAGAGGAAAACCCTCATGTTTCACCCATGGCCTCACCTACCCGTAGCCAAGGTGAGCATGAAGAACCTACAAAACTAGATTCTAGGCCACCCATGAATGAGGAATTACCTTCTTCCTCTAAGTCACAAAAATCTAAGGGTCAGAGAAGCAATGTATCTACCTCCACTACACCCTCGAAACCAAAAGAAAATATTTCAAAGAAATAGAGGGGTATCCAAAAGAAGAAAAAGGAGGATGTTCCTAAAAACAAAAGGATTGTTAAAAAGGAAAAGAGGAAATTTTAGGAAGAGATATTAACACCTAGATGCTCTGGTAGGCTCAAGAAACAAAGTGCTACAAAAGAAAATGTAGAAGAAAAACCTCAGTAAGAGTAGCATCAGGAAGAACAGCCTCAAGGAAATGTCATGCATGTTGAAACTAACTTTGAATTGGAGGGGAATTTTCCTAATACTAAGAATATACCAGTGAAGAAGAGAAGGTAGGTAGAGAGAAATTTTGATTCTAAATTGAAAAAGACATTTTATGCCAAGAAATTTTGAACAAAAACCTTCGTCATTCCTGAAAATTATGAAGAGACTATTGAGAAATTTGAGAGTGCAAAGGAAGTTTACATTGAGCACATGGATGTGAGAAAAGAAGTTCTCCATGAGGCACTAGACAGAATTAAACACCTAGAGGAATTGGTATAGAATTATGAGCAAAAGGATAAAGAATGAGAGGTAAAAATGAAGGAGATGGAGGAAAAACTACAAATATATGGTCATGGCACTAAATTAGATGTGTTGGCACAGTTGGTTGTTACTAAAATAGGGGTTAAAGAATTGGTAGCACCAATGAGACACCTCCTCCTTTTAAAAATCCTGATTATCATGCAACTTGCTCACTTGGATACCAATTGTGGAAAATAACTGATAAGTTTACAAAGGAGAAGGAAAAGTGGAGAAAGGAAAAGGAAAAATATGAACAGGAATTGGAGAAAAAAGATATGGAACTAAATAAAACAACAATTCGATTGGAAGAGATAGTAGATAAGGTTGCACAAATAGTAAGGTGTAGGCCTCCATCAAGAACTTATGCACTACATTCTTACAAGAAAGGTTTTTTATGTTTTCAAAATAGCAGAATAGTTAACAAGCATTCAATTGGCATGAGTCAAACCTCTAAGTTTCTTGAAGTTTTTGCTACATCTATACTAGAAGATCAAGATCAGTTGTGTGAATTTTATTTCCACAACTATGTGATACTTGATGAAACTGAATGGAACCCTTTAATCTTTGTGGGAGATCTTCATATTAGGGCACTTGCCTCTTATTACAGGAGTGAATAGATTAGGGGTGAGATTATGGAAGAATATGAAGAAAAAGAAAATTATATTGCACTCCCAGTTAGAAGAGAGGCTAAGGATCTAGATACAATAATTGATGAATGGACGAGACTCCTTACACACAAGGGAGTAGGAAAGAAAATTATGAAGCTCAGGGAGGCAGACTATGACAGAATGAAAATGTTAGTTGTGGGAGTAGGACAACAGTGTTTTAAGTATGTACAAGATAGATAGAACAATTTGACACCTGAATTGCAGAAGAAAGAGACACATTCCATGCATAATTTCATTGCAATGCTTCAAAGGGCATGTCATTACATGACAATCGGTATCAGTCAGGGAGTTCATTGGATGCCACTCACTTTTCATCCACCTATTATCCTTTATGTGATCCCACATTGGACAAAGGATAAGAGTGATGAATGTGAGAGGGTAGGAACAATCCAAATGAGGTAGCTTTCAGAACATCAAGGTTTTTATCTGAGGTAGATTCAGGGTGTCAACACAATTATGGACCTAAGACAAATTGCACAGTAGTATAATCAAGACCCCTAGTGTTTTTCTTGAGGAAAAGAAAAGAGCTAGTTGGGGGGAGTGATAGGTCTAGAAAATGGCTTAGTTTATGTTGTTTTTATACCCATTTTAAGACACTTTTAAACATATTCTCCAGACAATGTTTCTACACTATGTTATCCTTTTATATCCATTATGTAGACTTAAACCCTAATTATGATGATGAAATTATGATTATATAATATATTGGTATTATATGGTTTATATGGATGAATGCATGGAATGTTGATGGAATGCTATGGGTTAATTATGATAGTTATCCTCGTGTCCATGTTTTGCAGAATTAACTTGTTTGTAGTTTAAGAGGAATCATAGTGCAACAGTTGCAGGGTGATCCCGTAGCTAAGGTGATGACTAGATACTGAAGCAAGGGGAGCCTTGAGTTGAGATGAATGTGGTGATTGTTGGTCAGAGGCACTTAAATAAGATTGGACATGTGTTATTATGACCAATTAATAAAATGTTGAAGAAGAAGTCTCCTTTACATGTGGAATTTTGACAAATGGTTATCTGTTTGCATACAATTCCATTTTGAAAAAGTTCTAGTTTTGATAGGATTTCTCTTTCCTTTTTAGTTATAGGTTGAATAATTCAAATCTTAATTCTACGCTCTATTATCTGGGAGTGAATTTAATTATTTCAGTTAGTTGTTGATTTCAATAAAGATTCCCTCAATTTGTATATAATTGTTGGTTGAATCCGTGGGATAGTTAGTTGCTTTTATCATTTTTATGTTATCAGTTACTTTAAGTTTCAAACATGAAAAATATTCCAAATGATTGAGTCCAATCTATGGGAAAATCTTTTGTAATCTTTTTACAATATGCAATGAATGGAGTTGATCTTATGGGATGCATAGAATCCATTAGTTAGATTGAGTTCAACTAAAGTGGGAACAGTTACTTGAGCATGCCACTCAAGGCATTGTTCTTCACTTCACCTTTCAGTTATTTATTTTTGTTAATAGATGTTATTAGTTTATCATTATTCATGAATCATATGCAAGTTGATTGAAATTTCATTTCTTGCTTATTGTGAATGAATGTTTATGAATATGCATGTAATGGTTATTAGTAACACTCTAGAGGATAATTCAGCTAAGTCATTAGTTTTTATTAAGCTTTTAGTTAATGTAGTATTAATTTAATAGCAACAGTTCAATTATAGTCTTTGCTATACGAACCCGTAGCAACTAGTTCTAGATTATGTTTTTACTGTTTTGCAATGTAGTGAATTTCCAGCAAGTGGATTAACTTAAGTAGGATAGTTTAGGTAGTTTTAAGTCCATGAAGGCATATATAATGTTGCACCATCATAAGCTTGCAAGCCTTGGGTTGAAAATTTAATGTGGTCTTAAGCGATGTAGAGTGGAATGTTCAGCTAGTTCAATCTCTGAATTGAGTAGATTCTACCAAGTTTACAACATATTAGCTTAGACTTTACACCAGCTATGTGGGTTTTTTTGGTTGTTTTATTACTAGTCGAACTATTTATCTTTAGTTTTAGTTTTACTTTTTTGGATTTATCACTACTCGTGAGTTCCTTATCTACCTCTATGGCTTTTTTGTAATCGGTAGTGGCCCTTCCAGCTTTAATCTAATCAAAACCATTCATTATATAGAGACATTTAATAGTTTTATTTATTTTAAATATATGTCACTAGTGTTCTAGTTTTTATGTAAAAATTCATGATATGAGACTTCTTTAAGCCACTCTATAATTCCTTCATGTGTAATTAAAACACTTTAGATAAATTATCTAGGCTAATTGAACCAAAGGAAATAGGATTCCACCTTTTAGGAGATGGAACTTTGGGACCTATTTCGCACTTTAGTTCATTAGGAAACCAAGATCCCTCAACTAAGTGACTCAATTGAGGGAAGGACTAGGGGTTTCCTTGTGTGATTAGATGGGGGTGAACCATTAAATGAAGTTTCAAAGGAGAAATGCAAATTCTTATGCAAAAAACCCTAGAAACTTGAAAGCATTAAATCAAATTAACAAACAACATGAAATAGAAAATTACCTAGAAGAATGGAGAGGTAAAAACAATATCTTAAACCCCTAGATATCTATTTTTTTAAGGTGCATCGGGACTCATAAGCCAAGCTAGGAGATTTAGTCCTACTACAAGAATCTAGGTAGAATCTAGAATCTTTTGGGGACAAATCTGGATCTGTAGAAAGCTGACAAAAGGGATATACTAGGACTCATACACCCAAAGGGGCAGTTTAGTCCCATTACTATGGTTTGTCTAATATTTTATAGCCTCTAGTAATCTTCTGTAGCTTTCATCTTGTCTAATTCTTCAAGTCTGAAAGTCTAAATTCTAGCTTATAGGCGAGTTTTTGTGAAGATGACAACTTCTTGACAACTTTTACAACTTTGTCTACAAAGGATGTTCAAGCTCCAATTCACCTAGATCTATAAACACACATCAAGAGGGAAAAAATTTATTTTGTTAAGGAATAGGGGTTTTCCTTATTCAAACCCTTTTTTGGTAATTAAACCTTGAACTAAAATAGAAAAGCATGAAGGAATGATGAATTAAAAAATGAAATGTTGCAACTCACCCAACCCTCAAAATAAAGGTTACAAACTTTTGTAAAACGGCTCCAATGGATGTGGATCTTGACTCTGTGAAGGATCCGGCGGATCTCCTGACGATTCTGACTCCCTGACGCCGCCGATGATTTGATCCGATCTTGATCTGAATTTTGATTTTGTCCGGGTTGACCTGATGGATCTCGATCCGGACGCGGATTGAATGGATCTGAACGCGTGTTCTGATCCGGCGTTCGATTTTGACGGATCTGATCGGACGGAATGCGCGGATGGAGTCTTGATTTCTGACGGAAAGAAAAGCGATTGACGGATTTGGCGGATCTTTCGACGCCGGATCGCGTCGATTCGATCCGAACGCGCGGATTTTGCCTGATCTGATGTCTCGCTAGGTCTCACCTATCTGCCTTAGGCATCTCAAGCCTCCCACTCTTTTTTCTGTCTCTCTGCCCTCCCTAAGCAAACCTCCTAATCTAGATAAATCTCCCTCTCTTTTGCATTCTCACTATGTCTCTTTTTCCGGATTTTTGAGCTTTTAGATTTTTTCGGATTTTTTCTGATTCCGGATGATATCTCTTTGTCTCTTTTTGAGGAGCCTTTTTTCTTTCTGATCTTCTGCTGACTTTGATTTGATCTTTCCTTTTAATGACCTCTCGATCCTTTTTCGATTTATTTCTTTCTTTGTTCTCTCTACTCTCTCTCTCTCTGTCTCTCTCTCTCCCTCTCCTTGCCCTTTTCTATCTCTCTTTGTCTCTCTTTTGTCTCCTCTATGTCTCTCAGGTCTCTCCTCCCTCTATCCCTCCCAAACCCCTCTCTCTCAGGTCTCTCACTCCCTCTATGTTTCACACCCCCTCTCTCTATCTCACTATATATATATATATATATATATATATATATATATATATATATATTATAATTTAGTATATAATATATACTATGTATTAAATATATTATATAATATATAATATATATTACATAATATTAATATAATATATAATATTTAATAAATGCTATAAATAATATACTATATAATAATATATAATGTAATATAATATATTATACATAATATATAATATATAATATATATTAGTACATTAGTATGTATTAATGTATTAAATATTAAGTATTATAAATAATAGAGGTAATGGATATCCATTTCTAACAAATATCCATTTTTCTAACAAAATCAATAGGCTTAGGATTTGGTTCGGGATTGCCAAACCTAGAAAGTCAACTGAAAAAACATGTTTAGAAAATTTCCATAGTTTTTAAAGTTCGCCCTTGTGGTTGGCAACCTTCTTTTTGTTCGAATTTGATGAAATGAAAAGGTTTATTGAAAAAATTGTCAACTTTCTGTCAATATAAGATATGTCTTATTTTGAATTTAATAGATAATTATTATTGATTTTTTGCATACATTACAACTAAAGTCCTTATTGATAGGCTGATTGAAAAAATTCTATAATTTTCAAACTATTTCACTTTTTTCAAATCTAAAAGATGTGTCACATTCTATGCTCCGCATACTATAGGATAAAAATAATTGAATTTCATAATTTTTTGACCAAGTTATGGTGGTTAGAAAAACACATTTTAATAATTTTGAAATTTTCTAATAAAAAATCACAACTAACTAAATTTACATGAAAAAAAATACAAAAAAAATGCGGCACATTTGGGCATGTGTCATCTACATATGTTGAAAGTTTCAGACAAAATGTTTTTTTTTTCTTGTACTTAGGGTGGTCAGACATAGACCTGCTTCTTATATTTTTCCTGAAAGTTTAGTACTATAGCATTAAAATTTCAAATTTTCACAAAATAGATTTACTTTTTTCCAACTATCTAAACTACATTCAATTTGCTACAATTTTGTTCTTACATATTTTTCAAATTATGTTAATAACCTATTCAAATTTTTATGTCAAGTTTCCTAACTCTATTTTTCTAAATTTTCATTGCCACTTAGGGGCCTAGTTTGGACCCCATGATCCTACACTAACCCACTTATAGATTTATGAGTTGATTTTTATGCTTTTTAGATTTTGGTTTCAAACAGGTAATTACAATTTCAAATTTCTAGAAAATTAAGTCTAAATGCAAGTGCAAAATGATGTTAAATGACAAGCAAAAAGGCCTAATTTGAGATGCAATTTTGATTCATTTTTTGATGTAAATGACTGATCATGCAATGTTATATAAATACTATGCAAAATGACTAAGATTTTTGAATTTTCTAGATTTTAAAGAATGCAAAATGTAAACCTAAAACCTTAAATGAGATGCAAACTAATGCAAGTTAAGAACCCTAAATGAGATGCAAATCAATGCAATGTAATGCAAAGTAATGCAAATCCTAGATCTAGGGTTGAAATGGACTCCAAAATCATAAAGTTATGATGCTCAAAAGTTGGGTTCACCAAAATAAACTAACAAAAAAAGGTAGGTAAACTAAAATATGGGATGATGGATAATGGGGTTATGATGCACCTATTTCTCAATATTACATTAGGAAATGCTCGATCTCCACAAAGAATTGACTAACAACCCTTAGGTGAATCAACTCAATGTGAGAATCTTGAGATTTCCTTATACTTTGAGGACAAGGGTTAAGTTCAAATAGCACTTTTGGGAGAAAAAACTAAAAATAGCAAATCAAAATTATGCCAATTCAAACTTGAAACAACAATATAAAGCTCAACATTGATAGAAATAGGAAACTTTTGATAGATCTGAGAAGGGCAGAATGATGTAAATAGAAGTTACCAAAAGTCACTTTTAGGAGGCTATCTGGGACTCATTCGCCCTTGGGTGAATAGGTCTTTTTTTAGGGTTTTTCAACAACTTTCAAAGCCTTTGATGTTGAACTGTGTCTTTTGATTTGTCCAGGCTTCAATGTTAGAAATTCAAAAAGTTAGATTTGTAGGTTAGATTATGTGATTTGACAACAACTTTGATAACTTTTCCAATCTTGCACTTCAAAAGGTCTTCAATTCTTCTTGAACCTAAATTTGCAACACACACACAAGAGAGAAAAATTACTTGTTTTTGGTGAATTGGGGTTTACCTTGGTCAAACCTCGTTTTGTTAATCAATCCTTGAATTGAAATAAAGCGTGAAACAGGGAATGAAGAATGAACAATGTTATGTTACCATTCAACAAACCCTTGAATAAATCTTGGTAATCTTGGAAGGTCTACAACTTGCATGAAATGGATTCAATGTATGTGGATCTTAATACTTGAAATAATGCTTTGAATGCTTGAATTTGATCTTTAAACCTACATCACAATGCTAGCTCCAAAAACATGCGCAATGCAAGAAGACTATGACATGATGATTGGATCTTGAATGCTGCAATAAATCTCTAATAATTTTTCTCTTGATTGCTCTTGATCATCAACTTTTCCCTTGTGAAATTTCTCTTCAAATTGCTCTTGAATTCTCTTGAAAATACTAGTTTTCTTCTAGATATTAATTGATAAAAATACCTTGTATTTATAGGTATGTATCCTTAATTTCTCAAAATTCAAATATTACAAGTTGACATTGAAATATGGATTCGGGGACCTTAAAATACCACCAAAAAAATATTTAAAATTTAGGTTCAAAGGCCTAGGGAGGACCCATTCCATGGGTCCCAAGTCCCTATTCCTAAAACACAACATTGCTCAAGGTAAAGTGTTATGTATTGGAATTTATTATTGTCCATTTTCCCCTTTTGAAAATCTAATTTATTAGGTGTGTAAATGTAAAATAGGAATTATTAAGGCTTAATTAAGTCCAATTTAATTAGGAGGGCCCAAACAAAGTGTGAAAATGTAAAGGGATACATTTTTCAACACCACATTAAGGCATTATTAAATCCATTTTAATTAGGAGGGCCCAAACAAGTGTGAAAATGTAAAGGGATACATTTTTCAACACTATAGCTACATTATGCTAAGACAATCATGAAACACATGGATCCACTGTCAAGTAAGTTTCACTTATGCTAGGTGGCCATGTTAAAATTTCTCTCAACTCATAGACCAAAAAACTCCATTATGCTAGGACTATGCAAACCACACTTCAAGAAGTGCATAAATTTTAACGTCCAAGGGGACAAATAAAACTCACCTTAGAGGGTGCATAAAATTTTAACATTCAAGGGGATGAATAAAACTCACCTCAGGGGGTGCATAAAATTTAACATCCAATGGGACGAATAAATGTTAAACATCACTAAGGATGAACTGATAACCACACTTTAGGGGGCATTACAAACAACACCACTAAATGGGTATGTCAATAGGTCAAATAGAGAGAGGGAGATAGAGAGATATGAAGATAAAGAGAAATAGGAAACAAAGATATATATAGGGGAGAGATCAAGAGATAAAGAGGGAAGGAGGGAGAGAGAGAAGGGGAGATAGATAGGGATAGCAAAAGAGAGTAAGGGAGAGAGATAAGGAGAGGGAAAGTGACGAAGAGAGAGAAAAATATATAGAGGAAGAGATAAGGGAAGAAAAATATAGAGAGAAATATGGGAGAGGGAAGAAGAGAGATGATGAGAAGCATAGAGATAGAGAGGGAGACTAAGATATAAAGACATCTGTGTGTGTGTGTGTGTGTGTGTGTGTGTATCCCCATCTATACCTCTCCCAACCTCTATCTCTCTATATATATATCTCTCTTTCTCTATCTCTCTCTCTATAGATAACTTCCTATATCTTTCCATCCCTCCATCTCTCCCTCTCTCCCTATCACTCTCTCCTATATCTCTATACTTCTCTTCCATCCTATCTATTTATTTCCCTCTCTTTTCCTCCCTCTCTATCTATTTATATATCTCTCTCCCTCTTAATCTCTATTTCACTATCTCTCTCACTCACTCACTCACACACATACACTCCATGTTTCTCCCTCCTTATCCCTATCTCTATATCTCCTTGAAACCCTCTTCACTTATTCCTACTTTAGTGTGAGTTTGAGTGTAAGTTCATACTCTCACTAAAGTGGGGGCTAAATGTAGCACTGTAGATTGTCACCCTTGACAATTTTACATTAGGTTGAGCTCCCCCTTATGTGCTTGGACCTAATTATGCATTTAATTTCTCATTTTATGACTATTTTTAGAAAATAAAACATGGGAAATAAAATTATGCATTTAATATTTTTCTCCTAACACTTCTGATTTTGAAAAAGCAGTAATCTAGTCTAGGGCACACTACGTACTAGACCAGTACTTTTGGCTCCAAATTTGAATATGGCGATGTCAATAATTTATTATTTAAATTTCCAACTTCAATTGTCAGTTGTCAACATTCAATTTTTAGGAAACTAGAAGAATTGCATATAAATATAAAGTATTTTCACCATTTTAATCATACCAAGAGTCCTAGCAATTTGTAGAAGCATAATTGAGAAGTCAAGAGTAGAATTATCAAGACTATTGTATCATTTCATCATTCAAGCATCATACCATATGTTATGTGATGAGTGTGAATTTATCCCATTAAGGAGATCAAATTTGAGTGGTGAGTTGCAGCAAGGTTGTTAATTCAATACTTATTTATCAATTAACCTTTATCCAACCAAAGAAGTGTTATGTTTCATCATATTTTTTTATTGTGGAGTTAGAAATGCCAACACAAGATTTGACTTAGGAAAGCCCCTATATGGCACAACTCTTCCTCTCCTTTTGTGTGTGTAGGTTACAGATTTGAAATGAATTGGAAGAAGATTGAAGACTATTTTTTCATTCATACATCAAACCCTACAAGTTGACAAGTCATAAAATCTACATTTTCTCACTAACAAACAAAGTTCTCACAACAAAATTCGAAAGAAAAAAGCTACAAAATGGTGACATAAGGCTCGAACTTTCAAATTTGAAAAATAAATAAACCAATCTAGGGTGCATTATGCCCTCATCCATGCAAATCGAGCTCAAATTTATAGTGTAGGTTCTTCTATGTGTCTCAGTCTTAGATTTGAAGTCATTTTGTTATTTTTCATTTTCATCTATTTGATAAATTACATTTTCAGATCTAGGGTTATATGTCAAATAGGATTGTGAAAACATAAATCAAATTTATCATCCTCACAACACAAAAAAAAGCATAAATCATAGGAGGTTAGCTCTCCCTTGGGGTAGAAATCTAATCATAAAACCCTAGTTGATTTATGTCTAGTGTTGAGTCAAGTGAAAAGGAGATAATCCCAGTTAATCTAAATGGATCTAGGATCACTTTTTCTACTAAACACTTATCCACACCAAGTTTATCTAGAACATAAATTCTACAAATATTAAGCCTTTATCTATTCTCGATAAGAGTACACTTAATCCCTGTTATATTAGTGAATACATTTATCATTAGAGCCTCATGTTTGTTTTGGACCTCAAGTGGAGGTAATTCATGTTGAGGGATGCAATATCCAAATTTGTTACCTACATAAAATCAAACAAGACTGCTACATCATTTAGTTCGATAGAAGGTGAGATACATATCTTTTGAAAAGCCTCTTGGAGCATCCTATAATACGTAGACCTTGATGTTTGAATCAAATCCCAAAGGGAGATCTTGGTTGGAGTATTACAAAGTTGCTCAACAGGATCATATTCTTTACCACTACGCTGAGGAAGGATAGGCTGGGATGGAATGTATGGTTGAGGTAATGGACATTTGGATGTTGTTTTCTTTTGGTTGTTTATTATTTCTAGTGTTATATGTGTGAGAAATTGTGTGATAACTCATTGCTTCAACAGATCTTGTTGCACATGATTACTAGTGAGCTATTTTGTAAAGTTTAGGATATGGAAAGGAGGTTGAGGAGGTCCTATAATGAAAGGTGTTTTACGAGGTCCAATAATCAAACGTCAATTCATAATTTTATCTTGTTGGAATTCTATCAATGGAGAACCTAATGTCAATTTTGAATCTTCATCTATGTAAGTCACCTTACTATCATTTGAATATGTATCAATTATTTCATCCTCTTGTACAATAATATCTTCCCATGTAGGTGAGGTATTGGGAGAGAAATAAACATGATTCTAAATGATTGGATCTTGTTACACCAAGATATCCTCACAAGTAGGAGAAGATAGATAATTGGAGAAGAACTAACATGTTTGTCAGTGATTGCATCATCTTGCACCAAACTACCCTCACACATAGGGGAGATGTTGGGAGAAGAATGAATATTAGGTAAAGTGATGTTAATAAATGTATCAATGAATTTATTTCAATGTTACTTTATAATGTTCTCATAGGTAGAAAAACTATTTTTTGGTTGAAGTCTGATGTATATCCCTTTTGACAGCAAGGAATGGGGTTTGGGGTAGCACCCCAAATTTTTTAGACAAGCCATATTTTTCTATATCAAAACAAGACTTTTGAAAATAAAGCATCTTGTTATTTTCCTTTTTTAGAGGATATTACAATGAATTAGGTAAATTAGGGAAAATTGGAAATGCATAGAAAAAATAGACAGTTTTTAGAATGGACTTCCAAAACAAGACCCGAATTTGAACAGAGACTACAAGCAGAGATTTTTTATAGAAAATTTTACCCCAAACTAGATGGACAAGGGAAATATGCACCCTAGACCAGAAAATTAATTTTACAAAATTTATGATTTGGAACCCATCAAAAGTGTTTAAGGGTCTCAGGTTACAGAGGTTTAAGTTTGGAAGTAAACAAAGTTTTGGAAATGCATAAAACCTAATTTTTCTATGAGTCATATACATGCATGCAATTGAATATGTTCAAATGGTGATTTTCATAAATTAAAATATTATAATTGATTGATTTTTCCAAACAATAGAGAACAACCATGCTTTTTGATCTTTTGAAATGAAAATTTATTATGCAATTTTTTCACTTTTTCAATATTTTTCACTAAAATATGAAGGTATATTGCAATTAAATTTTTCAAGGAAAATAACTTAGAATTAAACCCTAAATGAAGAAAAATCATATTTAAAATTATACAATTTACTTCAAATGATTTATAATTTTTCCTTTTGATGTACAATGGACAACAAATGAAAATGAATAGTTTTGAAAATAAAATAAATGCATAATATCAACAAGACCTTCAAATAACTTAGATTTTGAATTAATTTTTAGATTTTATGAAAACGAAAATCATGAAATTACAAGTGTAGGATACGTACATTTCACCAAAAAATTTGAGTAGGAAAAGTGATCCTAGATGCAATTAGGATAACTATGATTATCTCCTTTTCACTTGACTCAACATTTAAACATAAACCAACTAGGGTTTTTATGATTGACTTGTTGCCACAAGGGAGAGCCAAACTCATAGGGTTTATGTTGATTTGAGTTATGAGGATGATAAATTTTATGTGTGTTTTAACAAGCCAATTTGACATATAACCCTAGATCTAAAAATGTAATTTATCACATAAACAAAAACAAAGTTACGAAACAATTTTAGATCTGAAACTGAGATATAGAGAGAAATATGCACGATGAATTTGAGCCTGAATTGGCTGGTCTAGGGTGTGATGTTCCCTAGACTGAACTTTTGCTTTTCTAGATCTACAAATTCTGAGATGTGGATTAAGGTTTACACTTTTTCTTCTATAGTTGTATCATGTTGAAACTCCTAGATCTGACTTGCACACATGAAAAGAGGGGGAAAGGTTGTACTAGATATAAGAGCTTGCCTAATTCAAACCCCATTTTGGTATTTCTACCTCCACGTACAACAATTGATGATGATCAAGAGGGCATGCCCAAGATCGGGGTAGAGGCCAAAACAACAATAATTGAATGAAATGATAAATTATAAATGCTAATATTACCTTGATGTGAAAACCTTGATGAAGTAATGTCACATAAGTTGCCACAAAAGTGATTGATGGATTCCTTGATTACTTGATATACCTACAAAAGGTTAGCTCTGGAAAGATAATAGATTGATGTAACTAGCATGTAGAGGATAACTCAATAAATCCTCATGATTGTATCATAATAGCTCCTTGCACATAATTTCCTTCATTCCTCTTGATGTCTTGAAAACTTGAACATGATCGATACATTAATATTCTAAATAATTATACTTAGGTGTAGATAATCACAAGTCTAACTTGTAAGTCGCAAACCAAAACTAAGTTAAGTTAGATACTATAGGAAGCCTCATATTCATAAGAATTCCCCAAAGTCAATCTTTTTAAAGCCAAATTTAGAGTCAACTTATATAATTTTTATAATGGGATAGCATCCATTAAAAAAATATCTATAATATTTATAGTTTCTAAGATGTGTAACTAAGAATTTAAAGAAATTAGAATTCATGATAAATATTTCATCCATTAGGATTCATAGGGATATTTTATGAGATCTAGATGTGAGAACCTAAGCATGTTAGGGTTCTTAGAAAACTAATTTCCATAAGAAATTATAATGTAAATCCTAGGGTGAATGCATGAATCTTCTAATCTAGCCTTAAGGATATATGTGATTTTTGATTTTTGAAGAAATCTTGAATTATTTATTTTTCAAATTTAACCCTGAGCCAACATGTGTCCTCTTTGCAGTAACTTAGAATAGAGGTCCTTAAGTCTAGGATTGACGAGCTTGAATATGTCATGATATAATACCTAATTCTTGCATTTGTTGGGATATCAAACCTAATGTTATGAAAATTATAAACTCAAAAAAAAAAAGGATTTATAAAATCCTTAGGTTTGTTGGATCACCTGGATGTGAACATAATTCTAATGTAGAACTAAGTGGTTGGGTTAATTTAGTTTAATGAATCATAGCATCTATAGGATTCCTTGGAATTGTTGTGCCCATCACAAAATTTTTGAGATTGGGGGACCTTGTCTTTCATTCTTTGTTTCTATCTTTCATTCTTCTTTCATATCTTTGGTTTGGGAAGGATAAATTTGAGTTGCATCACTACTAAATTGTTCAACCATGAGCCAAATTCTTCCTTTGGTTGTATAGTCAATTATTATTATTTTTTATTTAGGGTTCAAGAAGGATTAGATGTTGGAATATTCTAGTCCAATTTCCTTGGTGTTTGTGTACTTGTTAGCAAGTGTTGAGTTTGGATTTGACTAAGTCCAAGAGTCAAGAGATATATTTTTCATTAGGGCCTAGACTCCAAAGGTCCCTTTAAGCCCAACTTTGATTATCCATCTATGTGGCTTATGCCAATGTATAAATAGGGCCTTGTTCCCCCTTAAGTTTTAAATGCGATATTTTAAGCTTTGAGTCCACTTCATCATGCTTTACCCTTTACCTTGTTGCATTAATGTTAATGGCATTTACATCATTTTGTTTAACCAAGTCACAAGGTTGTTAAAGATTCCTAGTCATGTGTAACTATCTTGGTTCATCAACATGATTATTGACTCAAGAATCACAAATAATTGGCCAAGTTGCATTTTCATTATTTATATTGAAATCTCAAATCTCCTATCCTGAATCTTTTTGTTCAAAGCTATAATCATATAGAGTGTGGTTAGAAATGTCAAACTCCAAGCCATACACATTTCATCCTATGAACTTTGTCTTGCATCCTATGAACTTTGTCTTGCAAGACAAAATATCTTTGAATTCCTTATCTCTAAAATGTTATCATTCTAAATCCAAAAATTCAGAGTCGTGAATAAATGTTATATGAATGTAAAAATTCAATAACTATCTGAAGTTCAACCTCTTAAAAAGATTAAATGAACCCCAAACTTTAAAACTTTAGAAATCTGAACTTCAAGTTGGCACTGCAAACTTGTGAATTTCCCCTCATTTACCAAATTCTGAAGCCTCTCAAGTTGGACTTTCAAATTTAAAGTTTTGATGCGAAAAATTCTCAATCCCAAGGATGCTAGCAAATTTTGTTTTATCAATGATCTTGAGACCATGTGCCATGAACTTCTGAACCTGAACTTCATATAAAACAATTTATCGATGTAATGAAGTTTGGCTATAAAGGCACAATGCTATACATATACTCTGGACTTGAGCTTGGATTTGACGGTGCTTTAATCAGCCTTTTATGTCCGAACTATACATTAATTATGTTGGGAGTTGGGCATTAATTCAAAATTAAATTCTGTTAAAGGGTCTGTCAATCTCAGATCATGAATACTCCTTTAAAATGTTAAATAAATTATTTTTATCATAATACTAACACTTGTTTTTAAAGTAGGTTCAACAATTAATGTATATTAATATGTTAGAAAGTAAGTGTTTGTGCATGTAAATTCTAGTTGCATATGGTTGGAATTTGACGGTCACCCTTACCTGTCATATGAAAAATTTATGACGGTTTAGTCATTTAAATGCCTGTCAAAAAATTGTTTAATGATGGTTTGGTCATTTAAATGCCTATCAAAAAATTGTTTAATTTATGAATTTTTATATAAAATCTTTTATAAATGCAATATCTTGAAAAAATAGAAAAAAATGATCATTATTAGTAATAAATATAAAAATCTACAGTTATAATTAACAATTAACAAAAGTTTCTAAATTGATATTAAAAACAAATCTTGTTAAATATATTATAAAAGTTAAAAATAATTATATGCTATTTTGAAAAGATTCTAAATTAATATATATTTTTATAATAATATTATAAATCACATATATTAATATAAAAAAAAGATAACTATTATAAAAATGTCAAAAGTTTATAAATTCATATTATAAAATATTTAAAAAAGTTATATTCTATTCTAAATTAATTTATCTTTTTATAATAAAAATTATAAAATGATATATATTTAAATTAAAATACTATATTATATTTTGTTTATAATATTTTTTTATGGTTTAATAAAAATATAGCAAGTCAAACTATACGGTCTAATAAATGTTATAGCTGTAACATATAGTCTAAAATTGAAAAAACGGTCAAATAGACCATCAAATTCCAGGCTGGCCGTTGGATTAAGCAATTAATAATAAATGTTAAATAATGGAATGAAATAAATTTAGAAAAATCTAGATTTTTTTCCTTAAAATTAAGTATTATCTAATTATGAAATATTTGCATACAGATTTAAGACATAAAGCAATGCAAATGAAAAAAGAAAGTTGCATCAAATTGACAAAAACACACTCCAAATAGAAATAAAATGTTCTCATCCAGTTGTCAAATCAATATTTATCTGGGTTTTATGTGATAAGTGAGATTTGGAAGAGTTTTACCTGATATTTTGGAGGCTTTTACTATTAAACGCAGCTGAAACTTGTTTTCACACAACTCAACCATAATTTGCAGGCGCAAGACTTATTTCAGAGTCAAATCTCACACTATATGTAACCTATAGACTTTTAGAGTCCGAACCCTAAGCACTCACCAAATCAGATTTAAGATTGAATTTCAAACCATGTAAAATGTAAATTGAAATTTATGTAATTACAAACATAACAAATGGAGAGAAAATACCAAACTAAATGGCATCCAACTTCAATATTTAATACATAGAATTCCAAGATTTAAACAATGAAAAACTAGTAATGCAAAAACAATGAATTTTTTTCATTGCAAATTTTCTTTTTCCTTTTACAATAAATTTCAATAAAAATTACATTCGTTCTTGGCCCACCCTCTCCATCTCAAAGAATTTTAGAAGGGTTAAAATAATTTCATGCATTGCAGTGGTTCTTTATGGCTTCTCTCACATCTTCATAATTTGCTGCTTTCTCACAAAAATCTATGACTTCCAAAAGCTGCATGTCTGATAAATCACCAGTAAAAGACTTCACTGGAAATGCATTCTCTGGTTGAAGTTTATAGCTCGCAGGATTATCATCAAATATAATAACATTCTTCAGATCTTTCCCCAGCTTAGAAAGATCTTTCACATATGCCATTTCCATTATAGTGCACGAATCCCTGTACATACGAACGTCTATGACATTATTAACATCCAGTTGATCTAGAATAGCATCTGCATACTGTTTGCAGGATGCAGTGAAAACTATGATTTCATAATTTTTTGCCAATTCCTGCAATAGTCTGTCCACATTAGGCCTTTTCCGTACATACCAGCTTTGAAAACATCCCTCCTTGACAATGAAGTCATATTGGTTTGAGAGTTTGAAATAATGGCTGCTTGCATAAACAAGTGTGCAATCCAAATCTAATACAGCTATTTTCTTCTTCATGATATTATCTTGTGATATTCAACAAAACGAAAGCAGAAAATCTACAAGTCTCTTACAGAGAAAGGAAAGCATTAAGAGTATCGTAAATATTTTCTCCTACATTAAGCTGATCTATAACTAGCATATATATTAAATATTAGTATGCGGAGAGTTATCATTCTTCTAGTTTTTTTTTATTGATTTATTTTGTGATTAAATCTTTGATTTTTCTTTGCCATTCAAAATATTATTTATTTATTTATTTGTTTTTTTTTTTTTTCATCAAATCTCTTTGATTTGATTTTTTTGTTTCATCATAGTTGCACATGACTACTTCCACCTGCCTGTCATTTTAAATGCAGCTTCAAAAACTTTACACAAATTGTTGGATACCAATGTAGATGCCTCTCGGTGTAACTAGTATATCTAGCTTTATACAAAATCTATATAAATAACATCGAAAGATATATTCTTACAAATGTTAAGTTGTAGTAATCATCAAATTATTGACATTAATTATATAATAATAGTTAAGATTAATCATATAATAATATGAACGTAGTAATGAATTTGATTTTGGGAAAGATAGGCTAACGTAGTAATGAATTCGATTTTGGGAAAGATAGACTTGTAGCATTCGCAACACAACATGAAAGATAAAATGATTAGGGTTAGGATTACAATCACAATCAAAATTAGCATTATGATTAGAGTTTTTTGCCCGTATTTGTACAGAAAACAACCTGCATGAAATTAACATCACACGAGATAACTACTAACTTTAAAATAGTTATTGCAATTGTAACTATTAATGATAACTATAAGAAGACAACATAAACATAATTGTGGCATAAAGATATGAGAAGACAATGTAAACACAGCCACCAAATATTGTAACCTGTTAATCAAGAACCCAAAACATAAAGTAAAATCTCATCTATAATGAATAAATCTGCATTGTGGAAAGATAAATTTATATTTATCTACAACTTCCTTTCAAACTGCCAGATGGTTATGGACATGGAACAGTTTAGGGAGAATTTGTGGAAGGTCATGAGTGAAGTGAATGCTTCCCCCTTGGGTATTTCAAAATTCTTGAACAGATCTTCTGTGGAAATATCTACTACGGCTCTCAATATCAATGCAAATCATCTATCAAACACAAGCATTGTCAATAAAATTGGGTCCCTTCAATCCACATTTCTTATTGATGGATGGTGTATGTCTATCTTGCAAAATCTAATTTCAACAGACATGAGCAAAATCTAATTTCAACAGACATGAGCAGGTCTAGAATCCATGGGTGAAGAGGACTACTTGATTAAATCTATGCATTCATCAATGGCGTCCGCATAGAAGGAATTGAAGGAGGCAAAGGAAGGCATGTAAATAGAAGCGTGGCTAATTATATGCTTTTGATTTTAACGTTCATATGGCTAATTATAACTACAAGCTTATGGAAGCTCAAACGCCTTACCATCTATTATAGCTAAGAAGAAAGAATGAAGACCAAACGCATGCCACTCACATTTATATGCTTTTGAATGTAACATTCATATGACTAATTATAGCTGCAAGCTTATGGAAGCTTAAACGCTTTACCCTCTACAACAAAGAAGAAAGAACGAAGACCAAACACATGCCACTCACCTAAACATCAATTTAAATCAGATGGATAAAAATGTACATAGCAAAAATTTCGCTTTAGTGGAAATGCCTTTAGGCATTAATTATATCTCTCTAAAATTAGAAAAATCATAATGCTATTAAACTTAGATCTAAATTGTAAAGTTTTATAGTTTTGTTGAATCTTTTCCAAAGATTTGTTAATTGTTTTTTAATATTTATTAATTTCTAAAGAAGCCATTCATCTAATTATTTCAATCTTTGAATTTGTTTCTAATATAATTTTAAATTTTTAGCTTGAAATATTGATTTGACAATTGGATGAGAACATTATATTTCCATTTACAGTATTTTTGTTTTTTTGTCAATTTGATGGCAACTTTCATTTTTCATTTGCATTGCTTTATTTTTATATCTATATGAAAATATTTCATAATTTAATTTCTTCTAAGGAAAAATTTAAATTTGTGTAAGTTTATTTCATTCCATTATTTATAATTTATTATTAATTGTCTAATCCATTGGAACTAGAATTTGCATGCACAAACACATACTCTTTACCATATTAACATGCATATAGTTTTCTATAGGCCTAATCCTTGAACCTCCTTTAATTGCAAGTGCTAGTAATTATTTTTTATAATTTCAATTAAATTACATTTGATGTCAAGTGGTCAAAAAAAAAATTTACACGAAAAATATAGACAATATTTATAAAAAAATTATATAATTAGAAAAATAAAATTATGATATTAATAAATAAAATAAAAAATTACAAGTGTGTGAATAGTAACTAACAAAATTTATTTATTTTTTTAAATGTGTTTTAAATAAATATTACAAATTTCTTAAATATGAACTATTTTATTTATTTAAAGAGTTATTTTACTTTAAACTTATTTATTTAATTCCATAACATTATTTACTATTTAATGACTTTGGTTTTTTTTAGTTAACTAGTTATTAATAATTTAGTTAACTTTTATTTTTTTAATGTGTGTAATTATTTTTTATTAAAGAAAATCTTACAAAAATTAATTAACTATTTTATAGAGATTCGCACTATTAAAATAATAAAATAATAAATTTATTATTCTTTGATTATTAGTAAAGTTTTTTCATCATGTATATTTTTTATATTAATATGTATAGGTTCTCCAAAAAAAATATAACCTATAATATATATATAGATATAACCTTTTATTATATATA
This sequence comes from Sequoia sempervirens, assembly GCA_007258455.2. Taxonomy (NCBI): domain Eukaryota; kingdom Viridiplantae; phylum Streptophyta; class Pinopsida; order Cupressales; family Cupressaceae; genus Sequoia; species Sequoia sempervirens. Next base: position 193,225,864 of record VDFB02000003.1, on the reverse strand, counting down.
ATATATATAACCTATTTCAGGACATCAAATCTTGTAATCATCTTCAAGGGAGCATTAAAGATTTGTGTTTTCAGTTTGTCTTGTCTATATGGCAACCCGTTAAAATCATGCACACACATGTTGGCTACCTTATTGCTCAATGCACTCCATGACTTCTTTAGGGAGCCAAGTTGTTTTTTAGTGGAATTAGTGAAATAGACCTGGCTATAGTTGTTATTCTACAAGAGCCATTGTTTCACTACAAGAAGCGGTCTAATGCCATTCCTTGATCTAAGTCGGATTTGTGTTTGCAGTGGATTTGGTGGCAGCGTCAGTGGTTCAGAATGGGGATGAGGTCCCCCGATTGTGGCCTCACTGGTTCATTGCTCTAGTCAAAAGCATTTTGGGTGTTGCCCCTTAGCAATGATTTACCAAGCAAAACAAATATATATAACCTATTTTAATGTAGGTAATATTAATTTTTATATGTATAAGGTTTTTTTAATGTTTTATCGGTAAATGCTATCAAAGGGGATAGTGCCCATATACATAAGTAGCAAAAGGCCTTATATGCCAGTAATTAACTATTAAGACACCTAAAGTAGCAGCCCCCTTATAACGACAAAGATTGGTAGAGAATGCCCAAATTCCAACCCAGGTCAACCAACCTATCCATGTTGTTTACTCCAAGCCAAGACTGCCCTCTGCCCATGAATCTGATGAAGGCATTCATATATGAGTTTATCACCCCCGTCCAGAAGACCTCCCATGCATTAGCCACGAAGTTCTCCCTGGACTCTTTCTGCCTCCTCCACACCTCAACATCAACCACCTCATCCTCCACCTCTATATCTGAATCAAAGATTTCAAAATACATATGGAGCTATCTTATCAAGCCCGACGTAGTCATTTCTAAGATTGCATTTGTCATTGCAGCCACATAGATCTCAGCCACAAACCCCCCAGGTTTTCAACCATCCTTTCTCTCGATCCCAGAATGTCCACCAGGGGCCTGATCACCACTTCGAGGGTCTTTCCATCACACTTATGGTGCTCATCTTGATATACCCCCTTCACTACCCCCAAAATTGCATCTAAAATTTCAAGCCAGCGAATGCGAAAGAGGCGATGGAATTGCCCCACTCGACTTTCATTTTTGCAAACGCAACTAATGCCGAAGCAATGAACCATCCTTAGCCTCTAGCCCTTTACACTCAACCCCACTAATAAAGTCAAATGTGAATTCTCATAACTGGTGCAACCATAAATAGCAATGCAAGCTAGAACAAAGATGACACTCCTCGACAACATCTGACACGATATCAGGAACTGAGTTCTAAACATATCTTTTTTTGTAGATTCACCAACAATTCCTGCATCCTTTAACAAGAGATCTGTGTACGCCAATTCATGAGTCTAGATTCTCCTCAGGAAGACCACCACCCGACTTTGCCATATCTTCATCTAGAACAGCCTAGAGTCCCAACCAACGGTCAACAGAGGCATCCACCAATACTTCAGTGTCTTGGTATGCACCCCAGTTTGCCAACATGTATGTTGCTTTGTTTACTTCTCTATACACATGTGTAAGAGAGAAGTCAGCAAGTCTATCCAAAAGTGAATTAATCACCTCAACCTAGTTTCTGATTCGCCAGTTGGGAGAATTTCCAGAGGAGACAGCTCGAATATAGATTTGTGAATCCTCCTCGATTTCCACAACATCTATACCTTTCTGAATACAAAGCTAAAGGCCAAGGACTAACACTTCAAGCTCTGCAATGTTATTCAATTGGACCCCCAGATATTTAGATGTTGCCCAAACACAATTTCCATTTTCATCTCTTATAATACAACCCACTCCAGCTCGGCCCGGATTACCTTTAGCTGCAACGTCAAAGTTGAGTTTCCACTTTAACCTTACTGGTGATAGCCAATGGACCTTCTTCCTGTCCACTTTTGATATTTTGGTTTCCTTAGCCCTCAAAATCTTAAGATTAGACCACAGCTTCTACATCTCCTCATCCCACTTTGTGAATTTTTCTTTTGAACCAATGTTTGTTCTATTGTTTACAGTTTCTATAATGACTTCCTAAATTTTTGCTATGAGTTGTACCTCATTTAAAGCCACCTCCTTGAAAATATGTCTATTCCTTTCTTTCCACATGTGCTAGACCACCAAGGAAGGTGTTGCAATCCAGATGCTAGACCAGTAGCCATTCCTATTCATTAACGTCCAGCTGTTCAAGAAATCCCACAACTTGGGCTGACGAGGACACTGCATATACAATGCCCTGAATAGCTAGTCCCAGCAAAAGGTGGTGAAGGGATAAGTCAGAAACAAGTGATCCACATCTTCTTCAGCTTGTTCATAAAAAACACACCTGGATGGCCCGACCACACCTATCCTTTTCAGTCTTTCTTAGGTGAGGCATCGTTTATGTAAGGAAACCCAAAGGAAGGCACAATCTTTGGGCAGCACTTCATGCTTCCAACATAGTGAAGCCATCAAGGACTTCTCTGCCCCTGTGCAATCTAGAGTTGATATCATAGTTTGGCCAAGTACTCACCTGACATCACCCCACACCAGATAATTGAGTCCTCCCGGTTACATATATTAATTATTCTTTTGCTCAATTCTTGGGCCACCTCTTCATTTAGCTCTTGGTCTAGAGGCCAGGCATCCATTCCTTTCCACTTCATTATGCCTCCAATTGTTTCAACACCAATGCAGACATAGTCTGCCACCTTTGAACCACATTCTTCCTCAAGCCTATCCACAAACTATTCTAGACCAAACATTTCTGCTAGACTCTTATTCCCATCCCAGGAGTCTGTCCAGAACAAGGTCATCCTCTCATTTCCAATTCACTAGGTGAGATGGTTCGTGATTAGTACTCTGCAATTCACAATGAATTTCCATATTGCAGAGCCACCACTTAAATTCTCTATTGTCAAGATTCTCGAAGACTCCACATTGTCCAGGTATTTGTTTTGAAGAATGTGACACCAGAGTTTCTCAGATTGCCTGTACATTTTCCAAATTAGTTTGGCTCCTAGGGAATTGTTCTAAAATCTAACTTTTCACAAACCCACACCACCATTAGCTTTGGCTCTACATGTCGTTATCAGCTAAGTAGTGGAATTCTCTTCTCACACTTAGAGCCCTCCTAGAGGAATTTCCTCAAAACCTTTTCTACTTCATTTTCTACCTTAACAGGAGCTTCACTACAAGTCATTGTGTATATTGGAATTGCATACGGTACCGATTTGACCTTTATAATGCGTCCTGCTAGTGTGAGCCAGTTGTTTTTCCATTCCATCGCTTTATTCCTACACTTATTAATCACTTCTTCCTATTGTTTTGTTCAGCAGGCTCCTTCGAATATTGAGATAACCAGAATCTTTTTCGGAAGCTTCAGAACCTTGAATCCCAAGATGGCTGAGATGGCTCCTTTCAACAACCTTCTTGTATTGAAGAAGTATATGCATGATTTGTCCTTGTTCATCTGTTGACCCGAATGTAATTCATACTTCGCCAGAACTTCTTGAATGTAGCGAGCCTCCCTAATGCTCGCTTCACCCAACAAAGAGGTGTCATCCGCAAACTGTGAGTGTGTTAATGGTTCAACATTCGGTGCCACTTGCACACCCCTCCACTCCAACCGTTGGAAACGCATTTTGATCACTCCACTCAATGACTCCGCCATTAATATGAATAGGAATGGCGATATTGGATCACCCTACCTTAACCCATTAGTTGCTCAAAAAAGCCATGCAGTGAGCCATTTACTGATATCGAGAATCTGACTGTGGAGATGCAAAAGGAGATCAACTCCCTCCAATGAGAATCAAAACCCAATTTCTCCATTACCTTCAAAAGAAAACCCCAACAAAATTTCATAGGCTTTGCGAACATCAAGCTTAATTATCATCCCTGCCTCTTTACTTGTTGAAAGTGTGTGGACGACCTCGCTAATAAGCAGGATACAATATGAGATTTCCCTTCCTGGGATGAAACTGTTTTGTTCAAGTGATACTATTCTCCCCGAGATTGGTTTCAGTCTATTTGCCACTACCTTAGCAATTATTTTATATGTTGTGTTACAAAGTGAAATGGATCTGAAGTCATTAAAAGTTCGACATTCAGATTTCTTTGGAATCAGGGCAATTACTGAGTTATTTAAATCCCTTACAAACCTTTTCATTTTTCAGAAGTCTTCCACAAGTTGCGATAGCTCATCCCCAACAAAACTCCAGCAAGATTGGAAGAACCTCGTCGTGAATCTATTAGGCCCCAGTGCCTTGTCCTGATGAAGTTGGAAGAGTTCATTTTTAACTTCATCTTTTGAGATGGCTCCACACAACATTTTATTATCTGCTTCAATGACCCGATTGCCCAATGCCTCCAGGAAATAATCACTAACCGTCTTCGATGTCTAGTTGCCAAGTAAAAGCTTAAAAAATTATGCAATCGCCTTTCCAACATTCGACGAACCTCAGACCGAAGAGTCCTCCCTAATTTTAATTTCTTCTATTTTGTTCATAGCCCTTCTTGCCAAAACTGATGCATGAAAGAACTTGGAATTCGAGTCCCCGTCTTAGAGCCAAACCTCCTGTGATTTGTCCCGCCAGTAGATTTCTTCTCTCTTAAGAAGCTCTGTCAACTTCACATGTAATTCTTTCTCTTTCTGGAAATCCTCATTCTGCGTCCCATCCCTTATAACTTTTTCATTTAAATCCTCCAATTCACTCTCTGTGGTTTCCTTTTCAACGAAGATATTTTGGAATTTCTCCCTATTCCAATCCTTCAGTTTTTGTTTAAGTATTTGGAGTTTTTTAGTTATTTTGAAACTAATCGAGCCTCCCACCTTAGCTTCAGTCCACCATCTCTCCAATAAACCTAAAAGGCTGTCATCCCTCCACCACATATTCTGGAACTTGAATGTAGTCTTCACCTGTTCTGACCAATCATTGATTGAGAGCTTGACAGGAAAACGATTAGAGATTGACACTAGCAAGATACTTGTACGAATGTGAATGTTCAAATTACTCCAGGCTGGGGATAGAAGGAATCTATCCAGTCTCTCTGTGATGGTAGTAAAATCCTTACGCCTATTTGTCCACGTAAACAATCCATTCTCTGTGGAATAGTTGACTAGACCAGCCGTCTCCACAAACCATCTAAAATCTAGTGTTGCTTGAGAAATTCTTCTAATCCCACCGCTCTTCTCTGTTAATTCCAAGAAAGCATTAAAGTCACCCCCAATGATCATCCTCTCCCTCAGAAATTGACAACCAAAATCCAACAAAGCTTTCCCCTGTTTTTATTGGTCCATAGACATTGATTAATGTAAATTGGTAGTTTAACCCAAGATCATAAACTCTGATAGCAATCCAATTTGGAGATGAATGCATCACTTCTACAGAAACCATAGCCTCCTTCCATAACAAGCCCAAGCCCCTTGAGGAATCCTAAAAAAAACCTTTCCATTGATTACATATACCCATAAACTTCAACACTTCAACACCCAACAGGTTAGTTTCTTGTAACAGTATGATACTACTTGTGCTTTTTTTGTAATTGGCGCCTAACCAAGCATCGCTTGCCAGGGGCTTTGAGGCCCTTGATATTCTAGGTGTTGATCTCCATTGCTTCCCAAGGGAGGAGCTCCCTCCCATGGTACTTAGAAATTTGGTGATACTAGGATACTTTTTGGAAGCTGCCTCCTCTTCCCGTAGTTGCTTAAAAGATTTCCTCCCTCTTGTGTTACCTGATATGCCAATTTTTCCCATACCCAAGTGCTTCGCAGCTATTTTTGATATGCACCGATCCTCAATGGTATCAAGCATGTCTGTCAAATCGACATTCGAGTCCAAATCATCACTAGCCAAGGATGCAGTATCCATCTCATCAGTTGCAATTTTCTCATTGTTTTTTCGTTGGGAATGCGAAACCACCTTTGAGACCTCCGATGGCATTTGGGAGTTGTGTGGATTTTGGTCATAGCCTCTGCATCAACTGTTCTTTTCGTCAACTGGCTCACTTCAATAGCCGTATTAGAGGGAAGGGAGGGCGAAGAGGGATTGACTTGGCAATTCTTCTTCATCCATACAGCCATTTTTCCTTTCTTGCAATCCACCCCACTATGATCCCAATTATTGAATCTGGGACAAAAATAATTATCTTCTTCTATTTCGATCTCTTGAATCCAATAGATCCCGTCAACCATAAGGCATATCTTATGGGGAATAGTATATACAGCCACAATTTTTAGTCTATTATATTTGTATAAGTCCCCATCCAAAATGTCCAAGTCGATTTCCATCAGAGATCCCAATGATCAGCCTATTTTTTCCAAACAATCCACTGACTAGTATTCCATTGGGAGATTATAAAGTTTGATCCAGACAGGCAAGTCGTAAGGTATCATCTTCACTGGATCAAAATTTTGATTTCATTGCTACATGTAGAGGGAAATTCCATTCATAAACCACATTTCACCCATAGTCACCCCATTCCTTTCTTCCTCATTTGCAAAAACTACCAAAAAAAAACCTTTTCGGCGGGAACCTTATAAGTACCTTTGTTTTCCAATTTTCCTGAATCTAGTTTTTTATTGATGCGCAGTCGAACCTACCTCTGATGAATTAGAAAATGAAGGAAAAGTCCTTTAATATTTCCTTATCTTCTTTAATTTCCTTCGTAACATCGATTTCCATCGCTCCTCCATCAATCTCCTAGTTAGGGCATCTTCCTCCTATAGTTGGTGATCCATTCTTTTGCTTTTGTTTGTGACCTTTCTTCCTCGACTTTCGCCTCATGCCAAGTTCACTGTAGGCCAGCCTCCTCTTTCCACTTTTGCCCCATTCACTCTACCGTGCCCAGGGTTTATATTCCCACTTAGGTATTTCTGGTGTGTCATGTCTCCTTATAACCGTTATGTTCTCCTCCCTGTGCTCGAGTGATTCTAGTGAATCATGTCTCTTTCGAGCCCGACCATCACCAGACCCTGCATTGTGTTCGTTTTCCCAGTAGAATGGGTGGCACCTATCGACCAATTTTCCCTCTGAAAAAACCAGTTGAGGCTAGTAATTCTGCTTTTTCCCAGCTAAGATCCCCACCGAAACTTCATCTCCCCAGTGCGTCTTCACTCCTTCCACCTTCTGCGTGCTCTCGCTTGACTCTTGGGCATTTCCAATCTTCTCTACCATGCCTCCTTTTACTACGTCTCAATGCAGCAAATCTACTCAGGGTTGCAAACCCACACCAACCTACGAACCTGTGCCATTTTTTCTTATTATATGTGTATAAGGTTTATTAATGTAGAATTTATATATATTATTTCTATTTATATATTATATATTTATATTAATACATATTATAGGTTATATATTATAACCTTTTGAATTTTAACCATCTATTTTTTTATTTTAATTGAATCATTTATTTATTTTTCTAATTTATATTTTATATATAATCTCATCTTTTTCTTGGTTAAATTATTATTATTTTAAGTTGTATATTTTCTTTTATATCTTCCTTCATTTCTTTTAATAATTTTAGTAATTGTTCCTCAATCATTTTGTTATATAACTTATTAATATATATTATAGGTTACATATTATAACCTTTTGTACTTTAAACATCTATTTTTTATTTTAATTAAATCATTTATATATTTTTTCAATTTGTATTTTATATATAATCTCATCTTTTTTCTTTGGTTAAATTATTATTGTTTTAAGTTGTATATTTTCTTCTATACCTTCCTTCATTTCTTTTAATAATTTTAGTAATTGTTTATTAATCATTTTGTTATATAATTCATCTTTATAATTCTCTTAGAGTTATATATTCATTGTTTAAAACATTTAACCTTTATCCTGTTTTATCCATTTATTTGTGTTATATCATATTATTATATTATTCATTCTTTTGTTATGTTTTCATCATTTTTTTTTACCTATTTTCACTTTTACTTTGTTTTCCAATCTCCTCCCTCCTACCCTCTCCCACTACTTAACTCTTCTTAAGGTCATTTTTACAATCATATTCTTCAAATTATCCTCTCCCTATGATGAATCATTGAGTGTGGTTTGAAACATCGATTCAAAATAGTATACACACTTTAATCTAAAAGTGTTTACTCTAGTTCAATCTCCAACTATACTGAAGTAGGACATCAATGACAACACCAGCTTGTGTTGACATCAATACCAATAGTATTCCAACAGTCTCTTTGTACAAGAAATTGACATCAATGACAACACCCAAGCAACTCACAAGCAACTCAAGCTTCCAACATCTCCAAACTTCCAACATACACAACCCCCCCATGGCACTTCATATCATAGTGTGAGTACAAAAGGGTGTGACATGATGTGCAAAATTTCAAAAGATACTAGAATGGCACTTTATCTTAATGCATCTATAAAAGAAAATGTGCTTACAAAACATGTCTACAATATGCAAAAGGAAAAAATACTAGAAATACATGTAGAACAATATGAAACAATTCATCCTATGCAAACAAAAAGTTTTCAGGAGCTGAAAAGTCTAGGTAATTCACTAGAGTGTGAAAACACCAAAAGCTAAATAAAATGTACTTGAAGAAAAATATGGAAAAACTACATGAATAGTTGTAAAGAGCTCTAAAATACCATCCCAATTCCACTCAAATCATGAAAAACAAAGAAATTAATCAAAAGCTATAAGCTCAAGAGTGAAAACAACACATCTAAATTTGACAAGTTGTAAAATGCACTAGTAGCAAAATCCAAGAAAAGAACCAACACCATTGGATAGTGATTGAAACCATCTTTCCAATGATATCTTTTTTTCCAAAATTTGACTTTTGGATTAAAGTTATGACGATTTTCCTGAGCTTTCCAAAATTGCCAAAAAAAAATAGAAATTTTTTTAAGCCCCTTGACCCGGTCATTGGTTGCCCATGTGACCAAGGACAGATTGCAAAAAAGGAGCTGAGCTTATGTTAATAATATTTTATTTTAAAAAATTATTAAAAAAATTAATGTTTTTAAAAAAAAACAAAAATGGGGGAGGGGGGGAGAGAGGGTGGAGGACAGGAGGGTGAGGTTTAATCCCGCCCACCACTCCCTTTATAAAGGGAGCACAAACTTAATGGGCCATCACCCTATCCATAAAGGTACTACCCCCCATTAATAAGAGTGGGACCTGAGGGTACCATGCCCTGTGCAGGTACCTTCAAGATCCAAATTTAATCTTTTTGAACTTTTAATTAAAAAAAAAGAATAATATTTTTTTAAATAAACAAAAAAAAATTCTACAAAATTGTACTTGCATTGGGGGGGTTACAGTACGACCCTTCCAACAAAAAAAAATGCCTCAGAAACAAACTTTTTGGAATATTGGAAAAATTTATATCAAAATTCATCAAATTGGCCTCCTGAACGCAATGGTGAGATCCTTTTCAATTTGGCTCAAAATGCTTCAAAATTGTAGCTACCCTCAAATTTATAAAAAAAATAAAAAATTGCTTCAAACCCTTGTATCTATCTAACCTATAGAGTCCAAATCAGGCCAAACAAAAGGAAAAATTAACTATTTTGAAAGCTTTGAATCTAATAGAAGACTCTAAATTGATCTTGGATGTAGCAAAAATTCAAAGCTAACCTCAAAAAATTGTAAAAATTATAATGAAGATTCCAAATCTGAAGCTTGTAACCCTTGTTGAAGAAAAGGCTTAGAAATCAAGAAGGGGTTCACTAAATCTATGCTCTAATACCATGTTAGAGTTGTAAAAAACCATGAGCCATGAGATCAAACAACGAACAAAGACACCTTCCATGCAAGAGAGATGCAAACAATAATATACAATATTCTCAACAAGAAAACACTAGAATCTCAAATGAGAATCTCTAGAGAAAATACAATGAGGGTTGAGTGCTTATAGGAGCAAAAGCCTAAATGAGAAAGGGATTAAATCATGAAAAGTGTCAACATCTCATGCAATGAGACATAATGACCTAATAATAACTCAACTAATAAAAGAATAAAAGCACTCCTAATTTTAGGTTAAGTGCGTGAGAATAAATTAACCTAATAATTATTAGGTATCCAAATATGTAAGTGATAAAGTGGAAATACTTGAATTAAAAAGAAAAAATTGTGAAGTGAAATGGTTTTTCCCAAGAAGCATGAGATAGCTTTACAATTTCCACTCAGTATTAATGCATATACTTCCTCCTCCTTATTCTATGCAAAGAGTTTAGAAGGTGAAATATCCAAGTTAAATTTATATGTTTATGAAAGAGGAAATCCTTTGACCCTAAAAGAAATATGGAGAAATATGTATGTTCTTCCTGTGAATAAAAATATAACAGAATAATTTTGGTCTAACTATGATGATGAGAATGAAATCCAAAAGGTCTTATCAAGATTAATTATTTTTTAAGTCAGCATTCGTGATAGCCAAAGTGCGCAAAGTAATAATAGATGATGGAATATTGGATAAGACAAAAAAAAGAGGAAACTTTAACTTGTTTATTCCAATTGTTAATTCATCTAAAGAAAAAGAAAAATAATTAGAAGTCACCAGTATGAGAGTTCTTGATAACAATTTATTGTGACTCAATAAGAGGGTGAAGAACCTTGATTCAATTGCCAAGAATATACCTAAGGTATTCCAAACTTCTAAACTCCTCCAAAAGAGGAAAAGAAGATTTATAAGAAGAGAAAAACACCAAAGAAAAAACAACCAAATATGAGTGTTCTAGAACAAGAAGAGGAAGAGGAAATAGAGGAATAGCCTCTCAAAAGGAAGAAGGGGTCAAATCTTATCTTTAAGGTTGGGGCGGGTGCAAAAAGATGGGTAGCCAATTTGAGGCCAAATTTTTTTTAAAATTTTGAAAGCTCATAACACGAGTGCATTATAACGCACTCACGTTATGGCTTTTTGTGTTGAGCCTGAGGCTCGGCCACAACGAACCCATAACGTGAATGCGTTATGACTTATTAAAAGCCAAAAAAAAAAAAAAAATTGAATTCATTTTAACTTGTCACTATGTTTTTTTTCTTGCTTGCGGAAAAAACCCCAATTCTCCACGCTCGCATCCTGGGAAGAGCTAATGGTTGTTGTTTCATCGCTAAGATGTATCCACATTAACGAGGAGGTCTGAGAGGTAAGGATTGTTTTTTTTTGTTTTGAATTTGTTAGTTTTAGGTTGTTTATGATATTTATTTTTTGAATTTGTAGGAGATGTTAATCAACCTACAAACCCTCCTCAAAATCCTCAACAAGCACAATAACAACAAGAGGAAAAAAATCCTCAACAAGCATAACAACAAAAACAACAAAATCCTCAAGTTAATTAACCACAACCTCAATCTCCTCCACCAATCCCTCAACATCCTGCTAGCACTCAACAAAACTTAATGAGTGAAATTGAGAATAATAAAAAACAAATTGAGGATTTAATCAGGAGGTTGAACGATCCAAACAGTTCAACCACAGAAAGAATGACCCTGGCAACTTCACTAACAGAAATTTCAAAATATGTAGATTCAATCAGCAAATAATTAATTGGTTGGCAGGATAGGAGGCAGGTGGCTAGGGCTTATTACCATGATAAATTATCATATAAATATGTAAAAGATTTAAAAATTACAAAAGGTGATTTGTGCTCATTATTCATTGACCCATAGTCAAATGAAAATCTTACCCTCAATGTTAAAAGGTTTCCTATTCATTGGTGCCACCACCAATAGATTGTGAACTTTTTTTGGGATAGGTGATACATGGTTTTTGATTACTCACCATGCAAAAATTATGAAGTCCCGTAGTATTTTCTTAGGAAACTATACTGTGAATTCATCTTGAACAAAATTCCAAATTATTTTGATATGAGGGACTTCTAGGGGAGAGGTGGGGGTCGGCTCAAGATAGGCCCAGTGCACAGCAAGATCCTACGCAGCAAGGGAGATGACCTCTCACTAGGCCGCGTCATGAGCACATCATTATCCCTTTTGTCGTGAAGGAGAGAGCCAACGTAGAGACTTTGCAAGCCATCAAGTCTTTGACCCTAAGTGTCATCCAGCATGCCAACCCTATTCTACAGCACCATCTAGGGGATTCTTCAAGTGGTGGGCTTCAATCCCATTTGTGTCAATCTTACAGGGTGACTTGTTCATATGACCCCACCAACACTCAGGAGGCTGCTACATAGGATCCGTCTGTAGCTATGGAGATGACAAGGGTAGCTAACATTTTGCATGAGGCCTATGGGATTGATAATCAAGTAAAAGTTAGCATGTTCATTGAATTTAATTTATTAAATTTGATTTTAAAATGCAAGATTAACTAATTTAGTTTTATGATTTTAATAAAATTGCAAGGTCGCAGTGCTGAGACTAGATACACTGGCCCTACACCTACTTATTTCTCCATTGCACCTACTGTTGAGGTATGTAACTAGTAAACAATTATAAATTTATTACATGTTAATAGGATTGTTTTATGAATGGTATTTTAATATTTATTTTGGATGTTGAATAGGTTAATATTGGAGGTTTCAAGGGAACACCTCTTAGTGCCAGTGGATTTAGTCAAACCTACATGCAAGTAATAGAATAAAGAGTTTAACTAATGAATTGTACTTAATAGATTTGTGTAGTTTATATTCATATCGTTGATTATAATGCATTGCACATCTTTCAAACTCAAAGAATTACTTCGCATTCCATAACTAATAACTAGATGTTGATAGATGAAAAAAAATCAACTACAATATAGTTGTTTAGAAAGTCAACATAAGCAATGATGCAATTACTTCACATAGCATAAGTAATAAGTAGGAGCAACTTCCAATTGCATTTGCTTGTCATGGAATTCCATGAGACCACTTTTTACTAAGGCATCTTTTCAAATAGTTCACTGCCTTGTCTATGTTATGGATGCTTGGAAGGAATATATGAAAGAATAATAGTAAGCAATAGCATAGACAAGGAAATGAGTTGTTTAAAAAAAATGCCTCAAAGAAATGTGGTCTCATGGTGATAGACATCACCATGAGACCCAATTTCTTTGAGGCACTTTTTCAAACAGCTCACCGCCTTTTCTATGCTACCACATTTTCCATACATGTCTACCAAAGCATTTTATCAAACAGTTCATTTCCTCACTGTTATGGCTAAAAGCTTAAAAGAGATGTTTTCCAAAAAACTATGGATGCTTGGAAAAAATATATCAAAGCATAATAGTAAGCAATAGCATAGACAAGGTAGTTAGTAGTTTGAAAAAATGCCTCAAAGAAATGTGGTCTCATGGTGATGGAATGGCATTCCATCACCATGAGAGCACATTTCTTTGAGGCATTTCTTCAAATAGCTCACCACCTTTTGTATGATACCACATTTTCCATACATGTGTACCAAAGCATTTTATCAAACTACTCACTTCTTTGCTACTATGGCTAAAAGCCTAAAATAGGTTCTTTCCAACAAACTATGGATGCTTGGAAAAATTTCTATCAAAGCATAATAGTAAGCAATGATACCATAGAGAAGGCAATGAACTGTTTGAAAAAATGCCTGAAAGAAATGTGGTCTTATGGTGATGGAATTCCATGACGTGCATTTGTTTGTAATGGCATTCCATCACCATGCGACCCTATTTTTTTGAGGCATTTTTTCAGACAGTTCATTGCCTTCTCTATGCCACCACAATTATCGTACATGTCTATGAAAGCATTTTATCAAATGATTCACCGTCTTGCTGCTATGGGTAAAATCCTAAAAATACATGCTTTTGACCAAGATATGGATAGGGAAAACAATAAGCATGATATTCAGAAATATATAGTTTAATAATTACTCAAAATTTTGTTCATTATCTCATACGTTATAATTCATGACATGGATCGCTATTGTAGTTTTTTCGTGATTGAATAATTTTTTATTTTATTTTCAAATGTTGCAAGCGGAAACACTTTTGAATATTCAGATGGCAATGGACATCAATGTTTCATCTGCTATAGAATCCTGAATGGCTCTGACAGGGGAGGTATGAGGCAAATTACTAAATTTCAATTTACATTCGTTGTTATAAATGTTAGTGAAAAATCAAACCATTATTGATTGGTAGTTTAATTTCTATTTGGATGGTTTATACAGGGCTTCAGCACACCTCAACATGGGAATTTGAATATTTCCCTCATGGAGAGTGATTATCAGATGACAGTAAGTGATTATTTTGTTAAATATATCATTTTTTAAAGTAATTTCTATATATTAATGTTTTTACTTCTTATTGTAACAGATAAGACTTTACCAAGAACTAAACACTAGGAGGAGCACCAGGAGCACTCCTCGATCGTAGCATAAATGAGTGGCAGACGTATCACCATCCTATCGACAAGCAAAGGGCAAGAGTTTATTTCGAGAGCATGGAGAGTGATGACTTTTGATTCCAGAGCCCTTTGTTGTATGGGCCTATATAGCATTTTTGTACATATTTTGTATTGGATATATTTGACATTGTATTCCTATATGGCTATTTTGTACCTATATTTTATACTTATATCAACATATATTGATGTATGCCTACATGGATATTTGGCTAATACAAATCTTTTTTATAATGGTGTCCATATTTGCATTATAAGTCTATGGTTCAATAAATATGAGTTACATGTATTCAAGTGTATACTTTACAACTTATGTGTATATTGTGACTTATGTGTATTCCAATGTATAATTTGGGACTTACATGTTTTCATGTGTATACCTTGTATTCATGAATATACTTTGTATTAATTTGTGTATACTATGTATTCGTGTGTATACTTCAAGGCTTGCGCGTTTTTGAGTACTTGTGCTTCCCTTATTCACATGTACACATGCTTGACTTATTCACATGTATACTTATTAATTGGTTGACCCTAGCATTGATCATTGTTGTCCTTCATGGTTTGTCTTAAATATTAATTGATTGATGTTAAACAACTTTATTAGTTGATGCTAAACAACTTCAATATTTCAAGGAATACTAGTAGAGCTACAAATTCCAAAATTGCACAAATTGAAAAGAAAAGATTAACTATAAATAAATGCACTAATTGTAATACCCTTCTATATTGGTCTTTCTAAGCATTTGAGTAAGTGGTTATTTGTGATTTCGTTGTTTATTGTATTATTGAATTATGTGGTCAACTTAGAATTTAAAATGGCCTTGTTTAATTAGTTAATTAATTTAAAATTGATTTAGAAGGAAATTTAAATGAATTTGGAAATTAAAATAATTAATTTTATGAAATATAAAGTAAATAGTTTATTATTATATAAATAAATTAAATTGCTTTGTAAAAAGTATTGTATTTAAATTGTATTTAATAGTAATTGATAATTTATTATCATGTGAAGATAATTATTTAAATATGGTAAAACAATGTGATTTTAAGTAAATCAATGTGATAAGATTTCAAACTCATGTTAAAATCAAGTAAAAGATAGAAAAATATGGATACGAGCCATGCAAGGCTTCAAACTGATTTTGAATTGGAAACTTGTTTAAATATGATATTCTTACTTGATTTTTGGTTTTGGAAGCTTATCTTTTTTCAAGATTAAAAGGATGGAGCTTTTGGTATTTGAGGGGGGTTGATTTTTGGTGTGTTTTTTTCAAAAGAAACTTTTGTCTGCAATTTTTATCCGGAATTAAGTTTTACGTGTGGATAATTGTTTTGGGCTTTTGAGGAAACAAATCTTCATAAGGTTGAGCAAGCTAGGGAAAGTTGGTGATAGCTGCGAAGGAACTTGTCTTCAGCCCTCATTCTCCACTTGGAAGAGAAGGAGAATGAGTAAGCTTCGTTGCTATGTTAGATTATTGTTTCCTTTGTTTAATGATCTTGCCCTTGGTTGTTGTAAATGATTGTATTGAAAAGTTTGATATTTCGGTAGGCATATTTATAGATTTTGAATTTACTACCTCATCCATTCGTTCCCCAAATAATACTTTCTTTGGCTATCGATTTACCTTGCATGGCCCTCAATTTTGAATAGGGCGATTGGATGCCTGAGTTATCACTCAAATTATATGTTATATTTAACAAGGGCTAAGGGCTTCGTTATAGAGTTGAGGCTATCGATTTGTTGCGATCTCTTTAATCCCCTCAGCATGCCTTTAATCTTGCGCTTGAATCAAAATTCTTCAAACGGTAAATCATGAACATGAAGTCGTGTTGTTCACATTTCCTTCTTCTAAACCCCTGTTACCTTGAATATGAATCTCTGTTAGCATATCTCTCAGATTGTTTCTTTTTGCTTCACCAATAACCTCCCCTTCGAGTGTGTCATTCCTATTTAAACAACGGAAGGTGTCATTGATTTTTTGAGAGTCTAGTTCCTTTAGATCGCATATTTATGTTCATATCACATCATGATGGGTGTATTTAATCGTAGATTTTAAGAGCTCTCTTATTAAAATATAATTGTGCATACCTTGATGATGCGCCTCCTCCAGCCAATTGCATTCACTTGAAAGTTTCTAAAGTCTTTTCCTTATCAAATCAAACTAGCGTTCACCCTGCTACCATTCCTAAATTTTTTTAAAGGTGTCTGTTGGGTTTTATCATCTGCAATACTCTCAGATATTTATTATTGATGCTTGATCTTGATTCCATGTGTTTTCCCTTCTTGTGCTTCGCCTTAATGTTGTATGCTTGGTATGGGTAGACAGGCATTGTGGGTATTCGACGTTTTATGTTCAATACTATAATTTTAGATTTTATATCGAAGGATATGATACAAGCTTTAGTGGTTATACTCACCTTCCCTTAAGCATTTCAAATTAATGATGTAATTGTGTGCCAATGAAAGGAGACGACTTATGCTCGTATTTCCTTCCGTTTTAGTGCAAGTCTGATTTTTGGTCTATTGCATATGTTTTCATTCTTGGCTTTCGATGCTTATAAGGCAATGTTTTATTTTGGCGTTCCTACTATTTGGGAATTCGATTTTTCCCATAGCGTGTTTTATCATGTGTTTATTTCTTGCATTCCTTTGCAATAGTATTCAAGGGTGTTGTTGTAGGAGATAGGTATGGTGCATAATTCTTTTCCAAATGCATTTACTTGGAAGTTTCTTAAGCCTTTAAAAAAACTGTGTCAGCACGTCTTCTCTTTTCTCTGGTCGGTTGTTCTGAACAAGCCTTTTAGCAAATCCATTATATTCATAACCGGATATCCTTTCATGTAACTAATTCGTTATTTTGATTAAGATAGTTTCTTAAATTTATGATAGAATTTATGTGAGTATTTAAATGGATAGGTATATGTTATATGATATCTATTAGTTGTAAAATTATTTAGTCAATAAAGTAAAGAAATCAAATAAAGTTGAAAGAGATCATTAATAAATGATAACCCATACTTAAAAGTCAATCATGTTGATCGATATTTAATATTTTATATATATACTTATATATGCATTAGTCACCTATTAACCTATTTTGTTCATCTTCGAGCATCAAAAATAGGAACATATTGCTTCCTATAAGTTCATTTACATGGAAGAGAAAGGTGAATTTATGTTCCAATTTATTAAGGACTAACTTGGAATCACATGGATTTATTTGTATGAATATAGTAAATGAATTTGTTTTCTACTAATAGAAAGCTATGAATTTTATTTGGTAGTTATACAGATGAATTTATAATTAGTATTTACTGAGTATGAATTATTTGTATGATCTTATATCTAGAAATTGAAGGACTCAGTTAGGTAAATAAATTAGAAAATTGAATAGGCTAGTTTTGAATATAAAAAATTGCTTGCAAATATTATCTTGTTTTGTATTAAGTCAAAAACATCTTGAAACATGTGATTGTTCTATTATTGAATCTTGAAATTGTATATATAACTTGTATAGTATTTGTATGTACATCAATTATAGAATTTATATTTTAATTTACCTTTATTATTGTATTGTGTATGATATAAATATACATCTATTCACTTGAAAGCATGGATGGGTAAGAGTACACATATATGTAATAGGGAGGTAGGATAAGATTATTTCTATAGTTATAATCAATTGAGTTTAAGTAGATTAGTAATGAAGAGATTATTTAAAAGGAAAATTGGATTAATCGATATCATAGACAATGGAAATGTATTGTGATTTATTGTAAGCTCTATTTGATTTTATTTTGTAGTTTTATAAACTTGAATAAATGAAATATACTATATTTTGAATATAGCCTTTGTTCTTAATTAATCATTTCATAGTTAATTACGAGTTATTGTGAGAATGGTTTATAAAGTGTAGTCAATGGTTATGTAATGAGTTTTAGGAAAAGGGAGAATAATGCCTTTCATGGTTGTTTTGGTTGATTGATCAAGTGTTGTGTTTGGGATAATATTGAATGAATTTATGGATTATGGTGTTATGGAATATATCATGGATGATTTGATTATTTGTTTGTATTGTTTTATTGGGTTGATTTTCGAGTTGAGTTGTGAATCGGTTAATTGCTTTTGTTGTCGTGGATTATTAAAATTTTTAAAGGTTGTTTATCATCTAAATTGTAAGGGTATCTTGTGAGGAGAAAATGGAGGTCTCCCTTGGATGCCCAGTAGGTTTATTTTTGAGTTTGAGTTGATTTTGGAATTTAAGTTGTTATTGTTTATTATGGTTGGTTTCGATTTTGAGATCATGATATTGTTGCCACTTTGTTGGGGAACCATTGTATTAGTAATTTGTTAGTCTTCCAGAGGTTGAAGGGGAGTATGTTTTCTTCTTCCAAGAGTTGGTATGGGGGCCAAGGATCTGGTGAGGCTACCTAGGTAACCCGGGATGGGGGTCGACAACCTAGGAGGATCTGCATTGGGTAACCCATATCAAGACATGAGAGTTTGCATAAGTCTTTGTGAACTTTTGATCTTATATATGTTTGTGCTTATGTGGGTTTTATCCTTGCACTTGGAAATTGTTTACTATGAAGTTCTAGCGTGAGATGATGCATGCCTCACTTGGTGTAGCTATTTTTTTTGGTTTTGGTATCTTGTGCAAGTTGGTTTGCCTATTTGTGATTTTGAGATTGTTTTGTTAGTAGGGGGTGGCTCTCAGTGGGGGTCGGCGAACAAAGTGGCATATGGGTAACTCATTGAGAGTTTCTTTAATTACTGATAACCTAATAATTAATTAGGGGGATTGGATAGTTTCTCACATTAATTCAGATAATGTAGCCTCACTCATGGCCCAAGTGCTCGTCTAGGCTTGGGATGAGTGAGAAGGCCTGGAATGGCGAAGATCAACTGCCTTGTCCTCTTGAAAGGTATGTTATTCCGCATGAGTGAGAATGAGGGTTGGGGATCGGTTGGGGTTGTCAGGGTTTAACCAGGTAAGGGATCGATAACCTATGAAGATCCGCATTGGGTAACCCATTTCGAGCTTATGTGATGACACTCCACCCTTTAGCAACCTTGTGTGTGTTTTTTGTTCCCCTCTTGTTGTTCTTGTACTTCTAGAAGTGGATGTTTCTTGTGTTGGATGTTCCTTGTGTTTGATGTTGCTTTGGTTGTGGAGTCTTGTTATCCATTGTTCACTTGACTGTTTTATGTTGTGGGTCCTTCTTGTCATCTCCTAGCATGGGGGGTGGGCCTTAGGGTGCACATGGTTGGGTGGAACATGTTATGCACCCCATTGGTTCCCCAGTCGAGGATCAAGCTGTGCAGAGTTGTACCATTTGCAGTGACTCCAGAGATGTACCAAAATTGGAACAAGTCTTGTTGCTTTGTACTCATACATTTCAATTTATTATTCCACTTTATTGTACTATTCCCATTCATGTTGGGAAGCACTATTGTATTGATATAATCCCTGAACGATGTATCTTCATATTATAAATGTAATGATTGTAATTTTTGGTATTATTTTATGATCATTGATGGATGCTTATCATAACTATAATGTATATTGATCCTTGTATTATTATGTGTTATTGGTTCATAATATACGATCTTCTATGGCGTTGTATCTGTGGAAATATTTATAATTAAATTCATAAGTGTGAAGAATATAATTTAATGCAATCATGTAACCCCAAGGGACTTGGTTAGTTGATACATTTGTATGGTTTCATTTCTACTAATGAATGTTAACTTCAATTCATGATAGTTTTACTTTAAAAAAAAATGTGTCATAAATGTTAGATGTTTTAGTGTCCTTTG